>VZSR01000499.1:1070126-1133026 GCA_013398615.1 Brachypodius melanocephalos
GAATACTTTGTGCTAATCCTATACTACAACCCAGGACACAACCCAAGCTGAAGGTTCATGGCCAAAAAGCTTCAGGTTGTATCTCATGATTTTCAAGATTAACTGGAATTTTGGATGAACATGGATGCTGTAGCTGAGCTGGACAAACTCTTATGCAACTGGCATTTACCCTCCCATCCTGATCTGCAGCAGATTTGTCAGCCTTCATTCAGTCTAACAAAGCTACAACCCCTGGTGCTTGTGCAGAAGAATTCCAGCCCTTCCTCAGCTTCTCACGGCTGTGCTGATGAGGGGAGCAGGGGCACCTCATTCTGGTGCCACCAGTCATGACACAATTGCTACAGAAATTCCGGTTTCTCTTTGAAACTCTCATGAGCAATTACCTGCTGGTTATCTCACACAGAATTGGGTCTTTCCAGCCCTGCCTTTCAGCTTCAAAGGTGCAATACTTGATAAGTGGAGTTAAGACATTTTCCTTTTCATGTCAATTCTTATAAGTTCTCAATCTCTCTGGGCAGGAAGCAGAGGGCAGTATTAATGTGTCTGTGTAGATACACAGGAACACAATTCATTGTTTCTTTAGCAAGAGCACAGAGCTTTAGCAAGGATGTAAAAAAGCCAACATATAATGCACTGCAACCAAGGAGCAGAACTGGTCAGGCATTGCAATAATATAGTTTTATTTTGAGAAGAAACAGACTTAGAAAAAAGATAATTCTGTTGTTTCCTAAATTAGTCAAAGAGCAAAAAAAAAAAATTTTACCAAAATTCAAAAAATTTAAAACATTTGATTAAGTCTATTTGGTCTTCTCTCTTTGGGAACCTGCTAAATGAACACCCAGAACAATGTGCATGGATAATAGGCTTCCATAGGGTTTATGTTCCAACTGTTATTTGTTCAGTGCCTCTAATGTCACACAGAACTTAAAGAACATTCAATATTGCAATTAATTATATCATGTTGGAATAAATAATTTCCTAAACATACACTGTGTCATGGTGACCACTGATAAGGAATTTAATTTGAAACCCAGCTCTTGGCTTCTGAAAATCAGCTTTAACTAAATTGTCGCAGTCATTACATGTTGTAAAGCCTCTATATTTCACACTTCATTTTCTATCCAAATGGATGACAGCCTACTTCAAAGGGAAAGAAGTAAACCTGTGGTCAGAGTGTTCACCTGAGCAGCATGCTCTCCCTAGATCCCATGTCTGGCAGTTGCACGCATTTTGAATTCCTGCAGGTTTACAATTTAATTGGTCAAAAATCAAAGGGTGTCCAGTTGAACTTGACCTTTTAACAGTGTCAGAGATTGGGGGCAGCGTTTGATGCTCCACCTTTCCTGACATTTCGCTGTTGCACAAAAATGGGAAAGATGTTTCAATGAACTTCCCAGGCTGGAAATGTTAACCCCAAATGTTCAGACCTTGTGAACGTGAAGTTTAGATGGAAGAGAGACAGTTCTGTAGCCCTATTTGTGGTCCTAGTAGATGCTGTATTATGAGAAGTGAAAATAATGTGCTAGTCTGTACCTTTTCACAGTCTGTAACATTGACCCAGGTACTCAGATCCTCATTCAGCCACCGTGAATGGTATCAGCATGTAAGACTTTGCCATGGTAAACATTCAAATATTTCAAACTCCAATGGCAGGATCTACATGACCCTCAACATTGTCTTTTCCATGACCAATCCAGGAGGACTGGTGATGTTCCCTGTTACAGACATATCTGTGGGCAGCGGTCCCTAGGTACTGCCTCTGATTTTTTTGTTTATGTGGAGATTATCGAGGGAAATGCTCAGAAACAGAAGCTGGGAAATGTTTGAAAGAAGACCAAAAACAGCATAGGAATCTGAATGGAAAATTAAGGTTCATTTGCTATCTATTTGCTTTGGACAATTTGCTTTAAGTCACATCTTTTTTTGAAAAAAGCATTTTTGGGCTATATCCTATTTGTGGATCCCTGGGATAAATGAAGTTGGTGTAACTGAGGAAGGACAGGGGCTCCAAACTCTTTCCTCTTTGCTCTGCTCTCTTTCCTACTCCCTTGGGCAGTCTGGTCTAAAGTGAGGAGAAGGGAATCTGATCCTTGCTGAGGTTTGAAGGAACAGCGAGCTCTGCCCCACGGTCCTGCTGCCTTTGCTGGTCCTGTCAACTGAGAGGGAATGCGGCAGGAATTTTCCAGTGGTGATGCTGTAACTGAGGCAGTACTGTGTGGTTGCATTGGCCTGTCTTCATTTCAGCCCATGAACTATTTCTGTCAGCACACAGAGTGTGCAGCTCACAGAATGGGAGATGCCCTGTTGCTGTTGCAGATGTGTATAATGGCCATACAGCTCAAATTTGTACGAGGACCCAAAAACTCTATTCATTTTTACTTTTTTCTTTACTTGAACCAAACTCAATATCTTGGGCTGTGTCACAACAGATAGCAGTGTTTGGGGACCTCAGTGCCATGTGCAAGTAATAAGAACACTGTCACTGTTTATCTGACCAGCAATTGATAGTTCAATACCTTTCAACTTGACTGGGAAGGTAAGGTGCAAGGACTTTAAAACACTCTGTTTTCATCAGGGGACTGATTTGGGCTGATATTTGTGACACTGTTCATGTGTAAATACCTGCTTTTAAAAGCATTCGCATTTAGATAGGACCAGTTTGCTTTCCTTTTTGAAAAAACCCAAAGAAAATACAGCTAGATAATCAGAAAATGAGTGTTATGGTAGAAAATAGAATACCTAATGCTGTTAATCATTGTTCATGCTAAAAGCAGTAATGTATTTTTTTTGAGTATGTGCCACAGAAATAAGTTTTGAAAATCACTCATTCATGGGAAAAAACATGTTAAGTTAAAAAAATCTAATTTTCTACTCAGATTTATAGTTCCTCTCCTTTACTCCTCATTCAGATTATTTAGGCAAAACCTGAAGTGTTACACAATAACAGATGCTGGATATTACTTTACTTTCTTGTGCATGTTTGTATCTAACACATTTGGTAATTTTCAAGTTACTACTGTGTTATTTGGCATAGCTTTCAAAAATCTAACCAACTATGGGATGGAAATTGCACTGTACAAAGTTGTTCTCTCATGTAAGCCCCCGCTTCTCACTAGCTGCCCATTTCACAAACAGGTTTACAAACCTGGCAAGGCCCAATATCATTATTCTGTAGCAGGTGTCAGCTGGGAGTTTTTTTATCTTTCAGGATCCCTTGACCTTTCTTTTGGGCACACGTACAGTGTGTTAATGATGAGCAATGTCCACACATCAGCACTAATTCAAACTTGAGCTCTTTCAGAGTTTGAAATATGCATGGATAGAGTCTGTGCAGATGGTCCTGAATTTTAATATACAAAAGTCACACTAAAACAAAGTTAACTTTTAAAATTCTGCAATAAATCAAAAAAAGCTGAATATGATCCTCTGGATGTCTTAATTAGATGAATTTCTTTCACTTAATCAGACATTCAAAGTCAAAGGGACAAAAGACACAGCCTTTTTTAGTCAATCCTGAATAATGGCTTAGCGGTCAGAAGAGTTGATCAAATTACTTGCTGCCATACATGTTTATATTTGGATGCATTCTTTTTTTTAATTAAGTTGGAAATCACAGCTTCAATTTTTTTATAAGACAGTCAAGAATACCCTTCCTCAGGAATCGAAGTGATAGAGCAAGGAATAATGGGTTCAAACTGAAAGAAGGGAAATTTAGGTTCGACCTATGGAAGAAATATTTTGCTGTGAGGGTGGTGAAGCACTGGAAGATGTTGCCCAGAGAAATTGTGGATGCCCCATCCCTGTTCAGGGCCAGGTTGGACGGGGCTTTGAGTAACCTGGTTTAATGGGAGGTGTCCCTTTCCAGGACAAGGGAGCTGGAATTGGATGATCTTTAATCTATGATTCTATAATTCCTAACAGCTGTATTTCCAGGCTTGATGCCATTCAAGAGTTTGGCATCATGGCCATTTGCACACAGATGCACTTCAGGAGTAGTTAGTTTGCAATTTGACCTTCAAAGATAAGTAACCAGAACCAAGATGATCCCCACAACCCAATTTTTAGGTGTCTCAGATAGGAACCAACAGTAAGAAGGGCAGGGGTCGAGGACCCTGAGTATCCTCTGGGCTCAGAGAGGGGCACTGCACCCTTTGTGAGCTGTTCAGAGCTTAGCCCTGCGGGTGCCCCAGCTCACACAGAGCCCATGGAGGCTGCCAGACTGGAGCAACCCAGCTCTCAAGGACTCCTCTTTACCACATGGCACATGGCACTTGGAAAAAAACTTCACATATAGCTAAATTAACAGGATTTTCTAATGAGGAAATTAGCAAATGTCCAACTGTTTGAGGGTTATCTCTGTGCTGAGTTCCCACGTTTTTTCTCCAAATCTTAAAAGTGTTCCATTTTGTTTTAAAAAAAGTAATTTGTGCCAGCAACCTCTCCAGATTTTTCTAACTTTACTGAAAACAGCTGTGACATTTTTGCACAAGTGGGATGTCTTTGGTTCTGTGTGTTTGGTTTTTTGTTTTTTAATTAAGCAACAGGTAGAACTGGAGCACAAAAACATCAGTTGCAACTATAAACAAAGTTTTTAGAGAATGGGGAAAAAGAGAGAGCCCGAGAGCAAGGATTTACAATGGGGAAATATTAGGATTGACTCTAGGTGTCACTGTGAGCTATGCCTGTATTTCTGCAGCTCCATTTCCACTTTTATTCAGTGACCCCCACTTTCCAGCCTTCTTCCTCCTCTCTGTTTCTCCCACGTCTGCCTCTCTCACTCTGTAACACACACACACACGCATGCATGCAAAGAAGCCTCTGACAAATAATAGCTGGAAGCAAGGAAATTACTGTGATCATTAGAGAACATGGCATTGATACAAATTAATAGGTATTTAATAAAAATGCTGGTTAACCAAATAGTTATGATACGTGACATCTCATTTATATAAAGTCTTGGAAAGAAAATGAGTTTAAAAAAAAAGTAGCTGAGCTTTCTTTTGCCCATTTCAATACTTCTACAGGTAAAAGCAGAAGGCAAACACCAGCAAACAAGATTGTCTCCCAGTTTTCTTGAATTATAATGGACAGGGCTGGATCATTTTAGGCATTACAGGCTTGATTGCTGGCACAAGGGGGTCTGGCAGATTTTGAAACTGTACCCACCCATAAAAGCAACCTCTATCTCTCAATGTTTTCTGTTCACCAATATTAAGTTAACTTCCCAATTTATAATATAAAACGATTTCCTATAAGACCCACTAAGAGAATATTAACTAATGACATACAGCAACATCATTAAACACTTTAGTGCCTCGGGGTAACAGACTACAATGCATCCTGCAAAGTAGCACTTAGAGGCTGTATGAACATATTCTGTCACCTTGCAATCTCTTATAGCATAGCCCTGGGAATGTGCAGGGAGATAACACACAGCGGAATAGAACAAAGTCTGCTGGAGTCACACTCTCCTTAACGTGAGGAATTATCAAGATGCTGTACGCTTCCCAGTTAGGTCCCAAACAGATGAACTTTTGTAAATGAGCAAATTTAAATGCCTTCTTATCACACACAGGCAGAACGCTGTTTTCATGGTGTTACTGAGAGTCTGATGTTACTTTTAAGTGACTTTGTACAGTGATCAGTACTTTGGTCCCAATTAGTAAAAGTAGTTACTGCCTCAGATTTAAATCATAAACAGAAAAATGGGTCATCTAATGTTTTAATTCACCCCTCTAACAACCTGAAATTACTCCTTGCTGTACACGTTCTAACTTTTTCCATGCATCACTCTACATTTCCTAAGCGAAAGTTTGCATGACTTCATGTTTTTTTCTTTGGAGTTTGATTTTTAACTGGAATTTAGTAGGATTCTTCTGAAGGACAAGACCAATTTTAAAAGCCACTTTGTAGAACTCCATCTCCTCTTTGATTCGGGTTCCTCTGACAGTGCTGAGCCTTGAATTTTTGCAGCATCCCATGGGAAAGGGAAGGCAATCTGCAAAGCACCAATTTTCCCAGTGAACGTTGCTTGTTGCTAGATGGAACTTCAGAACCATCTCTCCTTGGTTTTCATCCTGGCCTTGTACTGTGCTGCACACCGAATGTTCAATATGGTGATGAGTCTGAGATGCACCCTGTCACTAATCTAGTCACTTGTGGCTGCTGTGATTATCCACTCCCTACAAAATTACTCCTGGACAATGTCATCAGTGTAGTCTCACCTCTGAATGGAGCAGCCCTTTTTCCTTTCTGTTTTGTTTTTTTTTTTTTTTCCTTTTTTAATCGGGATTAAGCAGTCAGATCTGATGACACTTCACACAAGTGCAGTTGTTTGAAAACATACTGTCCTTTCAATCACAGTAAGTGACAGTGTGCACAGTGTGCACTCTGCCGATGCCACGGCTGCCTTTGATGCCTACTCTGACTTGCTTTAAGATAAATAGTTCAGAGGAAAATTCTTTACAGTAGCAAACTACTTTTGCCAAATGTTTAGCTCTATATAGTTCTTTTTTTCCCCTCTTACTTTTTTCTTTTAAAAGGAAAATATAACAGGGATTAAACTGGGGGACAGTTGAGGAGCCATTTCCTAGGATGTATATTTTTTACTGGGGACAGGCTTAAATTCCTGTATATTTAGAGCAAAGGAGTGGGTGTGAGGAAATATGTCTAAGCTCCTTGCTCCCATCTCCATGCCCAGTTTCCCTCTTATGGATATTATAGAGGCTTGAGTGGGAGTTTGGGATTTTTCAGTATGTGGGAGACAGTTAGTGGCAAAAGAAACCTGCGGATCTGAGTAAACCCCACATGACTGCATCTCTAATTTCTTGCCTTGTGCTGTCGTTTGGGTGATGGGATGGTGGAGATGAGCCTTACGGAGTGTGTGACCGAGAAGGGACAGCAGCACCCAGCTGTGGTGTGGCCTTATAAGGGCTTCCTTTGTCCATGGAGCTCCCCAGTGGGTGAGGTACCCCAAGGGCTGGGCTCTGTGGGCTGCAGCTGGCAGGGGACAGGCAGGGAGCAGGGACTGGGTACCTCAGAAGGTCACTCCTGCCCCACCAGCTCCCACTGCTCTGTGCAGTCCCTGTCCCTGGGATCAGGGGGACACCACAGCTCTGCCCAAGGCTGGGGCAGTGCTTGCTGTGCCCACACTGACCACTCCCTGCCAGGCTGCGGCAGGAGGAGAGATCCCCTTCGACATCTGCGAGCCCTAAAGCGTCAGGAAAGAGCCGAGACTATTGCAGCAGGGATATAAAGGTGGAGAAAATCTCTGCAGGTCTGGTGGAGTCCTGTGTGGCTTTTGTTTGCTGTCTCTGGAGAATTTAGGGATGGGGAGTGTTTCCAGCAGTGAAAAAGGAGAAGAAGAATATAAATGGAAAATGCTCTTAGTCATAGCAGAAATTTTCACTAAGTTTTTTTTTTCCTATTTTTATTTCTATAATATTTTCTGGTGCTGACTGCAAGTCATGCAGTATTTAAATTCTCTTCATTTCGGATGATTCACTGAAGGTCAGGTCTCTTGAAGTAATATTTTCTTTCTTATCTTCACCTAATCAATCATGTCATATATAAAAAGTCCGCGCAGTTGTATCAGTGCTTTAGGA
This sequence comes from Brachypodius melanocephalos, assembly GCA_013398615.1. NCBI lineage: Eukaryota > Metazoa > Chordata > Aves > Passeriformes > Pycnonotidae > Brachypodius > Brachypodius melanocephalos. The sequence goes on from VZSR01000499.1 coordinate 1,077,731, forward strand.
AAATGTAACAATATTAGACCAATCAAAATCAGCCAATTGCATATCAGAAATTATTTTAAAGTGATATGGCAAGAAAAATACACACAAGCTGCCAGATAAAGCTGATAAAACAACACTTATTGGTCATTACAATGCGGAGGAAGTTGCAGGGTTTTTTTTCTTCTTTTAGGATATTTAACTGCTTGGCTTCTAATATTTCTTTTAATGTTTGCTTTTGCCTGGCAGGAATGTGATAAAATTATGCAAAGCTATGATTCACATAGAACAAATACAGATTGCAAACTATACAATGTTATCCTGGCCTGCTGTTTATAAAGCAATGAATATGCCTGCTAACTCTGTATGCTGACGATTTTTTGCAGCCAGGTTTATAGCTGGATGAATGACCTTTACTTTTTCTAATTATTATTTTACACAAGCAAACAATTTACCTTTATAATCATAAGCAATCATTGAGAAAGACCCTTGGCAGGGGCAGGCATATTGTACTTTTCGTATCGTTCAGTAAATAGCCTTCTTCTGGTTCCAGTGTGTTTTCTGTGCCTTGTGTGTTGCTCTACACAGAAATAATGTGAATTTAAACTTAAGGCAAATTATCTCTATTGTATATATATGAATTTGAATAAAATCATGGGCTTTCCTCATTGTGCCATCAGGCCTGTTGGGTAAATGGCCTAATGGTTCTAGTGCAGTCTCTTCTCAAGAATGGCTGAAGAAATCAGACTTTTCTCACCAAAGCAAACTGTGGTTCCAGCCTTACACAGAGTCTCAGGACTTGGAGAAAAGCTGATTGTTTCATGGTCAGTGTGCCCAGTGTCACCGGTGGCTGGTTGCTCAGCCATAGCCAGTTAAGCAGAAGCACATGAAAAGATTGGCTCAGTTTCTCCACCATTTGAGTCTCTCTGAGCATCTCAAGGGTCAGACAGTGTTTTAAAGCACTTACAATAGAACGGCAGTGACTGAATTGCTGACAGCATAGCATGCAATCTTGCTCAGGAAGTGTAGCGTTAGTCTAGAGGCAACATGGGGTAGTTCAGAGACACCTGAGCTGTTTCAGCAATGACACTGAACTTTCATGCTTCAGCTCTTTCTGATATAGCTGCTTGTTTCACAAACAGGTGTCTAAAACTGCTGTGAAAGTCACTTCACTTGCAGACTGAGCAGAAGTCTACTGACTTTTCATAGAATGTTGTAGTGTCAAGTAATAATGTGCACATTTTGTCTCTTGGGAATTGCAACTTGGGAGCCTGTTGTCTGTGAAAATGAGAAGAGACCCATGCTTTGAGGGAGCTGGCAAAGAAACCTGCTGGAGGCTGCCCTTAGTTTCTCTGTGTTTTCCCTCTATCACCAGTTGTGCAGCAGAGGGACTAATTCTGCCGTGTGAGTTACAGGATTTTTCCCGTTTCTTTTCCATCTCAGGAACAAATTAATTTTTTTGTTGATGTTGTTTGCTGGTTTGGTTTATGTGTTTGGGATTTTTTCCCTGGTGAATTCATAGAAATGCCACAAACCCCATTCTTTCTGCAGAATCTGGCACTGCTCTGCATTGCTGCATAAGAGTGACTATAATAGCCATGTGACACGTTGACAAGAGTAATTATACCCAGAGGAGCTGGTAATTTATGTTGGGTAGCAGGTGGTATCATTTCCTGGTTAGTCTGTACCCTAACTTGTTATTATCTATGGCCATCAGCAGCTGGAGTGACCCACGGAGGAGCGCTCGGAGCTCGCAGCAGGAGACAGCGCTGTTCCATTTGACTGCAGATCGAAGGATTCCCTCCATCCCTCACTCACCCTGAGTGCAACACAACCTTTGATAACGTGGTGGGCAAGGCCAGGCATGACTCATCTCATTGACTCTTCCCTCTTGTGCGTGACTTTTTAACAGGTTATGCTTGACAGAGAATGTGTTTCTGCTTTCTTTCGGCCACCATCATTACGCCCCTGACTCACTCATATATAACAGGCCATCTAAATAGCTGCTGTCCCTAAGGGAAGATTTTTTACCACAATATTTCTTTGGTTTGGCAAGTGACTTCATTGCTCGTTTCTGAGATGAGCACCCCATTGTTTTGGGAGCTGTACACACACATAATTGGGGACAAAGTCTTCCTCTGACAAGCTTTTGCCCTCAAAAGAAAAGAAAGAGAAGCAGATGGAAAGTGAATATGATGTAGAGGTAAAGATAGGTAAATTACCAAAAAAGGTCAGGCCAAGGATCTGTGACAGAGGAAGGAGCAGAAAGGCCAAATATAATGACCTAATGACACACTCATCCGTTCTTTCCTTCCCCACCCAACCCCTTTTTTTTGGATCCCCTAAGCCTGTTGTGTTGCTTTATTTTCTTCAGAATTCTCATGAACTGTTATATTCCAGCTCAAGCAATTCATCACTGTCCTAAAACAGTAGTACAATCTCCTCAGTCTTGTGAAACTCTCTGGACACCTAAGCACATGTTGAAAATCTAGGTCTATAGTCTTTGATCTCTGAGGTTTTTTCAGCTCCTTCCTTTTCCAGTTTTTAGCTTTCTCACCTCATTTCTTCCACTTCTTCAATCCCTAATCCTTAAGATTCTCACTTTTTCCTTCTTCCTTCCCTTACAAGCCTTGATAATACTTTTTCTTTGTAACTGGTGTCATGAACTTATTTTATCTCCTCTCAGATCCCTTTCCCCTGTGTCCTTCTGCTCATTTTTTAGACATCATCTTCTCTACTGACTCAAAATTTAACCACTGTTTGTATCATTCACTTATTTTACCAAGTGAGTTCAACGTCTGAGGTCCTGCAGGTTTTTTCTAAACCTATTTACTCATCTGGAATCAACTAGCAGAGTTTCCTTGGTCACAGGTCCAGGTCCACATGTGTGATCCTGACTAGAAGGCATTTACAGGAGCTGTCTTCCTGTGTGATTTCTGTGCTGGAAACATCTCCTGTGTAGGGATATCTGAGGTGGCTCCAAACAAGTGGACTCTCATGGTGCTGCAGCTCTGCCAGGCACCACATACACATGGCTATAATGCTTAAATTACCCTGTAGGTGAGACTGCAGATGCCTTAGGTGGCTGCAAAAGCTTTACCCTACACTTGGATTCTTGACATTTACCTTTTATAGCTGTCATGATCCTTGAGATGATCCTTCTTTTCATCCATAGGCTAGAAATACTGCTGGGTGTGTTACATATTTTATAGGGGTTTTTGAAGATTTTTTTTTTAGTTGAAGTGGGGTTTTGTAGATTTTGTTTTTCTTAGAGAAATGATACTGTGTTCAAAGATAATGGCAAAGAGCTCACAGTGCTTGTGAGGGATATCTTTATTTTTTCCTTTGCAGTGAGAAGGTAACATCACCAGAGCATTCACTGTATTCCTCTGGCTAGGACACAGAATGCTTAGTTTAGTGTCACCTTTTCTCCTGATGTTAATTAATTGCCAGTAAATCAGTGACTGGTGCATTCTTACCTAGGGCCTTACATACTGAATGCTCTGAAAGCATCTTACAAATAGTGCTCTAGGACAAAAATATGGGGCACCAACAACTCACTAGAAACACAAGAAAAGCGGTGGCCACTGGGAATTATGCTTTCCCCTGTAGGAAGACAGGATGGTGGGGTTCATGTCCCACTCTTAAAATAGTGCCTTAGTATCATTATTGTTATTTGGGTTGACTTTAATAACTATATACTCCAATCTTCCTGGAGGGCTTAAAAAGCAATGCTTATTAAAAGGCACATCCTTTTTATACAGTGTTTCAGGACAATGAATATTATTGGCCATTTAGAACAACACCCCTCGACTGTTTCTTACAAGTAAACAACAAGTTAGAAAAAATATCACCTGCTAACAGTCTTTCACCTTCTAAAGATTGTTTTTGATTCCTCCTCACAATCACAGGCCAGTGTGGGGAAGCACTAAGTTCCCACATGCTCTGCTTCCTGATGCCTAGGATTTTCTGCCTGACCAGAGTGTCAGCACCCACACCTTAGAGTTTGTAATGTCCATGCGTGTTCTTGGGATTTTAGTGTCATGTGTTACTGAGTAGAGCCAAGGGAACAATCCGTGGCTGGTCATTGCCAGGTTTGCCATGAGGATGAGGTGGGTCCTGTGGATGTTCCTATGCATCTTCAGTTGTAGGGCAGGAAATGGATTTCATACAGAAATATCACACAGAAGGGGCTGGACCATCTCTAGGACTGAAGAACTGGAAATAGGTGTTCATTTGTGTGAAGTACACTAGGACAAATAGATTTTTTTTTCCTATTAGTCTCATTAAGAGGCACCACCAAAGAAAAAAAAGAAACTTATAGAGATTTCACATGGAGAAATTGTCGTGTAAAAACTGAGTTGATCTACTGATGATAGGAAAGTGTGAGAGTAATTTTATGAGTCCCAGGTATAATTCTGGGAATTTGTGTTAAAAACAAAATGTAGAGAGGCAATGAGGAACCTGATTTTTTTTTTCCTCAGGAGAATGGGAAAGCTTTCTTGGAGGAATAGCAGAATCTGATTTACTTAGCTTAGCAAAATAAAACCCATACAGATTTTCATGACTAAAATAAAGGAAGCAGAAAAATAATTAGTAATAGAGGTGGCTATAAGTAAATATGGACCCAAATGATAAAAAGCCATTAAAGGAGCACATTTCTTGAATATCTTCCCCAAATATTTTTCTTGGTAAGATGGTAGTGGCAAACAATGAGCCAATTTTAAAAGTTGTGAAGCAGTTATATGAGTTTGCTGCTGCTACTGGAACCTCAGCACAGTATCCCAAGAGAAGCCACTCATTTCTGCATTCTGGGGCCATAAACAATTTTACCTTAATTTAAGGAATTCATATTTCAGCACTTTTTATTTTCCAGTGTCTTTTTTTTTTTTTTTTACTGGATTGAATAATGATCTTGAATTCTAGCACCGCTTTAAGAGTTTTCAAGAGTTTTTCTCCCTTCCAAGGTTCTCCAATTTACCAGCAGTAGCCAAATGAGGCTTCTGGTTTTGTCTCATAGTCTGCTCTACTTTTCACATCAGGAGTACTAATTTGTGTCCTGGAGTCAGTGAAGGCAGCCTGAGTACTTACTGATGGTACAGCTCCCCAGAGGGACCTCTTGTACCCCATCTCGCTGAATTCAGCTGCTATTTGTTTTTCAGTTTACATTTTTCAAAATTTGATAAAACCTGAGGGAATTAGTTGCCTAATTCTTGCAGAATTACAATGTGACTTGGATGAATAATTTCCTCAGACTTGTTTGAAAATCTCAGATTGTTATTCTAATATTATTCGTACTCCTGCATGTGTTTTCAGAGCTAAAAATCTGAAATAAATAAGCTCCTGGAATCACATTAATTACAAGAATATTCACTTAGAGTCATTTGTAAACACAACTCATACCTGGATTAGGTTGTATAATTTTTTTAAAAAGTAAGTCTGAATATTAAGAAGCTGAACACACTGGCTTACATAACAGCTACACATCCTACAGCAGCTGTAATTTCCATAGCACTGAGCTTTAAATGAGAGAGGACAAGAGCTGAGACAAAGGACATATTTTGAAGTTTCAGAGCCTGATTTTGTAAACTGGTCAAATAAAGATGAATGCTATTTATCATAAAGCATACTAAATTTCTGTCAGGTTTTTCCCCAATTAATGGTTCTTCAACCTTACAAATGAGAATAAGAAGTGTGTATGTCAAGGGAATCGTATTCCCTTAACAGAAAGGGAACAGATGCCTAACCTATAAGTTTGCATATCTCTGTTTTATTGCTGTGGGACTTGCCAGTTCTAGGGTCAAAGCAGTGCCCTAACTAGTAGGAATTAAATGGAAAAGGAAGGTAAAGAGGTAAAAGGAAGAGACTAAATCAATAAGAAAGGGTTCAAAACACATGTCTGATGAGTTCTTTCTCGCAGAAAGCATTGTCAAAGAATAAAACGGAGCTGGAGGGTAACATGATACCTTTCTGTCCAGTCAGTTTGGTAGAAAAGACTATATTTGATTCAAAGCTCTGTAGAGACATCTGAGAGATGCTGTTTTCCATGATGTGAAAGAAATTCTGAAGGAATTAAAATACTTTTAATTAGCTAGATTATGCTGCATTCTTCTCATTAACAAGAGGAATTTGGAAGAATTTGACAGCCTCTGTCTTTGACTTTTCAGGAGATTCCACATCATTTGGTGTGAAAATAGCCCTGGTCTCTTTAAGGGAGGATAAGACAGTGGATAAATTGCCACCACATGCTAAGAAGCATTGGGATAAAGCCTTATTCCCCAAATGAGAATTGCTAACAGGAATTCCAAGAGGATTATTACAGCTCTTTGCTTCCCACTTTTTTTTTTTTTTTTTGGGTGATCAAACCTTTGTTAGTTCATGTAGCTTATGAGCATTCAAAAAGGCCTGTTGTAAAATGTTAATCAGTTGAGTCACATTTTTAATATCGCCTGATAGCATTTTCAGATCTGGAAAGTACAACTTTGCTCTGGATTTGGTAAGAGGGTGATTAGTTTTACAACTGGAATTGGCACTGGAATTCTTCCCACCTAATTTGGGGTGTTTGTGGAAGCAACCTACTTGAGGAGCCCTGATGTCACTGCAGACCACAAGACACCTGGAAAGCAGCATTCATATTGCCTGTATAGGTACTGCTTTTAAGAAGAATTACTTTTGGTGTTCTTCAGAAAATTAGGTTAAAATAGACACCCAACTTTCAGAGGGCTAGAGTCAGGCAAGAAGAGTCTGTTACTTGCAGACAATTCCTTGGAGACCCGTAGGTTGAGGACCAGGGAGCACCCATGACACAGATCTACTTGCTGGATATAATCTTGATTTATCTCTCCTTTATTGAAGAAAATTCACTCTACTTGGCTTCTGAATAAATCCAAGATTTATATATCCTTGGATTTTTTTTTTTTTAAATTTTTTTTTGGTCTCAGTCCTTTATTCTGCACAGAACTCTGTTTCTCAGAGTAAAAGGTTAATGATCTTTGGGTCCAGGCTGTTCCAGGATCAGAGCAGCAGTTTTTTTCCTCAACTGCAGGGTGAGGTGAATTCAGGGCCTATTTGAAAACCTGGCTTTACATGCAGCTCAGGTTTAGACAGGGGAACCTTGTGTAGTGCAAGTCCTCTGTGAAATTAGGTGACTCTGTGTTGAAAGAGGCAATTTTTTGATTAAAAGAAAAAAATCTGATAAAAGCATGTGTTTGTTTTTGGAGAACAGCACGGCAATGTGTATCGTTTTTATCTGTCAACAGCCATCACCTTGTCAGAGTTTGGCTGCTGTTGATTTATTACAACCTATGCGAATGTATAATTGGTAGGCTGGTCCTCAGATCTGTGAAGGAGAGCCACAAATTTGGGAGCCAGATGTCCCATGGTAATGTGCTAAAAGAGAGAGATAATCACCAAAGAGCTGAGGAGCCCTTCAACTCATTACTCTTACATACTCTCTTAGCCTTAAGATTTATCAGTGTTTGTAATGAAAGCATCTAAAATGAAAAAAACTTATTAACTTCTCTAAAGGCACCATCTTCCACTCCCCACAAATAAATCTTTTATCGGGATCTGCACTGCAGGAGTCCCAGCCTTCTAGTCAGAAACTGGGAGGAATTCACTGAGGCACATTATTTAGCAATGCTGTCTCAATGCCCAAAATGACCTTGACAAAGAGAAAAGACTTTGGAGGTGGAAATTTCCCGGCAAAATAATGCATGCAAGGAAGCATTACTCTCGCTGAGGAGTTTCAGGGATGATTCTTGGAGCTGTTTTCTCAGGACTGTTTCTCTGCTAGCACTAAAGGTGTGCAAAGTGTGCCTGCAGAGGTGTGGTCTGCTCTTGACCTGCTCTTGTTCAGCCTTTAAGTCCAGGCATCAAAGACCACTGGACCTCAAAGTGTATCCTGCCAGAGGGAGGACAGGGTTGTAGTTCTAGCAGAGCTGTTCTCCAGCTGAGCTGAAGGAACATTATGTTTTAAATATTGATTTGTGCTTTTAATTTGCGATTAATCACGGTGGGTTTCGGAGCATTTGGGTTTCATGAGGAAGTCGTGGCTCTTCAAAGGTGATGCCATTAACACGCACCTCATTCCTGGTGTTGGAATACTGGTTGGCAGAAGGCAGGTTATTGAAAATCTGGGACTGCAGAAGACTTCTGTAGGGGAACAATTCTGTTGGAGAAGGAATGTAGGGACAGAAAGGCAGAGCTGTAAAGCCCCTGTGTAAATTATCATTTGTCTTTTCCCTCTAATTCAGTCCTGATCTGGAGAGAGGGAAAGTGATATGTCATTAAAGGAGTCTTAGTGGGTTCAGAGACCAGGTGATGTACATCCTCTATTTGCCTCAGACAACCACATGTACATCTTTCTAATGTGATTAGGCCGTCATACAGGGCACAGATCAATTTATTATTCTGCCTGAGAGCACCATGTTCCTCTTTAAAAAATTGTTACTCCTGAAGTTGGCAATTACTTTAAAATAAATTTACCAAAGACAAAATTGTGCCTCTTGGGTCAGTAAATGACTTCCCTGTTTTTTTTTCTTGAAGAGACAAGGTGTTTATTAAAGACCTCCTTAGTTTACTGTGTTGGGTTTTTCACTTTGAATAATTGTCCAATTAAATATAATTTGGAAGTCCATGCTAACCTACTGCTTGCATTGTATAAGTAAGAATATCTCTGAAAGATGTGCATTAATAAATCCCACTGAGCCCTATCTCTTTTAAAAAATGGTTTCCTTTGTTTAATTTTTAGAATTCTTTCACAGGGCTCTAAGCTTTATATTTGGAAATGCTGCTGTTTTCACACAAATAATTTATACAGTCCATTCTTTCAGACTCTGTAGAAAACATTTTTATCATTTATTGTCAGATAGCTTATTTTAAAAATTATTTTTAACCTATTGTTTAGGTTTGGAACATGTTTTACCGTTTAAAACTTTACAGATCCTATTTTGTGTGTGTGTGTGTGTGTATCTAGGGATTTCTATTCCTAATTTGCGAGGGGGAAATAATATGAAGTTAGGTGGATAAAAGAAAAGTAATTAAATGTAGCAATTAGATGAAGTTCTAGAAACCCAAGATGGAATTGGTCAGTAAGAGACATGTAGAAGGATAAAAAAAAAGATGTTTTCTGGTATAACATGTTCCATGGAGATAGAGTCACGCCTGGCCTTGCAGTCTGAGCATGAGGCTGGCAGCAGGACCTCTCACTTTGACTCAAGCACAAAGAACATTGATGTTTCTTTATCTACTAGGATCTAAGTCACTCTAACTCATTTTCTCCTGTGGATATAAGACTTCTATTCCTAATAGGAATATAATGAGTATTGATTAACTAATCAATGTAATTAATAAAGATTTTTTAGAACTGGGGAAATAGCAAAGGATATGGGGGAAATTTTATTTCATTTTGCAACTCATAAAACAACTTCCACAAAATGAATTCCAAAAAATATTTTATGCTGTTGTAATTACACTTATAATTGTAATTATGATTACTCTTACTGTACTAAAGAAGTATTTTTGTTTTGCCATAGGTAGGAAAAGACATACACCAAATTGACAGTAGGATTGAAATTACCTGCGTACTCTGGCCTTTATATTCTGGTTGCCTTCACCCTCTAGTGAAACATAGGAAGCTGGAAATCTTATTTGCCTTTCCTAGTCTATCAGTGCACAGAACACCTAATTGATGTTGAGGTCAGTAACACAATCTGCTCTTCCTGGAGAGTTAAGATCCAACAACCATTCAGACACAAGAGTAAACTCCAGCCAAGTGTTTTCAGCCAAAATGAAACAGAAGTTAATTAGTACTGCCCTCTTCACTGGAACACCCTCCTTGGGCAGGAGGGTGCATGTATCTGCACGTGCATATAAATACCTGTAGAAATCTGAAGGACATCGTTCAGTTCCTGCTGAGATGGGGAGCTGCGTAACTTCACTGGAATAGTAGAGTGGTGGACTTTTTTATCCACTATTTTGATAATGTAATTCTTTAGAAAGAGTGCTTACAGATAAATAGCTTGGCTGCATCATGGAATCAGGAAGATTTGGGATAGCAGGAGGCCAGAGGAAAGAGGCAGGAGACTTCAAAGGAGGTGAATTCCATGCCTGAAAAGTCACATTACACACCCTTTCTCCCTTTAACTACCCATGATGTGCATGCCCAAATTGGTTGTGGCATTTACAGGTGAAAAAACGCCTGGTCTTTACTGGACATCATGGCAAAATATCATGCCTTGCTTTGAACAAGGGCCCAGTAAATAGTTGTTCTTGTCCAAGCAGTACTGAGCAGTTTGGAGAATGTGCAATAGGATAAAAAGTAGATTTTGAAGGAGCAGTTCTTTGTGTGAAGAGGATCTAAAGAAGAGGAGACATAGTAGGGAAGCAAAACAATAAGTAAAATGATCTCATAATCGAGAGTAAGAATGCTAGAGCTTCCACAATTTTTTTAAAAACACAAAAACATAGAGACAAAAAGGTTTGCTATACCTGTTTCAGCTCCTTTGCTGCGTGCTTACCTATATAGAATCCCAACCATCCATGTTCTGTTGTGGAATGATGTCTTGATTACTAGAACTGCACTTGCCATGAAGCTGGACTCTAAGTATATTCTTACTTTTGCAAGAGTTGATTCATATTCCAAAAATAATTTTTTATGCTGATTCAGGTGAAAGCAAACCAAGCAGAGCTCCCCCAAAACTAAGCAGAATGATTGTCTTAAACCGTGCTCTGATTGTTTTTTGAAAGGTGGAACACTGATGCTTTTGGAACAAAATACTTTCCTGACAGGCATGAACAGCAATGGCACCCCTTAAAAGCATCCATATCAAACAGCACATGCAAGGTTTTCATGCATCCCTGCAGTGCTCTGCATCCCAAAGACCTGGTTTCCAGCTGGGAAAAAAGTAGTAGCTCTTGCTACTACTTCAAACTAGAAGTTTGTTGAAATTATGTCATTTTGTGAAATAGTACTGTGGTGACAAATCAGACAATTCAGACAATTTTTTATCAGTATTTTCCAGCCAGCTCTTATTTGCTCACTCTCATGAGCAACTTTACAGAATGCAGTGCTTAGTTCGTGCCATGGTTACTCAGTTAATCACCAAAACCTGCCTTTCTTCTTAGTTTTCTACATAAGTATCTACTTCACAGGCTTAGTGATGATAGTCTGGGGTTTGCAAGAGTACATAAGCAAGACACCATATCTCTGCTCGTGCTGGAAAAGTCCTGCTTGAGCTGTTCTTACATTAATAAGTTTATCCAGGTTCTCCAAGTAAGCTGAGGTGGATTCTGACAGTACTCCTGTGAACTGAGCAGCAAGGTTTTTGTTGGAAGCAGAAAGTATTTAACTGGTGTTTTATGTCAGTGAGACACACTAAGGAGTGGGAGCAGAGTCCTAGAATGGATTTTTGTAGGGTTGAGGGCTGGGCCATGGTGAATTGATATTATTGACTGTAGATCTTCACTGTCCTTCAGTGTGTGGGGTATCACAGAGGTGTGTGGGAACTAATAATACTCAGCAGAACTTTTATCAGTGCCAGGGAGAAAGAAATTGGACTACAGTCTAATGCACCACTTACTTCTCCACTTCAGTGAGTATCAGCTCTTCAGGACCACTGTTGTGCCAAGCAGATAAGCAGTTTGTTACTGCAGACAAGACAGGTGCTTGAAATCCTGAAGATGTGTGTGGTGATAATTGTTAGTTTTTAATGACTGGGCCAGCTAACAACTTACAAAATTCTTCAGTTTCTCAATTGGCATAGTCTGAGCTAGTCTAGGATAGCTTAATGAAGAAGTGAATGGAGACAAAATTTCAGTTGCTACTTCTTCAATTTTCAGATCCATTTATATAAGGCACTGATAGAATGTTAGGTTTGATTATAATTCAAATGATTTTATAATAAATTTAACTTTAAATACAGATAGTGATTAGTAGTCAACAGATGCAGCAGTTTGCACAGCAAAGGGTCAAATGGGTGATTAAGTGACCAGAGCATCTGATGTGAGGAAGAGCTGGGATTGCCTAACCTAAAGAAGAGAAGGCTCAAGAGGATCTTCCCAATGTGTATAAATACCTGATGAGAGGATGTAAAGATGACAGACACACTGTTCTCATGGAGCCAAATGACAGGACAAAACCCAGTGTGTATGAATAAAAATACAAGAAAATCCATTTTCACATCAAAAGAAAAACTCTTACTGTGAGGATGGTCAAACTCTGGCACAGCTTGCCCAGACGGGTTGCTGAGTTTCCATCCTCGGAGATGCTCAAACCCCAGCTGGAAACAGCCCTGAGTAACGTGCTTTAGTTGATTCTGCTGTGAGCAAAGCAGGAGCAGACTAGACAGTCTCTAGAGACAGCTTCCAACCTGTTCTGTTATTCTCTTTCCCATCAAAGGTCAAGTTTCTGGTGTGTAATTCAGTACCAACTGAAGCTGACTGGTGTCTTTACATCAGTTTCAATGATCATGTTTCAGGTCAAGCATGAGAAGAAAAATAAACAATATTAGCAGAGATAAAAACTCAGATTTGGGAGCAGAAGAAGCAGACGTACCAATAAAAGTAAACAAACAGTCACTAAAAAGATAGCTGAGAAAAGGTCCAAAAAGAGATAATCAAAGTGATGCCAAAGAGGAGCAGAGCTATATGTCTGCTCACTGTGCATCTCTGTTATGATAAAAAAGCTGGATTCTAGATGTCTACCTATCCAATCTTCTTGACCTCCTAGGTTTCTTCAGTACCAGCCTCCATGCTAAACAACCCTTCTACTTTGCAGATGACCAAGTGCACATTTTTGAAAAGGTGTGTTGTTTAAAGAAATTAAGCAAGTGTATCAGGTAGGATGCTTTTAACAGTTTCTAGATTTTCACTCCAGTGTCCATTTTAAGTTCTTAAATTAGAGCTAACATTAAAAAGGAAGCTGAAGTTCCTCTGTTATTCAAACTTCCAGTTCATTTAACAAAGCAGATGAATATGTATTTGCCATTAATAGAATAATTGAAGGGTGAAGAGTCTGAAGCACAAGTTTTATAAGGAGCAGCTGAGGGCCCTGGGGTTATTTAGCCTTGAGAAAAGGAGAGCTGGGGAGACCTTATTACTATCTACAACTGCCTGAAAGGAGATTGTAGACAGGTGAGTTTGGTCTTTTCTTCCTCTTAACAAGGAGTAGGACAAGAGGAAAGAGCCTCATGTTGTGCCAGAGAAAGTTTAGTTTGGATATCAGAAAAAAATTCTTCACTGAAAGGGTGGTTAAGCTTTGGAACAGGTAACCAGGCAGGTGGTACTGACATCACCCCTGAAAGTCTTCAAAAAACCCCCCAGGTAGATGTGGAGCTTAGGGGCATGGTTTAGTTGTAGATTTGGTTTAGTGGTAGAGCTGGCAGAGTTAGGCTAATGGTTGGACTTGATGATCTTAGAGGTCTTTTCCAGCCTTAATGATATGTGATTCCGTGAATGTCATCATACTTGGCTGTAGACACTTTTTTAAAAATTGAGGATATCAAACTTTGACCTGATACTAAAGTCTAGACCCAGTTCTTAAGAATATTTTTAGGATGAAGACAGCCTTAAACATATTTCAGAGCTTATAGGTGACCTTCTTTCGTTTCCTTTTCATGGATGTGCTGGTGGGTATCCGGGTGGCTTTATAGATTTTCTTCCTTCTGAGGTCACATGGTTCATGATACATGTTTATAAGAAGTCATTGGTCCATCTTCTAAAATAGTGTTGTTTTTAAAGTATCGATGATGAAACCATGATAAATAACTCAGTCTTTTATATAGACTTCTACTCTTGGACAGATGTACTTCTTAGATCTACCCATGAAGAGTGAAGACATTGGTCTCTTAAATTTTAATTTATGGAAGGTTTATGAATCATGCACAGTGTTAACTGGTTTCTCACAAAGGTGCTTCTGAGAGTGTTATGCTTCACTGGGGCAGTAGAAACTCTGGATTACAGTCCTTCAAGAGAAGTCGAAGGACTTGGATAATGTGGACATGATGGTATTTCAGCTTGTTGAATGGATTAGGAAGTGAAGTCAGCCAAATACAGTATTGGGAAGCAGTCATCATCTGTATGTTCTCTGCCTTGCTGTGCTGCCTGCACTGAGAATAAGATTTTTTGTCATTATGCCCATAATATTTCTGCAGTCAGCCCATGGATGAGAAATGAGAGACAGATATGTCAATGGTTAAGAACTGTCAACAAGATAGGGCAGTGGAAGTGGTTGAAATGGCTCTTTGTAGCATAAGGGAAACCTTGCCAGTAGAGATTAAGGAAGTATTGAATAATGTAAGACATGGAGCAATGAAACAGTTGTGCCTTCCTATGTTTAAGGATTAACTGGGTTTGGAAGTTACACAGGGAGAGCCTAATCTTTAAAAGGAGACCCTATACCTTGTCTTGTTTTGTCGTAGGACAAAAGCTGGGAGCTGATGAGAGCAGTTTAAGTTAGAGGTCAGTGCTGCCACAGGAATGAATTAAGTAAGCATGAATAAAATAGCCTGTAAATAAGATGATTTTTAATCCTCAGAACAGCCTTAGTGAGAGTGACTGCCACAAATAACTGAAGCAATTTTAAGATGAAACTGGTAAATTTGAGAAAGAGTTTCCATCATGTCCTTTGCTGTGACAGGGAAAAGTGTACTCCCTGGCCCAGGGGGTCACTCACAGCCATGAGCTCTTGCATCCAGGGCTGTTGGCTGTGCTTCCTTCAAAATCCAATTTTTTACACTTTGCTCCAAACTGGTGGTCTCCTGCCACCATCTGTCACCTGCATCAGGACTAAATTGTGTCTTACTTTGTAAGACATAGAACGTGTGATTTGAAAGTTAATGCAGTATTTGTTCAGTGTATTTGCATTTTTGTGCTTGATGCTGGTAGAAGATACAGCCCTAGATTCCTCCTCTGTGGGCTATGATTCACCTTCATTATAAATATTTCACATCAGCCTCATGCTTAATGATGCTGTTGGAAGCGAGAACATCTGGATTCTTTTACCAGGTGCTATAGCTGGGTCTTACAAGTTGTATGCATTACTTTTACTGTCTGTATTAAAAATTAAAACGGGGGAAATATGCCTAAATTCTTCTGAACAGCCAATCTTGAAATTACTCTATTAGATTATTGTATAATTCCCACTACTGCGATATTTGAATAACGCCCTACAATATTCATGTGTACTTAGAGGAAATGATGTACTGAGGAGATAAAGGATGTGTTCAAGGTTATACAAGAAGTCTGAGGTGAAAGAAAGCCTGACTATGCCTCTACACCTCTCTGAGCAGTGCACTGTCTACTGGGCTGTTAGAAAGGATGCCCACTTCCTGCTAAAAATACTATTTTGACCTCAGACTCTGGTCTTTTGGCTCTTAGGGAATCATAATTTTGGTTCTTGAGATTCCTTTTGGTATTTTTGTGAATCCGGAAGATGTGGCACCCTGCATAATGCACCTTTCCTGTTCATCATACCTACATCCTGATTCTTTTTTAAGCACTATGCTATGAGCAGTGCGGTGTCTGTCATAGAAATATTTACGTGTGCTGTTTGCAGTGTTTTTTCTGCCCTCAGTGCTCCTGTGGACCTTCTGATCAGTGACTGCACTGAGTGTTCACAGAAAGGGAGAGCATGCAGGTGATGCAGGGCTTTAGTGCTAGCCTGCTGAGACAGCATCACGTACTTGTTTGGGTATTTGTGGGAAGTATTATTGTGAGATGTCCCCCAGACTCTATCCATATGGATATCAGAATTACTTTGTGAAATGATGTAATTTGAGGCCAATGTAAAAGCCGTATGTCAAGAAAGTTTCAATTTCTTCCTCATCTTTCATTATACATGGTTCCAAACTCATTTTAAATTACTGAAAATGTAGTTACTGGTGTCTAAACGTGCCAGTAAAAAGCATTAAGAGCCTGCTGCTGATGATCTTGTTTTCTAAAATTTTATGTGGTTAAACTAATGACCTAGAACTTTCCACTACACCACAAAAGTGACATGAATTTTATGTGGTGGGGGCTGAAGTCTGGGGCAGAGCGCTTCGCAGGGGGTGTTAAGAACCACTGGAGAAATTGGACTCATTACAGCTGTGATGGTATTAGGAGGGGATGGTAATCAGACAGTGGTCGGTTTATTACGTTAGCATTGGTTTGCTGGTGCTCTCTGCTGATAGGTGCAGCTCAAATCCTTTAACACAAAACAAAGTCTTTTAAACCCTGCTCTTTCAGCAATTCATTTAACAAGGAGAAGTGCTTTGAAATTAGTCCTTGGATATCGTGTCTTCAATTTATGTCCTCAGTGCAGTTAGCACTTAATATATCCCTTTCAGAAGCAGATTGTCACTGCAAAGTGTCTGTACACAGTCTGTCTAATTCATCCACAGAGGTCCCACTGCATTTCAATTGTGTCTTTTTTGTTGCTTTTAGGAGCAAAGCTTGGGTTGCTGCACATTCTTGCCACCTTTTTCCACTCCACTGAAATCATTCACTTGATTTAAAAAACCCTACACAACTAAATTGATTCAGTAAATCCCTTTTTCATGTACAGTAAGTGGTTTGGTGTAAGGCACAGAAATCTTTCTACTCTTACACTTCCTTTCATTTCATACAATTGTCCTTAGAAAAGTAAGTCTATAAATGATAAAAAAAAAAATACAAAGTGGAGCCAAGTTAGAAGGAAAAAGTTTTAACTAGCTTTTCTGTCAAGCTTCAAACAATGCTTTCTCTGATTCTGACTTTCTCTTTCTGACCAGTGTCTGTTTACAGTCACTCATCATTAACTATATGTATTTATCAGGGTTTGCAGCCACTGCTGGCCTGTTTGATACTCCTCTTTTTAAACAAAAACACCCTCAGAAATTGATACGGTAGCCAAAATGATATTCATAAAAAATTTAAGAAAGAGCTCTCAGCATTAAAAAAAAAAAGAAATTTTTTTGAAGGAGCTGAAAAGAAAAAGGTCTTGGAATTACAAGCAGTTAGACTTGGTTTTTTTGCGTAATGACTCCTGGTATCCCACTGTGAGAAGACTTTCCCCAGCTTCTCGTCTGCATTCTTCCTCGTTCCCTGCGGGAGAATGAGTTGGATTTGTCTGCCATATTCACAGCAATCGAGGTGATCCAGGTTGAAAGAAAATCAATAAGATGTGTCCATTTATGCCTCACAAAGGAAGAAAGGTCTAAAGAACAGACATGGGACGTGATTCAAGCACTAGAGACTTAATAAGACTTCTACTTGTGTTTGAAGGGGATGGTAATTTATATTTTACTTTGAACTTTTTTTATGCTTCATAACTATTGGGATTCGGGCTGACATGGGAAGCAAGGAAAAGAAGGTTTGATGCTGTCTTAGAAGACCTAACCCATTTGGGAAGGCCATGCTCAAAAGTTCAAAAAATTTTGTTTTAGAAAAGATTAAAGAGACATCATATCATCGTACTGATTTATCGCTATTGATAAAACTGGTTTAAAGTATTTTGGATTGGGGTACAATAAAAAAAAGTCTTTCTTCGAGAACAGCTGCAAGTTTCTCATTATTGGCTGTCTTTTCTGTGTGTTTGATATAATTTTGCTTAGAAATAGAGGAGCAGCCATAATAGGTACCCTGGTGCCACTTGAAGCTTTGTCAGGGCAGCTCCCCAGAAGTGGTTGTTGTTCTGCTTGATGTCTGTCACGTTGGCCACCAGGGTCCTGCTGTCCCAAGGGTGTGCTCTGCCAGCCCCCAGCAAAAATATCCTCTGCTTTAGCCTATGTTGTTTTTTTCAAGCCAATCTTGTGGTGTACTTTTGCAAGTGAGATGTAGTCATGCTCTTATTCAGCAGGAATTAGGACCTGTGGGAGTTTCAGAAACAAAACCCAAAAAACTTAAAATAAACCAAGGCAGGCTGCAGGCATTGGGTCTCGTTATTGCAACCCTTTTGTTTTGTCACAAAAAGACAAAAGTGAAAGCAAGCCTTCCTACCAAAGGAGTAAATGGCCTCAAAAATTATGTCTCAGCAAGGCATGGAATAAAAGCTTGATGATCTACGAGGTAGTGTGATTGCAAGGTGGAAGAAGAAATATTTCTTCTTTTTCTGCTCTTCCAAATATCTTGGCTATGCATTCCCATCAAAATGAAGTCTGACACTGAATGGAATTCAGATGGAAGATGTGAAAATGGAGATGGTGTATCCAAGGAAAAAGAATTTGCATTTTGGAGCCTTGACGGTTCTTCCTCAGTAGCCCTTTAAGAAAGTTTCAATTATAAGAGATAGTTCCAAGAAGAAAATTGCGCTTAGTGCATTACATAGGATAAAGTTAAAGATGTAAAGAGGATAGAGACAGATTTAGAGCCATACTTTAAAGGTATGCAGAGGTTTATCATTACTAAAACTACCATTTTTTCCAAACCAGACCCTTTTCACTGAATCTTTAGCAGATTTTTTCAGTTATATCCAACTTCAGGTCTTTTTAGAATAAATTGAAAAGTGAGTTTGAGGGACTTTCAGACTATTAATGGATTTTTTTAAGGCTTAATTGGTATCAAACAAGATTTTAGTGAACACAGCCAAGTGTGCCCATTGCATTGTTAAATGAGCAAAGCTAGCATTTAACTGAGATAGACTCCTACCACTCTCCTTTACTTTCAAGAACTGTACTTAAACGGGGTGAGATCAGAATATCAAAGTAGTCCATGTAATGTGCAGTCACAATTTTTTTTTTTTTTTTTTAGCTTTCCTTCATGTGAGTTTCAACAGAGTGCTGTTCTGGAATGACCACTAATAAAACAAGTAATAAATAAATAGAGGTGTGAACAAAGCAATTGTGCAACAGTGAATGAAAACCCATGTGGGCTAGGATGCATTGCCTGAAAAGGAAATGTAAAAATAAATCCCAACAAATCGGAAAGGGATTGCATGGAGCAGCTGACCAGCCCTACATACAGAAGTGAGATTTTGCAGTTTACAGGCCTCAGTGGATGTAAGAAGTGTTTTAGTATCTCATTTACATAACAAAGGAGGCACAAAATGAGCTTTCCATCCAGGGGACTACACAAGCCTGCGATGGGGAGAACAAAGGTGGTGAGAGCAGCTTGCTCTCCAGGGCTCTGTGACAGCAGCCAGCGAAGGCTGCATCTCAGCGAGGTGTTCCGTGGCCACTTTGTCCTGGCAAGATGCTGCTGTCAGATGCCTGTTGCCTCTTTGGCTTTCACCAAACAAATGTAAATAGCTATTCTGCTTCTTCAGAAAGTCCCACCAGACAGAACCTAGTTTCTTGGCACCTTGTGCTGCTCTGCCTTTCATTTCCCAGGGGATGAAGTGGATTCCTCTGGTACAAAGCCCCAGTGACAGTAAGTGAGAGCCCGAGGTTATTTCCATTGAAGGGTGTCTCTGTGCGGCCCTTTCCGGAGCTCTTGGCAAAAGCATTGTAGGTTTGCTGGACCACCCTTGCTTACTGTGCTGCTTTTCACTCTGTCTGCTGCAGCTGGCCTTGATTTCCACACAGGAAACTCTTTGTAAAGAAGATCTAACTTGTGGTGTAAATAAGTTACTGGAGAAACGGATGATTCGGGGTCTGCAAATTGTGTATTTCTGTGAGCTATTAACAGGTAGACAAAATCTCATCAGTCCTACCTGTGAGATGTGCAAACATTTTAATCTGAATGTGTCCCTGAGAGGACAGAGGGACTCCTGAAGTGGCATTAGAGGGAAAGAAAGGGGAGTGGTACCACCATTTCAGCATTATTGGTAAAAGCTGGGAATCTAGAAGCTCCAGTATAGTTCTGTGAACAGATTTAAGTGTATCATTAGTCCTGGGTATTTAATTTTTTGTTAATAATATTGAAAGGAAAGAAACAGCAGTATTCTGAAAGGACAAAGAGATCTGTGCTACAGCAAGGTCCAGGTTAGTGGTTTACATGGAAATGGAAAAGCCCATTCCCTTAACTGTGCACAGCCCCTGTAAAGAGCCAGCCAGCAGTGGTGCTGGTTCTCAGGGATTGCACTGCACTTGCTGCCAAATGTCTCTCCTTCCCAAAAGTTTACCAGAGGGAATGGGGTAGGTAGAACAATATCACTGTTGTAGCACCCCCAGGTAAGCTGCCAGCCCTAGCTGAGCACATCCAGTCTGTGAGGATGCAAGGTGTCCTCAGCTGCCCCTGAGGAGATGCTCCAAATGTCTTTAAAGAATCAGATATTTTAGTGCAATGCAGGGTTTGCCATGCTGAAGTCCTGCTCCTCAGACAGAGCTCCCCATTGCCACTACCAATGCAAAAAGGAAACATAGAAACATATTCAAGAAAGCATGCACACAAGGAAAAGCAGGTTCATTCCCTGCCCAGGCATCCTCAGCTTCCATTGAAAGCTGGCTTCAGTTCCCTGCAGAAAACCTTGTTGAGTATTCACCATGGAAGGCAGTTGTAGGACTGTCTTGATGGTGATTGTTGTTTAGTTCATTCTGAGGGAAAATTCTGAAGAAAAATGCAGTGCTTGGGTTTCATTGCTCTATTTCTTGGCTTGGTGCAGCATTTCTTCCCAAAAGTTGCAAAAACTTTACTGAATAATGACGAATGGGAGATATTAAAAAAAAAGAAATAAAACCCCAGGCCCCAAAGCCCCCAAACTTGAAGTAAGTGAGCTCAGTTCTCCTTCACAGAGGAACTGTGAGAATTCTTCTTCTTTATTAAAGAGAAATTCTCATTGGAATGCAAATTTTGATTTTGATTATCTGTCACGGCCTGCTTTGAAGTTTTTCAGACAAAAATAAATATCTCCATAACAGAGAGGATTATAGTAGTCTTGTTTAGAATCATCTGACTAAGAATGACATCTAATCTCAGAATATATAAGGTTTTGAGGCCACAGAGACTTTGAAAGAGCTTGACTCTCTTATGTTTTGTAAATTTTCTATAAATGGTTTAATAAGGTTTTTAGTTCAGGCCCCAAAAAACAAGGACTAAAACATTTCCATCGACCATATTGTTGAAGAAAT
Organism: Brachypodius melanocephalos; assembly: GCA_013398615.1. Taxonomy (NCBI): domain Eukaryota; kingdom Metazoa; phylum Chordata; class Aves; order Passeriformes; family Pycnonotidae; genus Brachypodius; species Brachypodius melanocephalos. The sequence continues at coordinate 1,098,673 of VZSR01000499.1, forward strand.
ATAAAAGAGACATAATTCAATTTAAATAAAGCTGTAGCTAGGTTATATCATACTTATCTCAGTAAAAAGTATTTTCTTTTACAATCCCAAATAAATAAATAAATAGCTGTGACGTGGCTTTGAAGGCTTCGCTTGGATAAATCAGGTTTTGACATCTCTGTAATTCATGAAACAATACCTCTAGCTCCACCGGAATGGGAGTGGGATGTTTCAAGCTTTATGATTCTCTTCAATTCTGGAGCGTTAATGGGGCTATTTGTAAAGAAAGAAATATAATGAGTTATCACAAAACACAGCAAGGACTCTAGAAAGGGGCAGCCTCCCATCCATCACCCATTCTAGCGTACTCACAAAAGAACAGGGCGAGAAATCTTGCGAGGACGATGGGGAATTTTGCTTTTACTCTAACCTGACTTTCACAAATGGTGATGGGCCTGGAACATTATTTTCTTTACAAAATGACCCCAACCCTATCCTAAATTCAAAATGTGAGAGTGTGTGACACTGGTTTTTGTGGAGATTTTTTTTCTACCTTTCTCTACTTTATGCTTTGAGAAGACATTTTCTTAATTAAGATTTATTTTTGGAAATAAAAGCATTATATTATTTTCATCTGATATAGTGGCTAATTCAGGATGCTGACATTGCCATATTTCTGTGGCACCTTGTGGTAGGGCTATTAGTAAAGTTACCTGTCATTTCCCTTCTCTTCTCCTCTATTTTGGAAGTTTATTACTAAGCCTTGAAAAGTTCTTATGGGTTCACACTGCCATACGAGTTGGGAACTTGAGAGCAATTTTATTTTGAACCTTTTTAAACAAAAGGCAAACCTACATTGAACTGTGATTTTGGTGGGGTTTTTTTAAATTTTAAGTGACGGAAGAGCACAAACGGAACCAAAATCTTATCTGATATGTGCTGTGATGTATCTGCAGTCCTGTGGTCTCTCATCACACTCAGAATCCCTAATGAACCCAAAGAAGGTTTTGAGCGAATATGGTTTTTAAGAAGGACTGAAGGTTTTGCCCCAAAGATAATGAGATAATTAATGTATTTCATAGTGTAGTGCAGAGACGGTGAACAGCTCGGAGTAATGAAATGAAACACGCATACCAAAACAAAGGGCACAGCAGGAAATAGTCTGAAGTACATGATAATCAATTTTCACATTATAAGCTTTTACATCTTTCCTTCCATATATCCCATTATAACAGGGCCTGTTGCTTATTAAAAAGGAAATTGAGATGTCACTAACTGTGGAAGAGCAGATCCTCAGGCAGTAGAAATCAGTCTACTGCACTGAAGTCAGTCATGCCCACTGTGGATCTGACTTAGGATACTTTTGGTGTGATAAATCAGTTTTAATCTGCAATCTAGATGTTTCACTCTTAAAATTTTATGTGTTTTGAAGGTTGGAAGACTAAGGGAGGATTTTTTGAATTTTACCATAAATATAGATATTCTTACTAACAGCAGAATATTTAGGAAGAGCAGAAAGAGTGTCCTGCGTTTTTCTGATGCTCAGTGAGTGATGCTGGAGTGGTACCCCTCCAGAGGACCTTATTTGCATATCCTACACTCCCCTTCCCATAGGAACAGTTCCTTCAGTAGTGTATTTCCAGAGCCTAAGAGTGTCTTGGTTGGAACCATCTGGCAGACATTGGCAAAGGGAAAAAGACCTTATAGTTCTCTCAGCTTGCCTGTGGGAGAAATTGTCTGTTATATACAAGGAGGTACATGAGGAAGATATTGTTTTTGCAGCTGAAGTGTTTTTTCCATCTGAGCATGGTAAAAACTTGTGAATTTCTTGCAGAGTCCAATATCCTAAATATATGCACTAAGCCCTTTACAGAAAATGTAGCTCAAAGACTTTTACTGCAGCATCTCTCTATGTGAGACTCTCTGAGCTGATGCTCCTTGTCCCTGCCTCAGTAGCTTCTCCCGAGGTTAAACCAGGAAGCAAATGGAGAAATTAAACCACTTACAGCAATACAAAAGGGTCCTGAAGAGTTTTAACATTTCAATAAAGTGCATCTGAGATGTGACCCTGTGCAGTGGTATCTGGATTTTCTCATTCTAACCTTGCTTGGTTGTCCTCCCAGGATTCACACCAACTTTGTCCTTCCTTTTCTGTCATGCAACAGGCACAGCCAAGCCATTGTAAAACTTCTCCTGTGACTCCAGTGCTTGTAGGACAGTGCTGAGGCTTTTGCTGCCCAGGGTGTGATTAGGTGGCATGCTCATCGATCTCCTGTCTCATAGAATTCCTGCAGATCTACAATCCTGACCGGTATATTTTTCAGTGATGAGTCCCGTGTGTTTTCCAATGAGAGAATTATTTTGAATCCTGGGCTTTATGGGATTATGCCCTCTTACAGTACACAGGTATATCAAGCTATACATGAGAAAAGGCTTATGTGCTTTGACTCGTTAGCTATCCCCTTAACAATAATGAAAATAGTCTCAGCTGGCATTCATCAGGTTCATGGCTTCATAGAAGTAAGGGAAATTCACACATGAACTGAAAGGTTACAGCGAAGTATTGAGCATGCTGCGTCATTTTGAGACAGCAATTTCACCATGTGCCATGAGACCAAAAGTGTGATGAAAACCAATGGGAAACACTTGGTTTCACAGCATCATGAAGCAGGACTTGAGGGGCCAATGCACTGTGGTCAGTAGAGCTGCTGCAATAAAGTGGTCTAGATGATTCCGTGTTTGGAACTCTGCAGAAGGATATAACCTGTCTTCCATGGCCACCAAGGCCTGCTGCTCCAGATGGGTGAGATGACCTAAATGGACTCTTCCTCCTTTAGAGCAGCAACATGAGAACTCATCTTCCTTCTTGCTAGTGCCAAAAGGCTACAATTTGCAAAACTGAGAAATTATACAGATTCTGGGCCTGTGGAGTATTGTACTCCATGTAGCTCATAGCTACCCGGCTTCATGGAGCAGCCTTTTATTTTTCCTTCAGGAAAAAGAACATGGAGTTGCTAGCGGCAATCACCAAATTATTTACTGTCCATCTGTCTTAGTTTGAAAGATGTGTGTCTGCTAGGGAGGGGCAGGGCCTCCCTTGGAATGGAGAATTCAAACACTCTCCCTCCAAATTATTATAATTTAGAAAATTAAGTGGGCTCTCAGGCAAAAGTATGGGGATAGGAATAATAGCTCTTTACTAGTATGTATAACAAAGCAAACCAAACAACAGCTACAGCGTTAACAACAAAACAGAACCAGGAACCTCAAGGGGATTTGCTTCACAAAGCCTGGGGTGGTCTGATCTCCGTGCCCCTGCAGGACTTTGAGAGCACCAGGCTGGAACGGTGGAAAATCCCGGGCTGGTGGATGATCAGAAGCTCTGCGGTGATGGCTGGATCGGCAGGGATGTCCCAGCAGGGCAGGGGGAGTGTGGGGCCACAGAGCCTCACGGCAGTGCCGATGAAGGGGCTGTGGCGGGACACGGCAGGAGGAGGCGAGCTCGGGGCTCCGGGGCCCATGAGCAGATGATGGTAGATTTCCCAGGATCGGACTTGGTGGGGACACCGAACTCCCACCGCAGCCAGCAGCAGCCTGGCCGTGCCCTCTGTGATGCCGAGAGCAAGGGACTGCGTCGCTGCCCCCAGCCCTGTCCTTTACCTGCCCCCAAAACTCACGGTGTCTTTTCTCCTCCGAGACAAAACTCCCAGAGACCAAAAAAAGTGTAGCCTGGTGCTACACTCTCCTTTGGCCACTTCCTTGTTTTCCTCAAGCACTCATTAGTATTCAGTAGTTAGTTTCCTGGCAACTTACGGGAAAAAATTCTGTAAGAAAAAAGCCCAAATCTAACCCCCAACATTATCTTTCCCTTCACAACTAAACAATGCATGCTGGAGGATTTTTGCAGTTTTGCTACTAATACCATACTCAGTATAACCAGCTAAGAGCAAATGCAGCTTTAATTATTTTAGGGGTTTTTAGATCCACAGCATCTCACTGACTGTATTCCCTATCAAGATGAGAAAGGTCTAGTCTTCTTATAGTATTGAAAGGGACTCAGAACAACTGTGATCCTCTACAGGATCCTCTCCTGTGTCAGAGGAAATGGGGGTGGCTCTGGTTGCCAGCAACCAGACTTTTAGAAATAAAGTTCTAAAAGGTCTGAAACGCTTCTATCTGCAGTGGTAGAAAAGTGAGGCCATATGCTGAGCCACCTGGTTGTACAGAGGAGCTGCTGCTAAAGCCCCATGGCCAATGAAAGGAGATTGTTCAGGTGGCTTTGGGAAGGAGGCAGGCAGGATTGCTTTATGCATTATACGTTCTCAGGCAGAGGAAGCATATTAAGCCTACTGAAGAGGGAGTTCCAAGGCAAAGTTTTATCAGTCACTTGTGTGTGTATATATGTATGTATGGTGCAACTTCTCCCCCTGCCCCTTGCCTCGGAAAAAGAAGTTTTTCTCCTGCAAGTTTTAAGGTACTTTCAGGGCCATAGAGAAAACCCTTGTGGGATAAGAAATGTAGACATTAAATGTCTTTGATTTATGGGGACCAAAATGTAACTTCTGGCTGCAGCCAACATTTTGAGGCAGTTGCATAGTACAGAGGGGAGTAAGAAAATGCTCTATCTCTTTGCCCAAACGCTGAGGGATTGAAGCTTCTTAGAGAAGCTGTGTAGGAGTTGAGTCTAAATCGTTTGGGTTTTTTCCTTTCAGACTTGGATTGTCAGGGTTTTGAATCTGGCCTCCGTCGTAGCCCTTATGTTGTCTCTGCAGAGATCACAGCAAAGCTCCCAAAGCCAACTCGAACAGCCCTTTGGGGAATATCCTGCTGTTTGGTGCTTTTCCAAACAATGCACAGCGACTGAAATGGCTTTTTTCCCCGGTTCCTTGTAATGTGCCTCTGTCCCTCCCACAGTGTGATAGATGACACAGATGAGTGTGTCTGAAGAGGTGTTTTAGATAAGGTGCGGGTGGGTCACTGAACTCTGGGCTCAGGTAAAGAATAGCCCTCACAGTCAGAGGCTGGGCACTGTTTTGGTTTGTTTGGGACCAGGTGAGTCCTGGCACACACCAGGCTCAGACACAGCTCCACGTCAAGGCTTTGCCACCTCCTGAAACCTCAATTCATGATCTAGACAAGCAGCAGTTAATAAGTCTCATATATTTAGTCCAGGGAGGATTTCATCCTGGTCACCTGTGTATGCTGATTCCTTGCCCTTAACTGCTCCTCAAAGGGGCAGAAACTACTCAGAAGCACCTCTCAGGCTAAACAGATGCTGCTGCTTCTTCCCTGCTCTTGGAACATTTGCCCCCGTGTTGTATGTGTACACACAGAGCAGCACAAAATAATCAGTGAGAATGTTGTGGTGCATTCAGAAAGCAGAACTAGGAAAGGCTTTCCAGCTATGTGGAGGCAAAGAGAGGTTAGAAGGAGGAGCAATGCATGGAGCTGGTTCAAGAGACGTGGACAGTTTGTACTGTTCAAGGAATGATCAAATTGTTCTTCCTGTGGCAGCAAAGGCTGCATCTTTCTTGCAGTTTGGGGAGAAGGGATGGTACCACTCAGCCTTCAGAGGAAGGAGGTCAGCTAGAAAAAGTCTGCTCAGGGTGCAGTAGGGAAAAAAATCCATCTGTCTGAGTAGCCTTAATAGGGTCTGGGGACCTGCCACTCTGTCAGACTAATTCTTGGCACAGGGCTGGTGTTGCCAAGAGCTCTGTTTTCCTTCTGTCTATTGTTGCCAGGAGGATAGAGAGGAGATAAGGACCGAGCAGGGCTCTGTGTTAATGGTCCTTCCTTAGCGTCTTTCAGTTTAGCTTTCACTGACTGAGGGCCCCAAAGTACTTAGCATGAGGAAAGTTTTCAAAAGCATGAGTAATTTAGGAGATTAAAAGGCATTTTCAAAAGTGTCGACTTTTCAAAGTGCCTAATTTCCAGGGACTTTCAATGAGGTTTGGGAATCTTAAATCATGTGGTTGCTTCAGTGAATAGCACTGTTGATTGCAGCGTGATGCATCATCAGCTGGTATCCTGCTTGTGTCAGAGGTCAGTGCTGAGTGACTCTGAGGAGGGTGTACAAATCCCCAGAGTTGAGCAATCCTGGGAATTCTGTCTGCCCCTTCTCGGAGGTGGCTTTGAGAGCACAGAGTTTCTGAGTCTTCTCAGTTTCTGGGCTAATTGCATGGGGGTACTGTGGGAGGAGTTCACTTAGGCTCCCTTTTAAACTGTGTTTTCATCAGGTTTTAGTGACAGGTGCTGGATCAAGTCTTGGTCTGTCCAGTTTGCCACCTTTTTTCCCTTTTCTTATTTTGTTGCATATAACTTACTCATGTCTTCTGTTTTATGGTAGGAGGCTCTCCATAGCTGTGAATTTTTATTAACATATAGAGATATAATTTAATGTATGAAAACTCTCTGTGTAAAAATCATAGGTTTCCTGTGGTTGCCTTTGGTCTTGGAAAGGGTCATGTGAAGGACTAACTTGCTGAACTGTAGGCTCACAGAGGGAGAGATGCACATGTTTAGGAGTAAGAAGGGCTCAGCATTTGCATTTGGATGCATGTCTTAGGGCTTCAGAGCTCTTTAGACTCCCAAGTGGAGCAACTTCGAAGTTCAAAGCGGTGTGATTTTTGGCAGGTTTTTTCCCTAAGATTTCTTCAGGGCATGAAATATTCTGCCCTCAGTACATGTACATAACTCTCATTGGCCTTAAAAGAAGTTACATGCCTACATCAAAGGAAGGATTTACCCCATAATGATTCATCGTGAGCCTGACAGGCAAACACAACAGTGGAGAGCTCACAAGCCAAAGCTCCTGAGCTATGGGGGTGGCAGAGTTCAGATCTCTGCCAATCAGCCACATTGCTGCTCTGATTTTCAGCAGTTTTTAATTTTTAATATTATTTTAGTGAGGATCAAACCACATGTTATCCATCTGGTAGAAGAAATGGTAGGGCTCGAGCAGAGGAGATAGCCCCTTTAACGTCTTATGTGGGAGTAAACCAGGGTCAAATTGAATTGTGGTGATTTTTTGCCTGGAAAGTGCCTTTCCCTCTCCCTGGTAGTACACTGGAGACACAGAGTCACAATATTTTAAAGCAAATTAGAAAAATACCTTTTTATTAAATGGGATTGTAGAAAGTCCTGGGAAGGAATGTGTTAATGACTGGTGATTGAATGTAGTGGTTTGCAAGCTCTAAGCAGCTTTAGTGTCTCCTACCACAGCCCTGATTTAAAATTCATAAATGCTAATCCTCCATAATTTACGGTTTAAAAAGCAGCCCCACTCACAGGCCCTGTGGCTACAGCTCTGTCAGAGTAATTATGCCGCCAAGCTGAAATTGGACTACTAACTGAGATATTAAACAGGGTAGGAAATCCTCTTCCCTGGCAGCCTACCCAATTATTCCAAATAAGCAAACAGATTAGTGAGTAATTTTCCAGTTAAATCTGGTGATTGGTGCCAGAATTGTATGTTAAATATTCAGAAGTAAATAGATTAAAGATGAAATGTCCCCTTTTCTCAAGCTTAATTTAGTGTGTATATTAAAACTTTTTAGGAGGGAAAAAAATCTCCATTGAAGTGCAATACATTTGCTTTGAAAACAGAACCTTTCCTGGCTTGTTTGCACTTGGGGCAGTGCGTTCATTAGCTGGGGCACGTTGTGCCGAGGGAACCTTGTGCCACATTAGCCACAGTATCAGTCCTGCTGTTCCTTTATCCCCCACCTTGGAGGAGCCCTCCTGGGTGGCAGCGCTGTGAGTGACACTGCACGTGGCTCTGCTGGGGACCATCAGGACAGATTCCCACCAGGGCACTGGGGTACAGGGTGCTGCCCATCGCTATGGGCAGGACAGGAAGGGATTTGTAGGAATCAACAGTAAATATGGGCAATTTCTCACTCATTCTGAGCTTGTTTCGAAATTCAGCTCGAATTTCCCCACTGATCTGCTCAGATTGACTTTTTTTACCTTTCCAAACACTCCTTGTAATACAGTGTTTGGCTGGGACACAAAGTAGAAGGAAGATGGGGACAAAAGGAGGGAAAGCATGGACTGAATGCCCAACACACACAACTCCTATATAGACAGGCAAGAGGCAGGGGAGGATATGGGGCAGCTCAGCTGGAGCAGTCCAGAAACACAAGCAGTGGGTCTGTCCCTCTGCTGCCCTCACACCACAGGAGCTGACTCAAGGAACGGTGCCCTAACTGGATAGTCAGGCAGCCTTCAGCAGCTGAAGAGAGCTGCTCTGGAGAAGCTGAGCTGACACCTGAACCACTCCAGAAAGTGGCTGTGTCTTGCAGCACCTCTCCCCAGAAGGGCTGGCATGGTATCTGCTGCACAGACCCCTGGTTGTTTGCTGCAGGGACTATGATGGGAAGGCCAGGTGGTGCACACTGCATTTTAGAACTCAAAAATTCTTTCTCAAAGTGAGTCTGAAGGAAATGTTTTCTGCATTCATGAATTAAAAGCAAGGACTTGAATTTCTGGAAACATGCATGCACATTTCAATATGCAAGAGCACTAAAGGGAAGGAAGCTGCATTTGAGGAATTGGAATTGTTTTAGCACCTGATGGAATTTGTTTTGAAGTTGTTTGAAGTATCTCAAACACCATGAACAATGTTTTGTGCCATTTCTAGTGGGTTTTCTTTCCAGTTGCTAAAAGCTTGTAGTTCTGAGCAAGTGAACAGTCCTCTTAGCTGGCAAGTGAAGTGGAAGGAGCAGCACCTGCTTCTCAAGAGATTGAGGTACAGGAGCCCTGGGGTCACAGAGCTTCAGACCCCCAGTGTTAGTTACAACTTGGCCTCCTGGCATGTGAGAGGACCAGTTCCCTCTTAGGTCTGACCTACATATTTTCAATGTTTTAAGTCCCAATGCATTCTCTAGAGTGAGAAATGTAGAGTTTTTATGAACTTGCCAGCGTTGGCTGCCACACAATACAGGAGGTACAAAATCTCCATCCTTCCTGAGAAGTTCCAGGGTTTGGTGATGAGAGTGGGTGCCTAAGTAGAACAACTTGTTCACAAAGAAGCCAGCAGATGTTAGGCTTGACAGGGGATTGAAATCAGTCCCTCTCATACCTGGGCACAGTGGACTGAAGGAGGCAGAAATTTCCTAGCCATTTGCCCACAGATTTGCTTTTCCACTGGGAAGTGCAAAAGCTGCAAGTAGGTAATGCTGAACACATGCCTAGAAAGGATTAGCTGAACTCCTGCACATCCCAGAGGCTTTTCCTTCTGCTGCATCCTCTCTGGAGAGGCTTTTTCACCTCAGCCCTCCGCTGGAATGTGCCTTAAAGGCATAATCAAGCTCATAAAAATTAAGTGGTGTGCAATTGTCAAAACAAAAAGACTCTAACTAAATTTTATTCAATAAATTCTCTAGAATCAATCCATTTGTGTTTTTATTAATGTCAGAACTCACAGCATAGTTTCCCTTTCTGTGTTTCATGGGGCTGTAGGAGCTTTTATTAAGGTTTGGGGTTTTTCCACATCACTACACACAACGACATTTTGGCTTTGAATTGAGCAGAGTTAAAGCCAAAACTACAATTTATTTTTTTTTTAGCTTGTGAACATCCTTTGGATCAAATCTAAAGGCTTACCTGTTCAAAGCTGGAATAGATTGATGAATGTGAAGGGATCCAGGATGAAGAGAGAGCCCTGTGAATGCCAGGCAGTCAGTTACATGACACTAGTTTTCTAAGGATGTATGATTTCTACCTCTGATGAGTTTACTCAGTAGTGCTAATGATGTGTTTTCTTGATCATTCTTATACTAATGGTAACAAAATGGGAGAATTTGTGGTATCCTGTCTGCACAGATTGTTTCCACACACTCTCGCTGCCAGAATGCTGATGGTTCAGCATGCGCTGCACATTTCAGACCTTCCCTGTGCTGAGGGAGAGTTGTGAGTCTTATTGCTTCAAAGTACTCCCAATGTCAGTGCATTCCAAGCATCTCATGCCTCCTGTCTGCTGCCCTGTCCCTCTAACCCAGGGATTTTACAGTTTTTCTAAGTATGAGAGAAGTCACTTGAAGGATGCCATTCTTAGGCAGGTTTGTCAGTTGGGTCCTTCTTAGCAGAGGCCATGTGAGTTTCCTGCATAGTAAAATGAAATCTTTTCAGTTGGTTCCTGATTCTTTGAAATCTTCTCTGGATGTATATTGCTTTCAACTTGCCTGTTAGATTTTTGTGGTCAGCCTGGGTTTACGTACATTTGGTTAATTGTTCTAAGGTTGTGCAAGGCCATCACATGGGAGCTAGAATGCAAGTGAATGCGAAGGAAAGAGCTGGACACAAAATTTGACATGATGGAATAGGTCAACTATCCATTTACCAACTGCAGTTTCTATTCCTGTCTCTGTGACTGGCACTTTCTGAAGACTCTGAACAGTCTGGGTTCTTCTTATTGGTTTTGCCCATTTTATTCACCTACTATTTAGTGAGTGAAGAATTTATTATTAGTTTATTTTGTTTATTCTTGATTAATTTGTTTATTCTTGATTCCCAGAAGCACAGTGTTTGGTGGCTGTAACCAGTGAATTTTCTGTAGTAAAAGCACTGATATTTGTGTCCATAGAGTTGCCTACATACATTCCTTTTTAAAAACTAAAATCTTTCTCATATGCTTCCTCAGTGATATACTGATACAGCGAGATCCAAAGCTTAATTATACGTTTTACTGAAAGCTACTTCACTAACAGGGTCCTCAGGATTAGGGTTGCTGACCCTTTTAAGCCAGTGAACTAAAGCAAACAGCAAAACAACCCACTGAGGCTGGTAGCTTGTGGGTGGCTTTTTGCCTTTCTCGGTTACTTTTCATCAGGGCAACCTTCCTGAATGAAGCTTCACCTCAAGAAGGTGACCAGACTGTGCTGGCATCATGGAAACCGAGATGAAGGCAACGTTTTCGTTCTTGATTATCCTAAGTGCCAGTATTTTGGTTTTGAGAAAAGATTGTGCCACGATCAGCCTTCTGTGCTTTTTGGGGCCCCTCTGGCTCTCCCCTGGAGAGGCTGTACAGCCCTGCCCTGGGTGGGCTCAGCTGAGGTTCAGGAGGGGCTGGGGGCAGGCCTGAACTCCATGTGGCCATTAGTACACTAATGCATTCCCTCTTTGCTGTGTTTTAAATGCTTCTAAATGTGAATGGAAGTAGGAATCATTTTGGAAGCTTGGATTAGGATGCCATGAAAAAGAGTTCCTTAAAGGAATGAAGAGCATGTAGTTTAATCTGTATTTGTAGTATTTAATCTTAAAACCCTGCTATCTTATGTATTTTATGTATCTCTTTCCCTGAAGAAAGCAGATAAGGGCATCCAGTGCTTCAGCACCTCCTGCCAGTGACAGTGAACCTGAAATGGAACCCATGGTTGTAAATAAAATACATGTGTTCAGGGGACATTCTTGTTAGCTAAGGTAAGCCAGTGGCACAATGAGGATTTTAAGGGAGAATTCAGGAGGTGGGATCAGCAAGGGTTTCCAGTCTCTCTTGTGACATTACCTGGGTACAAGGACAGCTCAGACCTTGTGGCACATGTGGTGCATGCGAGAGCGCACATTTTGTACTTTTACACTGGTTCTGTGGTTACAGGAGAAAGAGAAAAAGGTTTCTGGAACAGCTTTTCTGGACACGTGGCCAGTCTCAGCCAGGCTCTCTTTCTAACATACATGATGTAAAAGATCATTCAAGAGATTAACTGATGTTTGTCACACTGAAGAGACCAGCTTCATATTTCTCCTTGACATCGTCCTCTGGAGCACTGTTGTGTCTGAAGGCTGATGAGGACAGGTTCCAGGCTCATGTATTTCCCATTTAAGACATCCCACTCTCCACCCAGGAAAAGAAACCAACTGGTAGTTCTCAATTACCACACAAAATTTATAAGGAGAGATGATATCTCTTAAATAACTGGGTCCCAGACCATTTAGGGCACTACAGACTTCAATCAGTGCCTTGAAATGTATCTATAAGCAAATAGAGCCAGGAGTGTTTTGTGCTATTAGGCCACTTCAGCAAATCACTTAAGCATTACTTAACACATGCTAAGTCTACTGCACCCAAGGCAAATTCTGGATATGATAAACTCTTTGTCCATAAAATGTCCCCCTCTGGATAATGCAGCACCACTTTATGGCTAAGGGTGATTATGTGTCTGTCTGTCTCAATGAGAAAAAAAACCCTGGTAGTAGAGCTGTTGTGCTGTACCTGTGTTGTTTGTGTGATTGGTCTGCTAAGCGCATAAATCTTAAACGATAGAATTTTGTAATATACAGTATAACAATTGGCAAGTGTTGTACATTTATTTTCACAAGTGAGGGAGTGACCCATAACTCACATCCATCACAGTGTATGAAAGCACAGCTCACTGTAGTATAGCAAGCAAGGAAATCATTCATACATGGGATGTTATTCACTTCAACCTTTCCCCTTTTCTGAATGCAGTCAGGATCTATATGTCTACTGCTGCATGCTCTGTGTGCTGGCATAGATGTATGATGGCATCACAAAAACTGGAAGGGGAAGAAATGAGATAGGAACAGAAAGGGGTGTGGGCAAATGTTGTCTGAGCTGATAGAAATTTAAGTGGTCAGGCTTGTGAAGGAGAAGGAAAACTACAGGGCAGGAGAGTGACTGAGATTAGAAGTGACTTTTGGAGAAATGGGAGCTGAGATAATGCCTTTGACTTCAAAACACAGGGTGAGCATGGAAGAACTGGAAATTAAAACAGTACATAAAATGGAAATGTATTTGATGTAAGGGCAACAAAATATGTATCATCCTTTCAATTCTGGTCTGGTTCCTCTGTCATTATTCCCGGATTTAATGCAGTACTTTTCAACAGGACCTGTACCCTATAGCAATTTCTGTGAAAAATCCCCTTCACAAAATGGCCAGAGTTGCTGAAGAGAAACATTAATACTGGGACTTCACCAGTTCTTGGCACCTAGCTGCTTTTACCAGGCTTGCATACCTACTGTGCACTTTGCAGAAAGTCTGTGTCTTTTCCTCTGTGCTGTGGGAATGTTAAAATTGTCTCTAATTAGTTGTGTGCTGACCACACCAAGCTACCTACAGAGGCTGCAGTCTGACATTTCTTTGCTGGAAACAGTGCACAGCAAGATGAGCTCTGTCCCAAATTTCTGAACAAGCAGGAGAGGCAAAGGAGGAAGAATGGTTATTTCCCATGTGGAATGATGTTCACGAGTTTGCCAAGGGACATAGAGGAATCATATGTTAGAAGGAGGAAATGTCTTTGGACTTCCCAACCCCCAATATAGCAGCAAACTTTGTATTTCCATCCAGTTGTAGCAGAGTTGCCATTCCGTGGTTTAGGCTTGGATAGATGGTTTGGGAGATCCCCTGGGAGAGGGAGGAAGAGAAGGCTGCAAGTTCAGGCAGCTTAAACAGGAGAGAAAAAGTTTCTTGGTAGACAAGTTGAGAGCTGCTGGCTTGCTTTTAAGAGTAATCATTCTGCAACTTCTGATAGGGCTTAGTTCTAGGTTTCATCTCCACTCAGGTCCTTGCCTGTGGCACAGGTTACAGGTAATAACCCAGCACAGCTCAGACACGAGGGATCTTGTGTGCCACACAGCAGGAACAGGGGGAGCCCAGATATTTCTGACCTTGATGCTGAGGCAATTTTTTTTCCTCAGGACCAACTCCCTTTGCAGTGACTGTAACCCTTTTGTCATCTGCACCGTGCTCCCCTTTGTCATTGCACTGCTGGACTCACATCCTTGAACTCAGAGCACAAAAGCCCCTCTGGTTTTTTAACTGATGGTTTGTTTGTTTTTCCTCTTTGGTCGATGCTGGGATCAGTGATGTCAACTTGTTCTATTTGCTTTGACAGGAAAATGTTTTCAGAGTTCATTAGGATGGCATCAATTCTAACATTTGGCACACGAACATTTGATGACCTTCATGTGGGGGAAGAAATATGTAGGCAAAACTTCCATTAGTTTGAAAAAACACTTCCACTCCACACCATTCCAATTCCTGAACTGCAGCTTCAACCAGAAGTTTTGTGCAGTCCTTGTTTTTGATCTGCCAGTGGGCTCCAAACATGGAGACTGGAACTGTTTGGAAGCACTTCCCAGGAACTCTGGACTGAGGCTGCAGTTGGATACAGCTCTGCACTCACCTGTGCGGCAGGTGCTGCCAGCAGCCAGGCTCCTCGGTTCTGTTTGGCTCAGCTGGTAGAGTCAGCCCAATCTAAAGGCAATGGCAACCTATGCCTCCAAATGCACAACTTCCCTAATGCTTTCCTGATAGTTCCCCTTAGCGAGATGATTTCATTCGGCCACTTTGGGCTCATTTTCACCAATTACAGGGCTCATTAAAAGAGCTGGACTGATTGGCATTGCAGCAGCTGAACTCTGGTCTTATGCACAGAAAAGGAATAGCAGATGTTGGCCCTTCCCTCCTCGGGGCCACCTGCCCTGTGCTACCAGAGCCTCTGAGTGGGAGAGAAGGAAAATGCTCATGCCTTCCCCTGGCCTCTAACAGTGAGGGGCCAAGTAACAGCAGGAACTTTTGCTGTGAAGAAACCTCTTCAAAAGTAGATGGCCTGAGTCCACCAAATTATGCTCACTGACCACCGCCTCTGCTTGCTGTCAGCCAACAGGTTCGGCAAGGAGCAGGTAGGAAGTGAGTGCCCATTTTTTGGCCATCATTTGTCCTTTGAGCCTTCCCTCTGCCTTAGAGATGTGTAAGTCCTGCCAAACAGCTCTGATTTTCCTAGTGCCTGTCTCCAGCCCTTTCCTCTGACCTATCTTAGCTCTTATTTGCTTTTTCTTAGGATTCACTGTGTCTTTATGTTTTTCTCTCATATCCTGTAATCAAGTGAAAGGTGTCTCTGTGGACAGAGGGGATTTGTACTCAGCCTTTGTTTGCTCTTTCTTGACAGTTCTGCCTGCTGTAAGAAAAGCCAAATGCTGTCCATATGTTGTTGTGCTCCCCTAAATTACGGAGGGTGAACATTTATGGCTGTTCTCACTGTTGCTTTCTCCATACTTTTCTAAATGATACGTTTTCATGAGCAATTACTGAGATAGGCAGTCAGGACTGGTTTTTGAGGTGTGCCACTTAGTGGCCTACACATAAAAATGGGAGACAGGAGGAGGAGGATGGCAGAGGCTTAATATCATGCCTTGCTTAAGAGAATGTCCTTCAGGTGAGCAGAACCCTGCACCTTGTAAAAGTATGACTTTAATTTTGCCTTTCAAATATGAACTAAGCAGGGCTGTCAACACATACTGTGTTCTCCCTTGTCAAACCATTTCACTTAGGCTGTCAGCTGTAAACAGCTTAAGAGGCATGTCATTCCAGCATTATTATAGCACTTCTAGATTTGTTTTTAGATTGGCTCTCTATCTGCTGCTGCAAAAGGTGTAGATACAGAGATGACATGGGTTATTTATTGTGTTACTGCAAAATGCTGCTTGCTGTTTTGTGGTAAACACTGAGTAACTCCATTTCAAATAATGGGCACTGCAGAGTAATAATCCTGTAGTGCCATGGTAATACTATTGCCATACTTTGTCACATCAGTTGTGTCAGTGGAGCAGAGTGCTTTCTTCACTGAGGGTGTCTATGCCCCTGCATTTCATTTGAAGTTTCTTTTTTTTTCTTTTTTTTTTTTTTTTTTTTCTTTTTTTTTCCCCAGGAGATAAGGGGAGCAGAATTAAGACATGTGGAGAAAGAACTCTGATCAACAGACTCTGTACTTTTGTTTTTTTCAAAAAGTTGCTTTACATATTCAAATAAACAGTGTTTAAGCTGTTGATGACAGCTTAACTACTTCATCCCAGAACATTTTGACAAGTGATTTTCAGCGTTTTGGTTTCTCAGGATTTTGATAACCCCCAAAAAGCACAAACTGAATTTATATGTCACATGTTTAATTTATTTGAGATGCATGTATTATGTTGCAAAAGCAGTAAGGAGGGAGTTAAAGGGACAGAGTGATACACTCCATATTTATGATCATCAGCTTCTTCACCGTGTCATTACAAGAGAAAAAATGTTCAGAGATACAGAGCATGCAAAGCACTCCAACTTTTTTTGCCAACCCGTCTTCATTGTGATTTACTGAAATTGTTGGTGCAATTTCTCTGTGACTCTGCTGAAATCCACAGAACTGAACCCATTCTCACTGCAGGGAGCCCGAGCTGCTTCCCTCATACCTGGCTGCTGCCATGTGCGTGTTGTCCCTGTGTTGTTGGCTCCCTGGCACATGGGGATTTAATGTCACTAATTGTCATCAGAAATAAGACACAAATGTGAAAACTGATCTTCACTTTAACACCAAATGGAGTGCAGACAAAATGTTCAAAGCAAACTTTGTTTCATCTCTATTTTGGGAATTAGGTGTTGTCCAGTTTTGGATTGCCTCTTTTTCTCTGCCTACATTAAAGCAGAAAAAATATGGGATACACTCTGTAGCTTCCTGGGCTCTTAGACAAGAACTAGGGAAAAAACACAGGGAGAGAATTGCTTTTGTAAAGCTCCTAGGCTGCATAATATATTTTGCTCAAAAAAAGATTCATATTTCAACATCATACCTCAAAACCTTTTGAATATTACCCAGTATTTGTTTATTGGTACTTTTGTCATAAGTGCATTATAGAACTAGAATAGCTGAAATTTAGAATTAAAATATTGGAATTAAGCGTATTAGAAATATTGAAAAATCCTCCTTTAACTTATTCAGCACTCAGGATATTTCTATCCTTTTTCTACATCAGCATGCCACTTATTTTATTTTGTAAACAGGTTGTTTACATCAGTACTAGGCAGCATATGTCCTTAATACAGTAGGAGGAGCTATTTTATTTTACTAATTCTTACATCAATTTAAAACATATCAGTATAAATTCTTATTTTATAGCAATGCTGTATAGGTGCATAGGAAACTCCATGCATTCTAAATACAATTTGACACTTAATACTTCCCAAAGCTGATTTTTTCTCCTAAATAAGTGGTATTTTGTGTATTTTTCACAAAACATCTCCAAATCCCCAAAAAAACACCTAAATCCCACCCCCCCAAACCCCAAAACTAAATCAAAACACCAAACTAAACCCAAAAATTGTAGAAGTTTCATCTAATTGTGAATTTGGGCTTTTTGAGTATTAAAATGTCCTCTAAACTGAAAAGTCCAATTTTAGTTAATCAAAGTGCTGATGATGGAGATCATAGGTGGCTTTTCAGACATTCCAGGGTCAGAGACCCTGGCCAGACAGCCAGATGTAATTTGCTTAATCCAGCCTTAGTTGCTGAAACTTTCTTCTGATATTGGACAAGTAGCATCTTTCTGATAATTTGGGAGTTTTAGCAAGTATTTATCTGACTGAATTGTCTTTAATTTGGCAGGTTACGGTGTTATCTGCGCCCTTCTGCTTTGGGAAGGTGGAAGACAGGAGCAGGCACCTTTTGTTTGTTTCCTCCCTGATGGAGAGGGGAAAAGGGAAGAGACCTGACAGCTCTTGACAGTGAGAGGGAGATGGAGTTGCCCTGTGTAAGGAAAAAAATGGCTTCTTCTGCGAGAATGAAGAGCTAGGAAGACAAAAAATAAGCATTTTCAATATATTACAAACAGAATTATCTGCCAAAAGGGCAAGATAATTATCCTAATGTGATTTTTGACCAAGATAAATTCACATTATTTTATAAACTGGGTAACAATTTGAATCTTATGCAAAACCTAGAAATAAATCTAAGAAATATGGTAATGTAATAAAATTGAAATTATTAGCAGTCCAAGTGGCATACTTGAGGCAGTAAAACCTTTTAAGTTCCAATGGAAAATAGGCTAGTAAACCTGGAGTAAGTTACTCTGCTGTAATCACTTGATAAATAGCTACAATGTTTGGAAGAATTGATAGTGTCATTACAGCAACATCTCTTTTTATAAACAGCCTGGTGCTGATTTGATTCTAATTGCTGCCAGAGGAACAGTATCAAAGTAGTTCTGCTCCAGCAGTGTAACCTGTGGGGTGAGCAGGAGCTGAAATGAACTGCCTGAAAATGAAGGTTTTTCAAAGGCATGGATTCTAATTCTGGGAGTGATGGAGGAGGGCTGAGTAAATTTGGTGCTGGGAGAAAATACAGAGGAAATGCTTAATGAAGAGAAAGCATGAAGTAGACAAAACAGGCTCCTCTGAGTGCACGAAATAATGGGAAAACAGTGGGAGAAGCTGAGAGGTTTGAACGTAAACGTGTGTTTGATTTCCCATCACAAAGAATTCTCCTGCTGGGCCAGTGTGGCTCTACCACCAAACTGCAGCTCTGGTCTCCCTGGTTTCAGGTACCAAAGACCTAATTTTTAAGACATTCTTAATAATTACAGCGTCTTTGCATACTTGTGGGCACTTCGCCCGCCTTTTGCCCATGAATGCACCAAAAAAATTAAGACTGCTTTTACAAAAATGCATCTTTAGCAATTTTCTGTTTTTGCATTGCAAATCCTGGATTTTACCCTTCTTGAGTATGGAGTAGATATCAGCACTGTACTGATGGGTGCTATGATGGTTGAGGGCAATAAATTTACATTTGTGTGGAAAAAGAACTAGAACACAGGCTTCTAGGCTGGGTCTTCTTCCAACAACCAACAAGAAGTTGTCTTATTTTGGGAATGGTAGGAAGAAAAGCAGGGCTCCATAAGGAGAGAAGAGGAGGAACATGTTTAATAGTTCTGTCATGTTAGCAACAAACCCCAGAATAAACAGAAATGCAAAGGGGAGAGGTATTTATCTTCTTGAACAAATCATGTGATAAGCTTCTCCCATAGATTGGGGACTAGAGTGAAATATGTAAAATAGCTTATTGAAGAAAAAATTGCTTCAAGTGGGACTGAATGGCTCAAGAGATTAGTGATGGGATAATAGCTTTTCTCCATTTAAGTGGTAGACCAGTTCAAATCAATTCTAGGTCCCTAGAGACTGGAAGGTGTTGCTATCCTGTGACTCCTCTGCAGTTATTTGAAATGATTTTTTGGTCTCAATCCCACCCTTAGTTGCCAGAAAATTATCCCCAACCCAATCAGCACTGAATTGCTTTGAGCTAACAGTTGTATCCTCCCCCTAAAGATGCACAGCCCTCAAAGCTGTGTGTGGGAATGGCAGCTGTTTTATTTAGCACCATGTTGCTGGTCAGAAATATTTTGTCTCCCGTGGAACGGACAGATTGCACAAAAGAAGAGACAACTTGGAATACGATGCAATGTAAAATCATCCTCTAAATAAATGCCATGGTTTGTTGGTTTAATGTGGATTTCTTGGGAGGACAGGGCTACTTTTGGACACTTACACCTACCCCTCACTTGCACCCAGAGCCTGCTTGTTTGCCTGCAGGCTGTGTCACAAATTTCCCCTACATCCATGTAAATCACAGAGCAGGGCCACAACTTGGAAAACAGCTATTGGTCATAAGGAGCAACTGGAAAATTCAAACCGGAGATGTGCTCTTTAAGTTTTTCTTGAACATCTATTTAAGGTGTGAAGCTGGACCAGTGAAGTGATGTTAGGGACATGCCAATGTGTGGCAGCTCAGAATCTTGCCTATCAGTTTTATTCCGAAATATTATAACAACTAAAATAGCAGACATTGATTATTCTGCCTAATGCAAAGATTAAGTAAACAAGTAAGAAGCAATTCTCACCCAGATGAGGATGACTTGGTCTTTTAGTGGCTGTAACAGTGGGTCTAGAGCTAGTGAACCACAGCAGTATTCTTATTATTCAGTGTACCAAGGAAAAAAAGAGACTCGGCATTATTAGAGAAGAACCCCAGCAGTTTTGTGTGTATAACTGCTTGGAAAAAACAAATAGGATATTATGACAATGTAAAGGAGTTGGAGAATTGAAATCGCATGGTTATTGGTCACATTTTCTATAAAACTGGTGCAATACAGAATCACTTACAGGAGAAATTTTATTTTTGCCTTAACCCAGACAGCTCTAGGTTTAAGAACGCTTATCGGGGTGGAAGGCTAAAGGGGTTAAGGAAATAAGGCATGACAGAGGTGACCTATGGGAACTTTCATTATTATATGGAGCCTTGATGAGTGAAATGAGAGGAATTGCTCTCCATCATGAAAGGCTGAAATGTCGAGGGAGCAATTGCAAATTAATCTATTAAGAATAAGTAGGAGGCTGAACAGTGTGACTCAAAAGGATGGAAATATATGGAATAAACTGCAGTGTGGAATCACAATGATTTCTAGACCCAATCTTAAAGACATCCATCCATGATTTTTACAATGACACAGGGATTTCTATATGTGTGTATATGAGAGGTAAAGTTTAAGCAGATTAAATTGGTCCCTTTCTTTTCAGGTACTCCCAATATTTGTGATGACCAGGCCTGAATGAGAAGTTGTGTTCTGATTTGTGTGGCTTTAACCAGAACAATGTGTAGGAATTTTTCTGGGTTTTTCTTCAAGACACACAAATAAAATGCCTCACAGGCAGTTTTCTGTGTGCTGGTTTTCCTATTTTGCTGTGACATTTTTAACCTGAATTTAGTGTTTGTAAAAGGTATTATGTGATGACATTGTGTAACTGAAAGCCTCCTTTTATTGACAGGTCATGAACACTCAAGGCTGGAGAAATTTCTCTGTGTCAGACTGCAGAGGTACACCCCCCACAGCCTGAAGGAACGAACTTCCAGAAGGAAAAATGGTAGGACCATGTCAGTCAGTCCAATCTTATGTTAAATGTCACTGCATGGTTGTTTTTAAAGAGCTCATGTCCCAAGGATGTGGAGAGAGGCATGAAAAGTTATCCAACTGCCAGGACTGTGCGTGTTATTTTCTCTGTTCCCCAGCTGTGGTTACAGCTTTCTGGAGTGTTAATGCTTTGTCCACTGGTGGCTGGAGTGAGGCTTGACCTCAACTACCAAGCGTATTTTGGTGGAGCTGATCCAGCAGGATGTCCCCAGCTCCCCTTGTGGTCCTTGGGAGGTGAGGTTCTGTTTGCTCAGTGCCTCTCCCTGATGCCAATCTTTAGGCCTCGATGTTAATCCTTTCACAAAGCTCATGTAGTTCAGACTTCTACCTTTCCCAGCTTATTATAGCCCAGGAAGATGAGATGTGACTATGCTGAGATACAACCCCCAGTGATGGCACTTTATAATACTGTATAACTGGAGGATTGCTATTGTAGGCAGAGAAAAAGGCAATAAAGCAGCATTGATATCCTGCCTGCCCTCTTACAGGAGTTATTGAATCAAACCTACCAGAACTGCCAGACAAACAATTTGCAGCTGCAGTCTGAAGCCTGACAATGACACAGAATCAAAAAGAAATAGTTGGAGTGCATGGGCTTGTGAACTCCTCTGTGACCCACCACAGCAGGCTCCCTAGGATTGTTCTCCTCTTTCTGGTCCTTTGCCTGCACAATTCCTTCTCTTTCCCTCCCTTTTTGTCTCTACCATTTTCTCTCCTACATCTTGCCATTTTCAGCTTTTCACATCTTTTCCCCCTCTTTTTCTTTCTCTCTTTCATTGCCTCACTGTTTCTTTCTGTTGTCTCTTGCTTGTTTTTACTTTGTGAGTTCAAGTGCTCTCCTGTGTTTTTCAGTGTCTCTATTTCCCCAATTCTTTCTTGGTTTTGATTAATTTAATTCCTGCTTCCCCCAGTTTCCCATAGTCTTTCCTAGTTTCCCTTCCTTGCTGTACCTTTTTTTTTCTGTTTCATTTCCATTTTCGTTTACTACTCATTGTTTGTTCTTTTCCAGCCAGTTCTACTACCTCAGTTTTTCTTGAGCCATATTTATCCAGTAGCTGAGCTCTGTGCTGCTCTTACCCCTCAAATGTGAGGATCTAAACCTTTCCTGTGCACTAGGATTTCCAAAGTGCCAATCCAGCTCAGCTAAAGGGAACTGATGTGGTTTGGCTCTAATGTCCGTGAAGAGAGAGACTGCAAAAGCCAGAGTAACAGTAGCACTGATCAATGCTCTTGGGCTCATGACCCTACTCTTGTAGTAGGTTCAAAACTTATCAAATCAATGGGTTCTGGATCAGACCTGCAAGTAACACCTTATCAGATTTCTGTCCTTTATTTCAATAGAAATCCCAGTGCTCTGAGTTTCTTCTAGTGTTTGCTTTGGCTCAGGATATTATGTTTGGTTTGGATTTTTTTCCTAAAATAATTATTCTAAAGTACATATAATATATGTAGGAGTCAATGAAAAGGGACCATACTGTGAAATATATTCAAACTCATATATATATATATATAAATATATAAATAATTCCTAGATTTTAGGTACCCATAACAGTTATCTAGTATTTTGGGAAATACTTTGTCATTCCTTTTCTTCTCTCTTAACCAGTATCTAACACTAGCCTTTCAAACTTTAGCTGTTGAGTTTACTAAATGGGTAGCAGGAATGTTGACAGTATACAAATCCTATTTTTTTTTTTCACTCATCTTAAGTTACAAACTCAGCTTTTGTTCTGGTATTGATGGCGGTATGTTCAGTTACTTTGGGTTCTTTATGTTCCTTGATTTACTTATTTTCTTAGTTCCCTTTGCCTAACAACTTCAACTTAGAAACATTTTAATTTGCAGTTCTCCCTGACAATATTTGGGGAGACCGTATAGCATCCTTCCAGTACTTAAATGCAGGCCTACAAGAAGGGTAAAAAAGGATTTTCCCCAGTGGCAGGGAGTGATAGGACAAGGGGGTGGATGGCTTCAAACTAGGAGAGAATAGGTCTAGGTTAGATATTAGGAAGAAATTCTTTACTATTGAAGCAGTGAAGCACTGGAAAAATTTGCCCAGAGAAATTGTGGATGCCCCATCCCTGGAAGTGACCAAGGTTGCATGGGGCTCTGAGTAACCTGATCTAGTCATCTTTAAGGACCCTTCAACCTCAAGATATGATTCACTGAGTATTACCCACTTCCTTTCAAAAAGTGGTTAACCTTGCTGGTTATTCCTACGTTCTATGAGACCCTCACCATAAGGTGACCTCTTGAGAGGGGGCTGCTGCCAAGGCCAGCTTCTATTTCCCTCCTCATCCATGGAAGGCTCTGGAGCTGTGGAAGCTGTCTGAGAAAGGAATAGGGGTACTCAGCATCCCATAGGTGACCATGAGCCGGCCCAGGAACCAAGTCAAGCCCTGATGTTGTTGACATGACACCACCTTTCCTTCTGTAAAATTACATCTAATAGGAGCATGAGAGAAACCTCTCCTTCCTCTTCTCTTTTGTCAGCCTCTTTCTGTCTTTCCAGCTACTGCTCCTGTGA
Organism: Brachypodius melanocephalos; assembly: GCA_013398615.1. NCBI lineage: Eukaryota > Metazoa > Chordata > Aves > Passeriformes > Pycnonotidae > Brachypodius > Brachypodius melanocephalos. The sequence continues at coordinate 1,121,915 of VZSR01000499.1, forward strand.
AGTTCAGTTCTGGTGACAACTGGGGAAAACCAGTTCCTGTCTAATCCAACCCTTTCTGCTCTGATTGGATTTTTCTCCTTGTGTCTGCTTCTTTATTTGATTTAAAACCTTCAACTCCTTGAAGGTTTTCCATTAAGATTTGGAGCACAGTTTGGAGTGGGGGAGCAGTCAGAGCATTAACTAAAAAGTGCCAGTTTATTTTTAGCTAATGGAAGAAGGGGGCTGATTGGATTAGGCCAGCGATGTGAGTACCTGGTGCAGGCTGCTATCAACACATCAACAGGGGAAGGGTTAAGTACAGTTTCTTTCACTTCCTCTCATTCACCCCTTTTACCCTCTCCTGCTTTGCCTTTCCTCACCCAGTAAGTGACACTTGCAGCAGCAGCAGCGCAAATTCTTGGCCATGTTCTAATACTGGTCAATGCAGGAGTAAATCCCTCCTGCTGCCCTGCATTTGCCACCTGACAGCAGTGGATGCTCAGGAAGACCAAGAGGTAAACTTTTAAAGCTTCAGCCTGTGTTTTAGCCATGTGATAGCTATTAAAGCAATTGGGAGCCAGGTGGCTAAAATCCAGTGCAATTCTTTGTAATGGTACCCCTGAGAGTGCCCATCTCCTTTTAGCACTACTATTGATTAGGCAATTCTTGACTTTGAGAAACAAAATTGGTGCGTGCATCAAGGTTCTTTTCCTCAATTTGGCCTGGTTTGAAATGAATCGTTCACCCTTAGCCATTATTGTAAACAGCTTTAAGCTTTGATAAATTTCAGTGTGATTTGAGTTTTCTATCCCCCTTCTCTATGGAGGTCTGTTGTTTACTCATCTTTGCCAGGACTTCTCCAGGGCTGTTTGGTCTTTATCCTCATCTCCCGCATTGATCCTGTAATGTTGTCCGGGGTGATTGTCCAAGCTCAGTAAAACGCTGGGGGCTTTATTTAATGGCTGCACACAGTGCACAGTGGGCAGGAGTGAGGCCGAGGGGTACCTGGTTTTCAGGAGGTGCAGGGCATTTTATGAGGTAGACCATGTTATGTTCTAGCACGTGGTCCAGCCCCTGCCTCTGCCTTGACTGAATGGATGTGGAGTTCTTAGAGGGAGCACATAAGCCTTGAGAAAGTTGCTCCTAAATTCAGAAACACTTAATGAGTATTTGATGATTACTAGGGGCTGAAGGGCCACACAACAGTACATGAGTGTACACTTATGTTTGTGAGAAGGTGAAAATAATTGTGTTAAAATAAGGAAGGCAGTTCTCCAACCCTCTTAGGTTTTGTATTTCACTTCCAATGTCTTTCCCATTCAAAAAAGGAAGATTTTTCATTATGTTGTGTCCTTATTTGAAAAGAGGCAGGACAGGTTCTGCATGAGGATGTGCCCTTTGCTTTGGGGGTTTAATGCATCATATATTATGTGGGTTTTCCCATCTGTTGCTTTTGGATGTTCTAGATCATTCTTGTGAAGTATTGCCACAAGTGACTGGCATTGGATACCTTTTTCCTGCAATAAAACCCAAAGTGAAACCTGGGCTGGACCTAGATGGAAAAAGCTCTCAAACCAGTCCAGTGCTTCAGCAGCCAGGTAAATCTGTGTGAGGGCTCTAGAGCCTGCTTCTGCATCACTGTTCTCAGTGCTTCCCCTCTTCTCCCTGTAGTCCCCTTACTACTCTCAGTAACCAGGCCAGAGAAGGTGGTATTTAACATTTCTGTGTCGCCAGAAGACCTTTGTTGGGATGTTTGGGTGTGGGGTGAGATGTGAAAAAGGGAATTGAAGATGGAAAGGAAATTCAGAAACACTGGCTTCGGAAAAACAACTATTTCTTATTCCTGTTTCTGTTCAAACTGGGAGGAAGCAGCTCCTCAGGTGTCACAGTAAACTTAGGAAGTCCATCACCCTTTTGCCAAAGAATATTGATTTAGGAGCCCCATGAGCAGTTTTATAGGACATCCCTGTCTGTGTTGAGCTGGGAGGTTGTCAAAGCCCAAAACATTCTGTTTGAACAAGCTGTTGTATTCCAATGAGAAGTTGTCTCATCTGAAAATTCACAGTCAGTTCTACTGAAAATTCAGCTCCTCATGAGCTTAGTGTGCAATGTGATGCCAAGATTACGTGGACAGCATTGCTGTCGGACTGAGATGGAGCTCCAAGAAAAGGAAAAGTGTGCACCACCTCTCCGATTCCAGTCAAGTTCAATGGAAGTTTTCTGGAAGGTTTATTTTAGAAATCCTAGCAGGATGACAAATTCCAAGATCTGTTAAAAGTCTATCTATATCCATATATATAGATATAATGCAATGATATAGAGCGCAAATAGTGCAGAAACATGAATATTGAAAGCTCCAAGGCAGATTGCTGAAGCTTGTGTAAAAATACGTGCACCTTTGGAAGCAGAGGCTTTGCCAAACTAATTAATGAAGCATATGCAAATGTTCAACTTAGCAAACATACTTCGTGTTTCATTAGATTCTCAGAAATCAATATGGGGAATCTGAAGGGAAAGGTATTTGATCTTTAAATTTTTGTTGTTGCAGGAAAACACATCCCTATGTTGTTTTACATCCACAACTGATGTTATGTCACAAAATCTGATATTTGTAAAGAGTTTTATATTTAAAAGAGGTTTAAACATCCTCTGTTCTAATTGAAACACACATCTGAAACTCGTGGTTTTCCACAAATATTCTGAGTGGAAGTAGCTTCTCTGCATACAGCTAAACCAGATATTCCCCATGTAGGTAGCTCTTACTGCCAGGGAGGTACTGCAGACATAAAAATGCTGAAGGGCAGAAGGGGAGCTCCTTCTCCCAGAGTTCACTGAGTGGGCTCATGATCTGTGACTCTCACTCTTTTCTGCCACGTTATTTCAATTTTACAGACCAAAACAGAGGGCCAAAGAGGTTGGGAGAACAGAGCTGCACTTTGATGGGGAGAGAGGAGAATGTGTGTGTAGCTGTCTTCAAATGGCTTCTGATTCTTTTGTGTTGTGCTGTCCTTTTCAGCTAAATTGCCAGTGGGTTTTCCAGACTGGGGAAAACAGCAGGGAACAATAGTGAAAGGAGGGAATTAATATCAAATTTGGTTCTAGCCACAGTGGAATCCTGTTTATTTGCAAGGAACAAAAATTATTCCATTGCCTTTCCTGAGAATAGGAAAGATTCTATGGTTAATGTATTTGCTATCAGATCTTAAGCATCCCTGAACCAACATTCTAGTCTGCACCTGTCTGTTGTTTTTGGGTTTGTCTTTTCCCCCAGCCTAAGTGTGTCTGAAATCCTTTGTCCCATCTGTTTCAGCCTTGCAATCCAATTTAGAAGGTAGCCATTTGGTTCAATTACTGCTTAACATGTCTTGTGATCTGTGTTGGTCAATTTCTCCCATTGCTTCATGTCTTAAAGGACCTTACTTTTCCCTGTATCTTAAAAAAATGGGCTGTAAATGTGTCCAAAGATCTAAGCATTGCTTCATTAACTGCTTCACAGGAAAATGTTTAAGTATGTTAAAGTATTAATTACAGTATAAAAGTGAGAAACAGTTATGTCCAGATATTCTTTAGCTAAGATAAAACATTGCTTCTTCTCCTGACCTCGGTGGAGCAGCACCGTTTTATGTCAAGAGGAGCTCTTGTCTATTAGCAGTCAGCAGTGTTGGCTCTTGACCATTGTTTTTCTTTCCCTTGCTCTCTATTGAAGCAGTTTTGGTCCATACATTCAAACACAGGTTGAGGAGAATTTTTGGGGTGTTTTTTTGTTTGTTTGTTTGGGTTTTTTTGGGTTGTTTTTTTTTTTTTTTAGTTCTCTGTATGGAAAATTTTGCAAGTAGGCATCACCTGCCTAAAGAACCGAAGTAATTTTATGTGACCAAAGGCTGTCCTCCTCTGCACCAGCTTTTTCTCCATAGGCACCAAGGTTCCTCAGTGACCTCTTTGGCATCAAAGAAATGAGTGAGTCACAACCACTCTGCTCAAACTGATTTGCTATCCTCTAATCCCAGTAACATAGGCTGGGGATGTTTCTTTTTATTTCTGTCAGCAGTTTTCCCCAGAAACCACAAATGATAGGTCCCAGATCGATCCATAAAACTGAAGAGTTTTTCCAGAAATGCTGGGGGGAAATGCCTGGGACTTCTCACCTCCTAAGATAAGGAGCAAATGTACCAGGCTGTGTTAAACACTCATGGCTTGGTTTTCCCAGGGGTGGTTTTGTGCCTTCCAGCATTCCAGGGTTCCTCAAACCCCTCAAAGAGGAATGACAAAGCCAGGTGACAAGGCTGTGATACCAGACTAATTCTGAGGCACCCAGCTGAAACGATGGGAGGCAGTGCCTGTGGAAGGAGCGTGTTTAAGAGAAGTGTGGTAGCTCAGAGTTTTTGTGTACATTTCCTTTCAGAGGGCCCAGGAGCTTCAGCTCAGTGTAGCAGGGTGCTCTGGGAGGCATCCACGAACCTGTCATCCCTGAAGCATGAGGGATGTGTTTGAATGACACATTGCTGTTCTCAGTTGGGAGAGTTTTAGTTTGTTTTCCTGTGGAATAGAATACCCAAGTACAGAATTAAATCAGCATTTGGAAAACATTCTGTCCCTCTCTACACTGATTTTCCAAAGCTGCTTTTCACTGCATGCCTAGAAGGTCCCATTCAATTAGGAAATGTAGAAGTGCGTGTACATGGTTTAAGCATTGCTTGGGAGGCTGTTCTATTTTTCAAGCTCTTAAAAAATGTGACCATAGAGGATATTAACACAGATTTGTGAGATCATCTTAGAAAAGGTTGAATATAAAGCTTTGTTTGCAAATGCATATGCCATCAAAACTTGATTTACCAATGCTGTTTACCATTTGATCAAATAAAAGAATATTAGCTCTTAAAAATGAGACACAAACTGAATTCCCTCTTCAATGCAGTATATAACAATTCCATATTTCTCTGGGCTCTCTTTTTGTTATCCTAACAGACACATGCAGAAGTAGCTTTTGAGCCCCTTCCCATGACAGTAGTTTAAAACAGCAGAGGTCCAGGTGTAAAGAAAGTCTGAAACGCCTTGTGGTGATTTTTGCTTTTGTGGTTTAAATGCCCCTGCCTGCAGCTATTCCCCTGCTCTGCTCCTGTTATTACCAACCAGCAGCCAGACAGTGATCTCTGATGCTGTGACCTGATGTGGGGAGGCAAAGCCACAGGCTGCTCTGCAAGGGCTGGGAGTGAGTAGCTGGGACAGCAGTACCTTGAAGCTCCACACCACATTCCCAGGGGACTGTCACCATCAGGACTGCAGCTTTGTTTCCAAATGGAGACTCAGTTCAAATCTGAATAAATCTCATTTCTTATTGTCTAGTGTGCTGCAACAGAATAACATCAAGTTTGATGCAAAGTTCACTCCAGTGATGCTTTTCTTGTGGCTACCCTGGGCTCTGAAAGAAACCAAATAAACAGCCTGTGAGCAAAATTGTATAGAATGATCAACATGCAACAGTCCTGCTGCGTTTGCCTCATGCCGTTAGTCATTATGAAAGCCTGCGTAATTCTGGAGCAGGACAGCAATTTCCACACAGCAAATTGCAGATCGTGTTTGCCAACCCACAAAAACCATCACAATATTTGCTGTGAAACTTTACAGTGCTATCAAGGGCAAATTCACTTTATCTATACAAATGGACCCCTTGAGAAAACTTAGATTGCACATGCAAGGAAGAACAGGCAGAACTTGGCTCTGGGCACGAGAAAAGTAAATCTGGGCTTCCTTCTGTGGTGGAAATAGGGAACAAGCAAGCACAGAGCTGGGGAGATACGGCACTGGCAAGTGTTCCAGGGAGAAAATGTCAATGCAATTGAGATAATGGTTCTCTGGCTCCCCAAATTCATACTTTGTTCACCTTCCTTCCTAGGTCCTTGGGAAAATCTGCTTTTCCGCGGGTTTCACGTGAAGCACAGCATCCTCCAGTGCACCTCTGTACTTCTGCAGACCCAATTTATCAATTTATTCATGGTATGAGTGAACTTACCACAGCCAGGAACAGCCCCATTTTTTGGAGTTAGAATCGTTGAAAAACTAGTTTGTGTGCTTTATTTTTTTTTATTTGGGTTATCAAAGGATTTTAAAAGTTTACTTTATTATTCAGCATTGCAGATACCACTGAGTTTAGTCTCAGTTTTAGGTGGAAAGTTTTTTTTACATTCCACCACCTATCTTGACAGATTCTGTGTGTGCCAGAGGCAATGGTCTTAACCCTGGATCAAAACCTAATCTCTCTTGCTTTTGTAAAACCTTTCCCTCTAATTCTCTCTCTAGCAAATTATATTCTGTTCTTTGCCCTTGAATTATTTTAAAATGTATAGAATGAAGTGTGAGTGTGGGAGTTCTGTTCCATTGAGTGATACCTGGTAATCAAACCACTGCATTCATATCTTGCTGCAATGATCTCATTTCTACTGGGGCAGCACTCCTGTGAGCGCAGGCCCGTGTTGTGTTCATCCTGTTACAACCAGATAAACTCATAATGTAGACAGATAAGAGCTATACTCATTAATCTATTAATTGCCTATTGTCAGTTGTCAATATGTTTCGCTTGATGGGAAGCAGGAAGATTAGCTTGTATTGTGAGGATGTCATTTTTTGTTCTGTATTACTATTATTTTATTTTAATGTGTGGCACGCTAGGATATTACATTCAAGCTTGTGGTGTCTCGCCCGAACAGAGCAGAGCTTGCTGCTCTTTGGGTTCCTGGAACCAGAAAAATGCTATGCCCCAAGTAAAAAGCATTTTTTCAATCAGAGGATGCCAGAAGAGCTGTGACTCTGTTGAGTAACACAATTTTTATGATGGGCATTCAGGACCCTCTTAAAATCAGCACAGCCTGAGATACCCTGATTTCCCGGGGAAGCTGAAACTCTGTGGGGACTTCATTGTTCGCTGGAAATTTGAGACTGATTTTGTCTGTAACTGGAGCTGCTGGAGCAAGATTTTATTATAATTGTGTGACCTTTAATACACCATGAAGAGATTCCAACTTCTCTATTTTTCCAGCCTATAACAAATCAAATGTTTTACTATAATGTACAGTCACCAAGTTTACACCTTAAGAAGGGTGATTTTCAAGGGCTTATCTCTACAAAGAACAGTGGAGCAGAGACAGTTTAAAAAAAAAAAAAAAGAAAAAAGAAGGGAGAGGAACATCATAGAAGCACTTTATAGACCTATTTGAATCACAGCTTTAAGTCATTTATATCAGGCCAAAAAGGCTAACCATGTGTGCATTTAATAATGATGGCCAATTCTGAACGAAGACTGGAAATTTTCCTCTCCGTGGCATGAAGCAAAAAAAAAAAAAAAAATCCCTCACTGTTTCTGAGTTGGTGACTTGACCTGTTTGAATTATTTTATTACTTGCTAGACTGTCAGCCAGGTGGCCAGTGTTTAAACTCAGAGGACAGATCTGGGAATTGGTTTCTGTGGAACTACCATAGTTAGGAGCACCTGATGATGATGATGATGATGAGCAGCTCAGGCCTTTTCTAGGCACACTTGGGCAGCTCTATCCGACAAATATCAGCTCATCCATGGGGCAGTGCATTTTGTGCCATCCATGCACAGATTTTAAGGACAGAGATTTTCCATATTATCCAGGACATCTATTGGTGGTACATGCCTTATGAACCCAGCATCCTCAATTTTTTACCATGACAGAAGAAAGCATTTTGCTACCTCAAGGCAGCCAAGATATGTTCTTCTCTGGCTGCAGTCAGCTCAACAATGGATATAAGAATCCATTTGCAGGATCCATAACCTTCTGTTAGGATTATCAAGGTTGGTCACATAGACCATACTTTAAACAGAGGCATTTTCTCACAATGTGTGTATGGCACCAGAGCTTTATTTCAGATTTCCAAGGGGGTGAAAAAGCATTGCTGAAATGCATGTGGGTCTTTTAATATCCAAAGAAATTCTGTTTTCTCTAGATATTTTACTCTTCTGGGCTTGTTTCTTTCTATGAAATATTAAAGAGGAAAATATATTTAAATTAAATGAAATTACATGAAGGAAGAAAGGAAGAAAAAAATGTCTCCCTTTTCACTGAAAATGTCCCAAAGCCCTTTAAACTGAGGAAATTACTTTTGTCAAATATCATGGGTGTTTTAACTTATTTTTTGGAAAGCCACAGGCATTACAGTTTTAGTCTTTCTCATCCCCTTTAACCTTCTCCAGAAGAGAAGGCATTTTGGAATCTGACACAAGAGTGGAAGGTAAAGTAGGAAAAACAGAAAGAGAGCGAAGAACAAAATCTCTGGCTAGCATTCAGATATTTTTGTATTCACTGGACAGCAGTCAGATATTTGTATTCAAAACTTCAAAAATAGAAAATGATAGAAAGGTGTGAATGGAAGTTTAATGCTTTGAAAACTTATTTAAGAGTAAATGTGATCCATTTAAATGCCTCCAAAATAGAAAAATTCAAAATACAGATTTTTTCACATCTTTTCATTTCAACAAACTATTTTGCTTTTACATGAATATGGCTGAACTTAGGGGACTCTCCAGACAAAATATGTGTCATATCCTTCCCTTAAGTATTTCTTCACTGATGGGGACTGAATTGCAGAGATTAAATGCCCACAGAGTCCTGAGATAGAGCCAGCTGTCCCAAGTCTGAGATGAACCCCTAAGCCAAAATCTCACTCTTTCTTATCATCCTTTCTCTTTCTTTCCAGTACCTCCTCTAAGCATTTATTCTGTTTTGTTCATGCAGATCAGTGGTCTCAGCTTGTTGCAAGAACCCTAGAATTTGACCTTTTATGTTGTTTTTTCTTTTGTACATTTCCTATATATTGAGATGCTAGCTTTGCATTTCTCCTTGCTCCCGGATCCCTCCCTACTGTGCAAAAGGTGACAGCTTCAGGACCACAATGTTTTGTCATTTTTGACCTGCAGGATAGTGCACACCCCTTTTTAGTCCATGTGCCATTGTAAGTCGTCCCCTTTTGATCCAGTCTCCATCCCCTTTTATTGACCAGCTCCCCTATTTCCACTAAATGTTTCAACCCTGCTGCCTGCTCCCTTTGTGCTTTGTTTAATTCACAATATTTCTGCAGCAGAACTGAGTCTGCCATTGGTTTATTTAGTGGAGCAGGAGACAAAGCCAGGCTGGTGCTGGTGCTGATGAATAGGTCACTGGTGACAGCAACCCGTGCTGCAGAAGTCAGCCCCCACTGACTCTGTTTTCAGTCCACTTGAATGAAAGCTCTGGGAGCCTTTCTTTAAAGAGCCCAGGGGTGAGGGAGGCAGGAAAAGGCAAAGAAAAGGAACAGAATAATTAGAGCAATAACGCTCCAACTTTCTCAGTTATGCGTGGACTTGGCTAATCAAAATGAGAAGTACCTTGGGCACCTGTAGATGTGGCAGCTGAAGGGGTTGCCCTCTACTCCCACCGTGGCCTCTGCAGTGGGGCACAGTGACTTGCTCTGTCTCTGGGTTTTCTCTCTGTTATTAGGTCAGGTGCTGTCACCTTTAGAAACAAGACCTTCATAAGTCCTTATCCTTACTGAGTGAGGCAGAGCAATGATCAGGAAGGGAATTGATGCTGGTCTGGGCCATCTGAGGAAGATAACATCCAGTACTGTGGCTGTGGCTTCTCCCAGATGAACTGAAAGCACCTCTGTGGTGACTCACTGCAAAGCCAGGATAAGAGAGAGAAGTGCTGGGAATGCATATAACAAGCCCCATCTTCCAGTGCTTCTAGAGCACACATCACTTGTATTGAGATATATTCTAATTATAAAATTAGAGGGTTTTTTCTGTCCAAATGAAGGCCATTTTATTTAGACACAACTGGAAACAGCAGCCATCTTTGTCAGAGGATTCTGAGGCTCAACTGCACCATTTGAGTTATGGCTACAGTAAATGATGGGCATAAGTAAGGAAAACATTGATTGAATGGGCAAGGCTGGTTAAATAGCTTTATTAACCAGAAAGCCAGTTTCCCCAAAGGACGGTATGCAAGTAGTTTTAGCAAGCTTGCCACATAAATCCAGAAATTCCAAAAGAGGAGGTAGATGCTGAAAAATTTCAAATCTAACCTTTAAACGTAAAGTAAGAGATTTTCTTGAAGACCTTTAGACATTTAAATCTTTGTCCACAGATTGCATAACATAAATACTTGAGGGAGATTGACTTTTCCCATACAAATAGGAAATGCATTTTATGAAAAAAAATGGATGTAATTTTAACATAGACAAGGAGGGTGAGAAACACCAATGCAAGAATTCAGGGGCCAACATATATTTATTTCTGTTTCTGAATTACATGTAACTAAAAGTGGTCAAAAGTGGTAGAAAATACCACTGAATAATTTTTGCAATTTTTTTCTGAATATCTCTAATTGGTCAGAAGAAAACCTCATCACACAGTATATAAGTGTATGTGCATATTTCTTTTATACTCTGCTCCAAGTTTTACATAGGCTGTTTACTCTAGGGATTTAATTTTCATACAACTCTCTCCTCATTCTGCAAAACTTTTGAGGTCTCATAATAAATTTCACATAGCTGGCCTCTATGACAAGAAGCTTGTTATTTAGTTTGTATTTATGAAGAATAATATCTGCTTGTTTTATTCAGTAGAAGTCTATTTCTGTTAGCAAAACACTTACAGTGAGATGATGGGGATGCCAATAATCAGGACAGGGAAGGCACTAAGTTTTGGAATATAGCATAGCTTCCAAATCACGTGGTTTTGAGAAATGGTTAATGTTTCGGTGCTCTGTCAGCTGTAAACAGAGTTTGATGATCAGAGCCCATGATCATTCCTAGGATGGGTTGGTTTCTCTTTGAGCCTCCCTTTCTCCAGGCTAAACACTCCCAGCTTCTCAGCTGCTGCTCATAGCACTTGTGCTCCAGACCCTTCCCCAGTTCTGTTGCTCTTTTTTAGACTCTCTCCAGTACCTCAAAGTCTGTCTTGTGGTGAAGGACCCAGACTGAACACATGGATGTTTATTTACAAATTGCTTCAGGAAATCTAACCTGGGTCTTAATTGCTCTCTGTGATCTGTTATAGCTGACCTGGTATACATTCCCAGCTCCTGTGATTTGTCCAAGTGTTGGGGGTTAGATTTATTTCTTTTCTACTTATAG
>VZSR01000499.1:1133126-1208126 GCA_013398615.1 Brachypodius melanocephalos
AGTGATTTTTATGCAGATTTGGGGCTGGAAAAATATAGAACCTAAAAAAATTTCTGAAGGAGAAAAAATGTATTGTTCAATTTCTCATTATTTATATCACTATTTTTATTATAGAATATTACCATTGTAATTTGTGGTATTTTACATTTCTTTACATAGTAGTAAGGCAAACACAACCTTACAAATAAAGATAAGAATGCAGAACCTCTTGTAGAACTGGATCCCAAATGATTTCATAGGAATAACAAAAAAGAAAACGAATGCTTTCATGTATTTTCCAATATTTGATAGTCTTCTAGTTTTATCAGACTGAGTGGGAGTTGTATCACCATTTAGTTTCACATAAGAGATATTTTTTCTTATGTCAGAATCCTTAAAATTCTTGTTTAAAAGGAGGAATTCTGGACTGCTCTCATGAACTGGCAACTAACCCAGAATTTTCACAAAATTATCACTATTGAACATTTGAAGAAAAGGTTTATTTACATGTGAAATATGGAGGCAAGTTGAAAGTCTGTCTCTAAGAGCCCTTTTAGCTAGTGGCATCACCTACACAGTGAAAATTACTGTTCTGCTATCGGCAGGGATTAACACACGCTCCTTCCACTTTGAAATATGCTGTTTGAAGTATCCTACCAAATTAGGATACCTTGCAAGAAAACTTGGGAAAATATTGTATTGCAGGTGATGATTTTGAATTCCAGGCACTTTATCTTAAAATTCTTGATTTTGATTTCATAGTGTAATGATTATTATGTTTTCCAGCCCCGCCGTGGCAGCTCATTGTGCTAGTAATCACATTGCAGCAGTGTGAGTTTGTAGGAGTATGTGCATAGCAAAGTTTGGAGCTCCAAGACCTTGATGAGGCTCCACTCTTCACAAATATCACAAATAAATAATTTCCTAAAAGTTCTGATCTTTTTAGCTGGTGCCCATTTGATGCATAGTGGTTTCAAATCGGATTGAGTGCCTCTCCAGAAAGGATTCCCATGGCAGTGTATGATTAGTGTGTGCTTCATCTTTTCAAGGGCATTCCTTTCTCTTTCAGGTTCTGATTGGGGTGGTACATAACATTTTGTAGAAGCCTAAACTCAGTTGGTTCATCAGTGGGCTAAACACAGCACTGAGAGAGAACAGGCAGCAGCTTTGTCTGCACATTGCTGATGGCCAGAGACAGCTTAGTAGACAAGCTTGACTGGATCTTTTTTGAAGGACAGTATTGCCTCATTGTTTTCATGCACTTACTCATCCTGCCCTCTTAATTTAGAAGCACCTTTTTTCAGATTACAGTGGTGTAGGAACTCTAAGAGGGCAGTTACCTACCCAGTAAAACAGCTGAAGCATTGCATCTGCTTTTGGAAGTAACTTATCAGCCAGAATTGAGGAGAAACCCGTACCCCATGTCCTGCACCACTAGGTACAGACCTCCCTTAAATAAATGTTCTGTAAATCAGCAAGGGTGGCTAAAAGCAAGAAAATTCTGTAAGGAAGCCATTAATAGCATGATGGGCAAAGTAGTCTGTTCTAGAGGAACCTGCTAACCTAAAGGAGCAAAGATGAGGTTCTGCTGAAATTTAAAAACAATGAACTAAGAATTCCTCTGGAAAACTTCATCTGTGTTTAACTGAGGGTATGTGGATGCACAGCTCCACAGCTGTAAAATCACCCAGGTACTGTGAGCATTCAGCAAACACACTTTATTACCCCAAATCTACATTTACAGGTATGCAGTAAAACTTGAGCATTAAACCAACACTATCAAGTTGTTTAACAGAGCTCCAGAAGTGAGATAACCTTACGAGTTTCTCCACCCATCTGCACAGCACTGAGCTTCTTCCACTGGAGCTAATTTAGAAATGTCGGCAATCCTGGTTCTATTGAAACAGAGTTTCATGGGCTTTTAGATGACTGTAGCATTCTTTGCAAATAAAATTTGAAGAAGTTAATTTTCTCAAATGCACGCCAGTGTGAGTTGGTGTCTCATAGCAGAAATGTACAACACACTATGAGAAATAATTGCTTCTGCTGCCCCCTTGATTTTTCACTAAGAGAAGCACAACTGTGCTGAATATGAAAGGTAGCATTGCTACCAAAAACTGGACAAGTAAGGAGCTGCCAGTTATGCACAATTTTTGCTGAAGTATACTAAAAGTACTATGCCAGCTTATGCTATGTATCACAGGACCAGCACTGTTTTGTTAAAACAAGAAGTTGTTATTTTCATTTATCGCAGTAGTTCAGGTGTGTTTTGGTGTTCCTCTGTCCTTGTCACCCTCTCAATTTTGCTGACTCCATTTAGTTTCATCATAAAATTTGTAGAGGTTAGTACTTTTATGTCACTCTTGAGTACTTCTGAAGGCTGCAGGAGTTTACTTTCTGCATTTTCAGTTCATTGAGCTGCAGAAAGATGTTTTTTTCTCATCTAAAACTCATCACTTCCTTACCATTGGAGAAAAAAAAGAGGAAATTTAGGAAATTAGTGTGTGGCTTTCTTCAATTTGTTCCACATACAACTGCTCATCAACAGTACAGCAGCAAGGAATTGGCACACAGCTATGAGTGTGAGTTCAAATTAAAAGTGTACTCTGCGCTTTTAGTCTGGTGCTGTGCAGAGATTATGGGAGGAAAATACTTTCATCAAGCAACTGAAAGCACATTAATGCCAGGGAAAGCTGTTGCCACCTCCTGCCTTTATAAGGCAGTAAACGAGGAGAGAAGCCACAGCAGAGTCGCTGTGTGCAAACTGAGCTTTGAGTGACTGCCCAGTCCTGAACACTCGGCTGGCATTAGTGGCCACAGCTCTGGAGTCTCCACTCGCCTCCCCTCCTGGGTCACAAAACACGTATTGGATAGTGTTTGGAGGAAAACTCCTTATTTGTTAATTACATTAATATTGAGAATCATAGAAACATTAAAATTGGAAAAGACCTCTAAGGTCACCAAATCCAACTGTTGAAGCACAGGAAGCTGAAGAATGAAGATGCAAAGTAAAAGCCCGACGTTTCTCACCCAGACCCCGCAGGGATGATGGCTGGCTGTGGAGCAGGCCTTGGTTCTAAGGCAGGGAAGGTTGATTTGAAATTACCATATGATAGCTGGAAATTCAAGGTGATTTCTGTGCTTTTCTAACAGGTGGAAAATAAAATGCTTTAACTTCTTTCAAATTTTTGGAGGGGTGAGGAGATTACTTTCTCATTAAATTTTTAGCCTGGGAAAGAGAGAAAAAATTGAACCTAAAGAAATTATTTAACTTCATGTATTTTGAGGATAAGTTTTCCATTCTGACTCTGTGTTTCACCTCATTTTCTGAAATTTAAAAGGCAATTTTCACTTTTTTCTGTTTAAAAATACTATGTGCTCTGCTTTCAGATATGGCCATGGTTAGCTTTTGTGCCAGGCAGTGCCAGAATCTCTCAGAGAAATGTGCTCTTTATAGAATAAGATGTGCTCTTTTTTTTTAGGCTGCCATATAAACCATGAACTAAATATCTTCCTGCCTTTCTTGCACCCCCAAAAATGGGTATCTGGGAGTTATAGTATGGAGCAGCCTATTGTGGCTCCTTCACTTAAGGAAAGAGGTCATACATGATGGAGTCTGGAATACAAAAGGTGTAGGGCACTCTGCATCTGCAAGGAGAGGATCAAAACAAATCTCCTTTATCTAATGCAGAAGCTATTACTGAATCAAACCTGGGGCTGTGAAGGGTCCAAATGTGTTTCAATAATCTTTGTTACAAACAGACCATAATCTGCACAATTAAGCTCCTTGGAGTTGGCAGGATTTGGTGCAGTTGGCAGTTCTCTCCTTGCATAAAGGTCAGAAAGAGGGGAATGAATTAAGCAATGAGTAAGTTTTTAAAGGTATTCTGTAATTCCATTGAGTGTTAGAAATGCTTTCTTCATGGTGCTGGTGTCTTTAGGGAAGAGTGAGTTGTGTGACCTAATTGAAAAGCCTGACTATACCAAGAGTAGGCTGCACAATAAACCAAGGAGGTGAAGGGGATAGGAAACCTCCCTCTGTCTCCCGGTGGGTGGGACCTGAGCTGCCAGCATGTGTCCGATTGTAGCATGCCCTGGGGAGCTCTGCTCCTGTGAATGTCACCTTAGAGTTGCCCTTAACAGCTACTCCTGTCTGTTTTCTAGGTTCAAGTGTTTCTGGCACCCTGGGAGAAATGCCTGAGACTTTGGTTACTCCATCCTAGGTGGATGTCTTGCTACCCAGACCATGATTTCTCCTTACAAATGCAATTCTCTTTCCTGCGGGGAGATAGAGTGTGTGCAGTTCCACCCAAATGGGTGGTGTAGGGTTTCTGCCACAGTAAAGACAGCCTCTTTTCTTGATTACAATGATGAGAAAGTGTTTTCACTTAAATAGGAAAATGCTTGAATGGTTTTCTTGCCCCCCGCCCCTCCTCTTGGCAAGCAAACGCACAATTGGGGCACTGAGTTTATCATAGGCCAAGGGGGAATTCTCTTAGGAGCCTCTTGTTGAAACGTTGGCAAGACATCACTGAGCAGTTCTAAAGACCTCGGGAAGCCCCAAATGTCTCTGAATTTTCCCACCATCAGTCTTGAATGCAGTTGCCTCTTTGGCTCTGCAAATTTTGGGAGAACATCAAGGTATATCCTTGCAGCCTCCATAGTGTGCTCATCAGCACAGGGGCAGCCCCACAAGACGGGAAGGAAAGTTGATTGGGAAGGGAAACCACCCACGTACTAATCTTTTTGTTTCCCATAGTTGTTTTTTTTTTTTCCTTCACCTATTCTCCTCCACAAAATACACTCAAGGGAAAGGCATTATTTGCCAGAATCTTTTCTGGGAGAGTGAGCTGGAGAAGCTGTGCTGCCTTTGCTGCACACAGATTCTCAGATCCTTCAAAAGCCTCTGTCCAGCTGCCTCGCTCTCGCTGCCGCTGTGTGGTGCGGTCTGACTTCCTTCATCTTTTGTGTGTTGCCACTACAGTGTAAAATCAGGGGGAAACAATTTTCCTCCACTTACACTTCACCATTTTGGGGCAAATTAATTCTGCTACTACTTACTCAAAGAGATGTTTGCAGAATCATGGAGGGAGCTGGCAGAGGAGATGTGGAATTTTTCTTCTCTGTGTATGGAAATCAAATATGGCCTGACCAAAGTCTCGTTTTCTTTCTGATCTCCTCACCCACTGCCTTTTTTATCTTTTCTATTTTTACTATAGGTGTTAAATGCTAAATGTAAATATCATTTCAGACAGCTTAACTTACTATTTTAACCAAAACTGTAATAGAAAAATATTTTCCCTGCATTGTTAAAATGCAACTCGATCCCTGCTCAGTTACCCATACTCTAAACAAGAATGTATATTTGCTGTTGATATATGGAATATATTTTTTGTTAAATCAGAGAATGGTTTAAGAATTAAACTAGCAACAAGATGAGGAAAAAACCCTCAGAGCTGTAATCAAACATCCATTCCAGCAGCTGAAACATGTTATTACATCTTTCAGCTGATTTATCGTACCCAAAGAGATTTCATAATCATTCTCAGTATTAAAACAAGGGGAATAGAGGCACATTTCAATAACAATGATTGTTGTTTGGAGAATGCCAATCATGTCTAGGAGTGTTATTTACATCAGACAATATGTAGATATTGTGCCTCCAACCCTGTTCCTGTTCAGTTTTGTTCTTTGACTTACACAAATGAATGCTAAGAAGTGTTGACAAGGAGGTTCAATAGCTAAATACAATAACCGGGGTCCTGCTGACTTCCTTTGGGGAGGAGAGGAATTTTTACCACGCATGTAATGCAAGCTGATGTAGAGATAAATGCGGCTATAAATGTCTGAGCTGTCTTTGGTATTAAAGGTGGGGAGAAATTCAATTCCTGTACCAACTTTAATTTGTACTCACACATTAGCTATAGCTAATTCGAGAACAATTAAAAGGCAGGAATGAGAAAAGCAGATGTGGAGCAGGGGAATGCATTGCAGAGAAGCAGGCTTCACTATGTGTTATTTTCTAACGCGCTGTTTTATTTTTGCTGGAGTCTGTCACAAATCCTAAAATACCATTACAGAGTTAGCAGATGGTTCCCAAGTATTCATACCTGATAAAGCCTCCTGAGTGATCAAGCACTGAAAAATCAATATATTTTTCAACTTTCAATGGCTAGCTATTCAGTTTCATTACATCTCGCTATTCCTCCATGGCTGCTGTGATACGGACACTTCACCATTGCATTAAGCTCTAATCTCCGGGCCAGCTGATAGAGGCAGTTAATGAATAGCTGGAGTACCACCTCGGTATGCTTCACAATTCTTCTGATCTCAGTAGGATGTTTCGAGTACTGTGATCTTGTGTTTAGTAACACCCCAGCTCTTCCCCCTCTTTTTTTTCCACACATGCACAGACACCCCTCTCCAGCTGTCACCTTGCTGAGCTTTGAAAGGAAAATGCAGAAAATACACTTTTTAGCAGAAATATTTTGCTGTGGCATTTGACTCTTCTAAATAAAGAATATCAGCAAGTCACAGTAGGTCAGATCCATGCCCTCTGGGTGACCACAGGAACCATATTCTTAAATCTATCATTTTCAATAAAGCAACAACTACAGATAGGTCTTTTAAAGAGTTCTGCTTTGGTCTCCAGATTATCTACATCCCCCACAAAATAGCTATGCTCTCTGACTGACTGGTAATGCTTTCTTTAAATCCTTCCTTTCCCTTCTTAACTTAAAGTTAACTGGCAGTAAACAACAAAGTGTGAGTCAGCTTTGTAATTATTACAGATACCTGAGTATTGGTGTTTGTCATGCATTTTGGACTTCCCTTGGGGTAGATTTCTAACATGGGGCATCTCTTCATGCTTCAATTTGCATGGAAAAGTAAGTGCAAGTTAAATGCTAGTGAATGCATAAAGTATGTTCCTGCACATGGCCACCCTCATAAACTGGTATCCTATATTTTTAAATTCTCCATTAGTAGCAAATATTTCACTGAATTTTAGTATTACAGTTTAAATGAGGTTGTTGTGAGGGTTTATTGTCGTTGTTTTTACACATCAGTCCAAGTCCAGTGACACAGACCAGGCTTATTTTACATGCACCCAGGCACCATGACATCGGTAAGCCTGGGGCATGCAGGAAACCTATTGAGCCTGATTAAGGCATGTCTTAAATTTCAGACATAGGTCTTAATTCAGTCAAAAGTGCGGGAGATGAGAACCTCTTTGTAGAAAATGGAAGCATAAATACGAACCATATGAATATTTCCTCTTTCTTAACTGCACGAAGGGCAAGAGCGAGCCTGTGTGTGCCGTGGCTGCGTGGAGAAGGTTGCTGCTAATTAGGAAGAGCCCTTTCCATCCTCAGTGTCTGTGCCAGGCAGCTCTCAGGCAAAGGCGCTGTCACTGCTGTCCCTCAGGGACCCTTCCTCCACAAGCAGTGAACACAGCAGCGGGAGGAGGCCGGGGCTCCACGCTGGCACCCCATCCGTGTGCCTGAGCAGCCAGGGCTCGGCACTGCCGACAGCAGCACGCTCTCCTTTGATGGTGTCCTCTGTGATGTCCGAAAATAGGAGCTTGTTGCGGTGTGTTTCGTGTGTCCAATCCTGTCCAGTGAAATGCCGTGGGGCCAAACTCAGCGGGATGTCCTACGGCTCGATTCCTTGCTTTCGCTGTGGAAAAAATGGCTTTAGAATTTTTTGGGGGTTGGTGGGAATTGGTTGTTGAAGTCATTATAAATTTTTGTCTGTTCTTGATTTGGGCTGCAGGCATTCAACCTGTGCTGCCTGACCACAGGAGCCAAATAACTTTGGAGAAAAAGACCTGTGTCGTCTGCAGGCAGTTTTATTAACATCTGAAGCACACAATTGTGCCATGTAGGACCTGAGTCCATGCTAGAGCCCTTTCATTACCCTGCTACGCGGCTGGATTTATGCTGGTGGAAGTCCTGGCTAAAAAAGCTTTTGTACAATGATTAATTGACCTTAACAAGTTTAAGGATGCTTATTTGCACACAGTTACGAAGTGTTGCAATATGTCACAAATGAGAGCAGTTTCTATTATAAACATAATGGCATAAACAGTGAAAGCTGGTTATATTTCCTTAAAAGTTCATTGCAGGGAAATTGGGAAGCTTGAGAAGCTAAACAAATCCAGGCAATAATGGAAATGTAGCATGAAATTACTTCTGTAAACAACAGCCATTCATTATTTGAACATTTTTCATAAGAGAGTCAGCAGACGAGTGTTGATGTTAAAGGGTGTGTATGGAGGGGGAGGAGGTAGCAGGCAGATTATGAATTTAGAAAGAAATCTTCCAGGGCTATATAGACAGACGTACATCTGTTTAAAAAAAAGGAGGTATGTAAAGCAGTGATTGATCCCTGAATATTAACAATCGATGCCATTTTCTTCATTAACTTCTGAGTGGAGCACAAAGAAAGGTATATTTGATTTAAGGGAAAGAGAAGGGAGCACTATTTAATGTTGATTTGGTGTAGTGAATAACCCCAGAGAGAAATGTAAATACCAGGCTGCAATAACATGACAGCACACTAATCATATTTACAAACGATATTAAATCTGTCCATTGTGCTTGCCTGGCTGCGGATTGGCCCGACTGTAATTGTCACTGTAACCAGCGCTGGCTTGTGGGAGAATTTAACTGCAGTGATATAAGGTGAGTGCTAGGCTTATTATTACTTTATTATTACCCGGTTTATGTTTATTAAAACAATTTGTCATGCAGAACAGGAATGGGAGAATGGGAACATTAAATCGTGCTGTACTCAACCTGAAGAAATGAGTTACAATAAAATTAATGGCAGGCAGGCCACAGCTGACACTTGTAGCCGTGTGGAGCAGCTACACACTGGTTCGTTTCATTTGCTGATCGTTTCTTGTTAGGGTCACGCCATTAAACTTACATATTGAGAACTACTGAAAATCTGAGGCAATGAAGGTAAAGTTTATGAAGCAAAAGTGGGGGTTTTTTTCTGCTGCTAATGCATTCCTTTCAATTATTACAGAAATCAGGAATGCAGATTGAAAGTTTAAATCATACTGAGTTATTAAAGGCGTGTGTTGGAGTGAATGTCCTTCAATTTTACAGAGGCTTAGAGAGCTGAGAAAGAGCTGAGTTTAGGCTAAAGTGAGACCATTCTCTAAAGGCTTTGAGCAAAGAGAACAGCGAGAATAGTGGTCATGAAAGGTCTCATAACAAGTTTAATAAAAGCTGCTTTATTTTCTTTCCCTGGAACTCAAGGGGTCCTTATTTGATATCTTCAAATTTATTTCAGCCCAAATCTTCATTATTTTAAAGTAGAGGCAGGAGGCAATGACCATGGGAATAGCATTGAGCCTCTTGGAATTCAGCAAAGAGGCACAGTGACACAAACCCCTCTTGTGACACAATTACGGAAGAAATTAAAAGTGTCAGGCTCTATGTACTTTAGCTGCATAGAAGAAATCTGGCCTCCTGATGAAACATCTTTGTACATGAAAAAGTAATACCCTGCCCTTGTTTCCCATTATACAACAATGTTAAGGAGTCTTCTGGGGTGATTATTAGGGATTTGGTGAAGCACAATAAATGCTGAAGATTAAATCTGAGCACTAGCAATTAGTATTGGGGGAGGAAGAGCACTTTTTTTTTTCCTTTTTCAAAGTATTTATTAATGAAGCTATTTAAAGAAAACCCAGCCAACTGCTGCAGTTAGGAAATGTGAACCTTTCATTTCTAGCAGTTTTATACTTGTGCAAGTCCTATAAAGTCCATGGGGTTATTCTTGATTTATATCAGTGTGAGAAAGTAGAAGATCAGGCTGTCTCTGTGGGATTTTTTCCCTCATTTTCCTTTTTTTAAACTAAGATGGTTTTTTTAAGTCTTGGAGAAAGCCTTCAAAGGGTGTATTGAGCCACATGTTCTCTGCCTGTGTCCCCAGTCACAAAGTCTGGACCGAGCATCCAAAAGTTCAGCATCCAACCAATGTAACAGAACACTGGAATGGAAGCTGAACTCATGAAAATGCAGTTTGTTGAAGTGAATGAAGATATTTAGAAGATCTTCTTTTAGAAATCTGCCTTGCCCTTTGGGCTTTTCAATAAGGGGAATGGAATATGGTTCACTCAGAAAAGTAACTTCATGTTTAGCCTCAGTGGTGAAGCTGTTGCAATCACAAAGGCCATTCCAAACCTGAAAAAAAACATATGGAACAAAAATTCCCTTATCCTCACAAACTGATCACCTCCTTGAAATAACAGCCACTTCTCTGAGAGCACCAGTAGGTTCATTTCTGGGGATAAAAGGAGAGATCAAAGGCCCTGGCCCATGGATTATTTTCCCTGCTGAGGTCTAGTGCAATAAGAGCAATCCACTGGGATGGCAAGCACTCATGGTGGACCTGTGTCTTGGAAACTCCGTGGCTTTTGGAGTGGCTTCTGGTTGACGTTTTGTCATGGTGCTGCAGGTGCAAATAAAAGAGAAGTGGTTTAGGATAATGGGAAAATCACTGAGGGGATAATTGTTTCTGTGACATTTGGCTCTGTGGCTGGTGGCCTCCTCTGAGGGACAAAGTGAAGGTGTGAGGAGACACGTGTCAGGAGGCTTGGATGCTCCAAATGCGGATAGCCAGCAGTGGTCCACACTGCTGTGGTGGGAAGTGCAATGGGACCATGGCAGACAGCAGATACCCACATATTGCTGGCTTTAAGTCCTTTCCTGTGCCCTCTTTTACATTCATTGAAAGGAAAACACATTCTATTAAAATATTTTGACCCCTTTCCCTTTCCAAATAGGCTTTTAAATGTTACAGAAAAGCTCTGACCCAGTGTTTTTAAAAGCAGGATTTTAACATAATCTTCCGTGTTAATTTGGTGTGTGTGTGTAACACTCCGTTAACTTGAGAGAAACCAGTTGGTCCAGAGTATAAAACTCATGAACTCCAAGTAACACAAACACTGTGAGTGCCTTGCTGAATTGCTGTGCTTATCATATGTGCAAACACCCCTTTGACATGAAGGACAAGGATAAAGTAGAGAATTTGGAATCATATTTATCACTTGGATTATTAATAATAATAACATTTGGCATCTTTACAGCACTTTAAATTTTCAAAATGCTGCATAAACATTAACTAAATGGTAGTTAAGTGCGCATAAATGATATTCACAGCCATTACCCTCTACTCACTGTGGGTCTGCACTGAAATGTGTGTGCTGCTGCTTGTTGGAAAATCTTTACTGCTCATGTGAAGTATCAGTTTTTCCTGGAAGAACCAGACTGACCATTTTTCATTTTGTTTCACATGTACCTGAAGCCTTTTGTCCATATTATGGATTAATGGTCTGCAAAATTTCTGTTTATTGGGGGAAAAGAAATTGTTGATTTTACTTATAGGAGCATAAAAACAAATAAAAATAAAGCAGAGAGTTCAGAAAGCAAAACGCTACTCCAATTTTCTTTTCTTTTTAAATCACATCTTAGTTTGATTCTTACCGTGGCCATGCATTTTATGCTCTGTTTCCTGACTGTGGAGTCTGCTTCTGCTCCACCACATACCCTTGAATGCTGGATGCTCCTAGGGCTGCATGCCATGGACCAATCTAGCCATTCAGAGCTACCTGATGTACTTGTGCCTGTATCAGTATTGCCAAAAAAGATTCTACTTGTGGTCCATTGCATAGGGACTGTTCAGGATCCTTCTGTGGCCCATTGTTTTCAAAGAAAATACCTCTACTTACCTTATCCCTCTCCCTGATTTGCAACTTTCTTTTTTGTAGCCACATTAATCTGTATTGCAGTAATGCTTTCTTTTTTTATGGCTTTCGTACCTTTGTGCCATTTCAGTAAAGCAGAAAGTGAGGAAGATTTTAGGAGCATCATGCCTCTCAGTAGCTATGGCAAGCCTGTACCTGGAAACAATTTACTGTGTAACCCCATCAAAGAGGAGCAGAAATCAAGGGAAATGTCAAACAGCAGCTTTCAGGCTGTATTGCATCTACGTAATCCAGGAGCAAGCAAATAATTCCACTGTCACTTAATTAAAAGTTTTAATACCTTATGTCTTTGACCTTGTTCTTTAGCTGAACACATAAAAGCAAAATGGGTTTCTGCCTTAATCTCACTTCGTGCCGTTGCCCTCTGATGAGAGAATCCTCCTGGTACCTCTGAAGTGTCATTGAAGTGAAGGGAAGGGCTATGCACAGTGCTTGCTCCAATCTTCTGCACAGAGCCTACCTTGACCAAGTTCCTCTTGCTATCTTTAGTCTTCTCCCTGGAGCACCTGGCACATCAGGACAAGAGGGATCTCAGCCCCACAGCTTCATTTGGGCGTGTTAACTGTAACTACTGATGTCGTTTACAAGGATAAACCCTTAAAGCCAGGCCAAGGTAGACAAAGAAAGAACTCTGGAGTAATTCCCTTTGGACAGCAGAGATTGGTGTTCAAGTTATTGAAAATCTGTGTAACTCATTTTCTCTTTTGTCATACTTAAAAAATCCATGAAGTTTGGCTGAGTGCAAACAATAAGCTTTTATAGTTGCTGCCCTTGTTCATAAATGTGTAATCTTCTGGGACCATCAGAAAAGCTTTGGTACAGCAAATTAAAAGTCTCTAAACTTTCCTTTGTCTCCTTGGACATTTTGTAGACCTGCAAATACCAAGCAGTAATCAATATAATGCCTCTCTAATACTTCAAGGCAAACTGGCAGCTCCCGAGCCAGAGAGCACAGCGCAGCTGTCTCACGGCTAGGCATGGCTCCTGCCAGGGTCACAGAGGAACAGCATTCCTTGGCTGGCACAGGCAGGTCAGGAGGGGCCAGCTGGATACAGCCACGTGCTCCCATTTCCAGGGTTCTCAGTACTTTCTGTCCCATCATCAATCCCCTCATTTCAGCAGCACTGTCAGTGAGCTGTGCCCAGAGTCCACACCTGTCTGTGGGTCACAATGTTTTGTGATCTCCCGTTCCTTTCATGTGTCCATGTGTGCACTTTTCCCTAACGAGCCCATTATAATGCAGCCAGCAGGGTGAGTTGCATATTCCCTCTCTCCTCATTGTTTTAGCACAGTTTAACAGTACTCTCTTACTACATCCTTTATTTTATCTCTGAGAAAACTGTGTTATTTTTATTTGTGGCAAGGCATATGGTATTCAATTACAGAGCATTTGCTCTTTCATATCTTGTCAGTGAATAACCTTATCAGTTTAACAGCTTCAGCGAGGAATATTCAGCACGGGCCAGAGAGGGTGAGAATTACGGGTGTATTTTTTGCCTATTGCCAAACATTTGCATTCTTTCCCCACTTAGTGAGGATTATACCTGAGCCAAAAATGACTCTCTAACCACTGGCAAGCAGCAGCTGTGGGGTGGGGTGGCTGAAAGTTTAGTGTTTTCTACCGCTGCCTATCTCCTCTCTCATTATTCGAGCCATCACTGCTCCCCATGAGTGGGGAATGGATTCCTGCAGTCACTCGTGCAAATTCAATGTATGCAGCAATTCAGGTGGGCAGTGTTGCTGACTGGGTGCCCAGCTGTGCTGAAGAAGCCCCTAAAGATGCAGCAAAGCACAGCTGTACCAGTGTCCAACCATGTTCTAGCTACAGAAAAGGCTTGGGCAAACGGTACCCTTGTGCTTCTGACCCCTGGGCACTCACTGGGATGAGGTGGCAAAGGGGTGCTGCTCATTTATGGAGCCAAATGTCCCAATGCTTTGCTGAGATGATGAGAAAAATGGTGAGAAGTTTTGTCTGCATAGAATTTCCTGTAACTTCAGTCCATATCTAATGGCTGCTTATTTTTATAATAGGGAGTGCTCTTTTCTCAAGCGTGGCCTGTTCCAAAGCCCATTTACATCAACATTAAAGCTTGCCACTGACCTAGTGGCCTTTGGATCAGGCCCATAGCCTCCTTATCTTCTTCCATATTACTGGCATACCTTTACCTTAGGTCTTGATTTCCTTGGAGCTCTTTAGGTCAAGCTCTATCTCATTGATGTGCCTGGGCTTAAATTGATTCAGAGGGAAACTGACTGTTCTTCTAAAGAGGTGGTCATTTTTCTTAAGCGGCTTCTATTTTTAGATAAAACTCCTTGAGGCAGCAGGCAGCCTTGGTGCAGGGCTGGCAGGAGTTGCAGTGTGCTTTGTGACAAGCCCCTTTGTGGCACACCACGTGGCAGCTGGAATTGTACCCAAGGATACCCCACCATTTCCATCAGCAGGCTGGTATCTGGAAAAACATCAGATTTTTCATTCTAGGATTGAAGAAAGAATGAACAGCGTTCAAACTTGATTTAACTTTTCAGTTGGGTAGGTCCTAAAAATGTTGTCTGGCTTCCTGAAAATCTTAGACGTGCATCTCTTTTGTTTCCAAAAGAGATTTTGCTTGAATGAAAAATTTAGGCTGTCTTAATTTAGGTTGTCCTAAACACTCCGTGTGTAATTACAAGGTTGCTTTAACTGTTTGCAGTTAAACTGATGCAGACTTCTTTAGAATCTTTTGGGGAGCTTGTGTGCCCAGCTGGAACCCCAAGCAGACCCTCTGCCAAGGGTGAGCTCTGCATAAAAAGCATTGCAATTTATTCCATTTATTTCTTCCCTTCTTCTCTCTTCTGGCTTCTCTCTCTCTCTTTTTTTTTTTTTTTTTTTTTTCCTGCAAGCACTGATGGGTGTGGAAGCACTCAGTTGAATGTAATACAAGTACAGGTGATGAGAAAGGGAGCCTTCCTAGTCACAAAATATATTTTACAGTGCAAAATCAAGACCTAATTCTCCTTGCACAACCCCTGTGCTGTGAGGCTGTTGTAGGGTCAAGAACAGGTGTGGGGCCTTGATATGGTCTCGTGGTAGGACATGCTTGGTTCTCAAAGGCCAATTAACTTAAAATTGAGACACTCTTGGAGTCATTGCTTATGGCAGAGTTATAATTTGCTTTGCTTTTTCTGAAAGCCAATAATTTCTCTGGTGTCAGGGAGGATTAAACACCTGTATTCACAATCATGCTTAAGAAATGCAATATTTTGTCCTTTGGCCAAAACCCAGAGCACTCTAATGGGGCTAAGGAGTAACATCTGCTCCAGGCCAACTCTTCAGTAGATGTCCACAGCAACATTCCATGTCCAAAACAGTTGCTACTGGCCATTGGCAGAGAAAAGACATCTGCCTGTACTCTTTTTTTTTTTTTCTTTTTCCCAATTGCTTATTGAATTAGTCTAAATAAAGAAGGATAAAAGAAAAACTAGCAGAGTGAAGACTAATGCTGGTGACAGATTTCTGCTAGCAGCTGACCTTGTGAGATGGAGTCATAGCTTAACGTGCCTGTATGATACCAATGAGTTGGGGCTGTTTAGTTGGGCAGTGCCACCACTCGATTATTCTGTGAGAAATTCCAGAAATACAGTTGCTTTATGAGCCCGACTTCTATGATGATAAATTTCCAAAAGCAAAAATGTGAATTTAAATTATTCGTATTCATGTGAGCGTGGCAGAGATTTTTGGAATTGCTGTGGCAAGTTATGGATGATGCATGAAATGAAAAAATCCTTGCCCAGTGCACAAGGAATACAAAAAGGGTTCTGCAGCCAGCACTGTGCTGCACTGTGCTACGGGTTGTGTGCTGTCTGGGGAGAGGAGTTTGTATTTTTTGAAAAGCACCCAGCCTTCAGGATATGTACAAAAGTAAACAAAAGACAGAATGAAAGATGAAAAAAAGAGAAATACCCCCTGACACCCAGGAGCACCTACAGTGTAAGACTGCTGCATTGTTTCCTACCTCTACCTTTCCAGCAGCCCTGAGCTGCCAAGTTCTGCGTGTGTGGGGCAGATTCTCCTCACCTCAGGTCAGCTGTTCATAAATACATAACTTTGTGTTGCAGAAAGAATGGGGCAAAATCTCTCCCCAGTCTGTCTCGTGTATCTCTTCCTGGCCCAAGAATGGCATGAGACAAATAGAAAAAAAAAAGTCTCATCTGGGTAACATGATCACATCCACAGTGCTTCACATGAAATAGTGTCTCATGTGCTCTTAGTCTGAAAAATAATGTAAATGTAAAAGAAATGTAAAAGAGTGGGTAACCAAAAAAATCCCCTGAAAAATACTTGCAGATAATTTTTTCTAAATTTAATTCTAGCACTAGGATTTGCCCAGTCTTCTAGTCTGCAGGAAATTAGAGTGATTGCTCTTTCTGGGACTGCACTCAGCATTACTGTCTTCCAGATCTGAATCTTCAGACACTTATTTAAGTGATTGAACTCTTAAGTTAAATAGACTATATCTGTAAACACTGAATGTGATCTGACTTTATCTTCCAAATTTAGCATCTTTTCTAATTGTCTAATGAACTCTTACATGTGTACCTGAAGACTAGTATGTGCAATATATCCTTAACTCATTCCAATCTGTTAAAGCATCTTCTGACATTCTTTAATATTTGCTGCATTGTGCTTATTCAGTAATTTTTACACAATCTTAAGACAGCTATATTTTCTGTTTCAGATACACCTTGTATGGGCCTTCCCATTTCACAGCTTCGTGTCTTTCTGTGCTATAAAGGGATAGTGGGAGCAGATGATCATTTTAGGTCCCTTCTGACTGGAATTATTCTATTCTGTCCTTTTTTAGACAATCATAACACCAAATAACATTTAGATTTTGCTTTTAGTGCTGGGTACTTGGTACAAATGATTGTGTGTGCTGTTTGCTCTCTGTTCCTGAACGTCAGTGTGTGTTTTCAGAACGTACTAATTCTTTTCTAATCTTGAAATGCAGTTTGTTGAAAGCCTCCTGCTGTGTAAACAGATTAAGACATCTGACCAAAACCTCTGTTTTATCTTAACCTTTGCCTTCACTGTACCTTTGCTTTCCAGTATCCTGTTTATTAAAATACTTTTGGGGTTTTTTTTCTCCCTCCCTCTCATTTGCTGAGCCCAGGATGATTCATTTAGGTAGGGTCACTGCCTTCTCAACACTCACACCTCTTTGCTGAACACAAGTGTGTGTTTCCACACTCAGTGCAAACAGACCTGGTCATTTCTCACCTAAGAACAAAAAGAATTAACAGACCTTATTTGTGTTTTGATGGGCATTAATGGAAGTATCATCCTACTCTTAAAACCCCAGGTTTCTCCATATCTTGAGCTTGATGGGTACTGTTGAGATTTTAATGAATAGAAAAAACCACAGTGTTACAAACACAAAAGTGTAGTCAGGCTGAAGTCCATGAGCAGTGAGCAGTAGCAAGCAGCTACCCATGTATCACATTTAAAATTGATTGCACATTGTTCTTGTTAATGTTTTCTTTTAGAAAAAAACCCCAGATTTTAGTAGTTCTGCAAATGTTCAGGCCCTTTCCCACAACTTTGCTTTGACCTGTCTTTTCTATCACAATGTTCTGTCTTAGTCCATCTGCTCAAGCTTCCTATCTCTGTGGATCAAGTGCACTTCTCTGATTAATGATGCTGTCTGGCAATTGGTTTTATAGACTGCTCTGGCACAGCATGCAGTAATGTGGTTCTATTAGCCCATGTAAAAGGTTTCTGAAGCTCTTACAGCAAGAGAGCCAGACCAGTAGGTCAAAAGCAGCACCTCATCCCTGTTGCATGATCTGCTAAGTCTGACAGCTTTAGACAACTTCTTCCCTTTTGCTGAAAACTCATAGCTTATGCTTTTTTGTTGACGTTTCAGGGTGAGGTTTCCTATCAGTGTTGACTCGTGTTCCCTTGGAAATGACCCTGCTGGGCATGGATGTGTGATGGGCAGAGATCTGTGGGGCTGGAAGTGCCGGGGAAGGTGCTGCCCTCGCCTTGGTGGGTGGTGGCACCGAGCACCTCCCTGGTGTCTGCAGGGTGGGCTGGTGCAGGGCTGAGCCACGCCTGTGGCTTGGTCTGCTCAGCCTGGCCCCGCTGCAGAGACACTGCTGTGGCTTTGGAGAGGTGGGCACCAACACTGATGGCACCCTCCATGCTTTCTCTTCTCTGGCCAGGTCCCACCAGCTGTGTCCAGATGTGAAGTGTTCAACTGGGCTAATTTTCTTCATGTTTGCTCGTGGTTTGTCACGTTTCTGCTGATCATGTGACACCAGTCAGGGCTCTTTCACATGGCACAGCCAGCGTGTGTTGGCTCCGTGGCTGCTGCTCTCCTTCACATCCCTGGAAAAGCTCTCTGTCCTCTCTTGGCACCTTCCAGAGTGTGGGCCCAGCACTGCTGCTGGCAAAGCAGCCACGCCACGGCAGCATCTATGTTTGCATGGGTCTCCCAGTAAATGTGTCCCTATATTCATTAGCCTCTGTACCCTGTAACTGCTTCCTTAAAAGGGAAAAATATGCCCTGGAGATGTTTTGGACCCATTTTCTGTAGCAGTAAGTTGCCTATAGCTCTGCCCACCATATGTGTCTCAGCATGGTTTGCACTGTATGCTCAAAGCACTCAGAGCTCTTGAGGATTATTTAGGAGAGCAGTTATCTCATAGCAATGCATTTCTATAGGCTGGTGAAAACCCCAGCCATGAAATAGTTAATTAAAAAGTCTCCAATTAGAAACTGAATATATTTCTAAAAAGTTACATTTGTTCGTCTTGGTGAGAAGAAAAAACAATAAGCAATTCAAATCATTTTGAAGTTCCATCCCTTCATTCATTAGAAGATTTAGCTTGCAAAATTCTAATTAAAAAGAACATTTTGTGTTAATGAAAATGTTCTAATTTTTTACCTTATGAAGTTAGTTAATTTTTTTCCATAGCATCCAAGAAAAAGAGGTCTCCTTAATGGCTTTGTTCAAGTTTATATTATTTGATTGCAGAATTTGTGAGACAAAAGAGAGCTAAACTCATTCTGTGGTGCCCTCCAGTTAACTGTTCAGTTGAAAAATGACCTTCATAACTAAGTCCCTTGCCTTTTCATCGATATCAAGGAGTTACAACTCTAACCTACAGTTGAGGAGGTGGCTCCAGTCTGGTAAACCATCAGAAATTGCATGAGCACCCCGTGGAGTGTAGATATTTATAGATATCTAAGAGGACTAGAGATAACTAAATAATTTGAATCTGAATTCTCAAACTGCCTGGGGCTTTTCTGCTGGTTTTCAAATCCAGCATTCTCTTGCACGAATTTAGTCATTAAAAGCAGAGGTTTATTTCAGTACCTAATAATTCTGCGTCAGACACAACGATATTGTGAGTCAGAGATCACAGGAGGTGCACATAGGTTCCTACCATGGTACAACAGTGAGAAAGGCAGCACTTTTTAGATGTCTTTGAATCAGCTGCACTATATATGAGGTTATGTTAACTGTGAAACATTCATTTATGCAGCCTTAAGATTCAATGTGGAGCTCTCTGCTGGTGTAAATCAGGGTGACTGTGAGTCAGTCGTGCTGAGCTGAGATATGCTCACAGAGAGCCCGACCATTAAGGAATTTTGCACCTTTGGTTTTGTTGCCTTCATTTTGCCACTAATCTATCTCTGTAGGGGTGGATTTTAATATTCCAAATCTCTTCATAGGCAGAAATCACTATAAAAATCTTTACGTTCTCACAGAAATACAGATTGGGAGTGTAAAAATATTTTGGATTTGCTCCAAGGACTGGAAAAATATTTATTGGAGTATCAGGGAATCACAGAAGCGCACGGGTAGGAAGGGTCCTGCAGAGGTCCAACAGTCTCCCCTCCTAACAGAGCACGTCTGGTGAGAGCAGGTCCTCACAGCCGTGTCCAGTGGGCTTTTCACTCTCTCCAAGGACAGGCACTCCACAGTGCCTCTGCACCATCTGCTCCTCTGGTTTCCACCTTGACAGTGACAAAGCTTTTCCGAACATCCAATGGAGTTTTCCCAAGTCGTAGCTCGTGTCCATAGCCCCTTGCATCATTGCTGTGCAGTTCCAAGGAGAGTCTGACTCCATTTTTCCGTACCATCTTATTAGGTTGCTGTAGAGAAATAACATCTCTGTTTCACTTTCTCTTCTTTGAAGGGAGCAAATCCAATTGCTTCAGCTGTTCCTCACCTGACGTTTTCCAGCTCTCCAGTCATATTGGTGGCCTCTACTTTACTTGCTCCAATAAGTCAGAGTCTTTATTTTCAGCACAGTGGAGCCCAGGACTGGGCATCAGACTCCAGGTACAGCCTTGACAGTGCTGACTGAGAGGGGAATCATCACCGCCCTGGTCCTCCTGGCTGCATCCCTGCAGACACAGGCCAGTGCAGAGCTGGCTGCAAGTGTAGCCCTGTGGCCCACCAGCTGTGTTGGCTGCAAGGGACACTGCTCACTCCTCTCTGCAGGCTGTCCACCAGGCCTTCAGCTAATTTTTCTAAAAAGCATGTTCATTTTTATCCCTTTGGCCCCCAGCCTGTGCTGGTGCATGGGCTTCTTTCATCCCAGCTGCAAGAATACTTGGGGTTTGGTACTGACATCTTTTAATCTCTAAGAGCTATTGTTGGAGGTGCTTATACTAAGGAGAGGCAAAAAGCCCTCTTCAGCCCTTTTTGTCAGTGTTGAGGGCCTTCTAATATTTAAAAGTGGGCACTTTTCTGCCGTACTTTCTGCTTATTATTTGCTTTTTCCGGGTACTTTAGTGGTGAACTTTCACCCACACCACTGCCTGTAAAGATGAAGTGCTGCACTGGCGCATTCAGATTTTCAAACAGGACACGCACAGCAAACTGTGGGTCAGAGCAATACATCTGCAGATCAGACTTCAGATGCGAAGTGTCAGGAATGCACTGGAGACTCCTCTCCATCGACCTACACAGGAAAAGAATTACACTATAAAACTGAGACTCATTTAAAGTAATGATCAAATCTGAGGAAATGGCAATCTGTATGCAGACACTCCACAAGCTGAAAAAGAAGCTAAATTCATGTGTGAATTATTTGCTGCCAATTATTCTCTCAGCTCTAATATTGAGTTTTAAATATTTAGTTAGATCCACTTCCAGCCTAGAATTTTGGTTTTCATTTAACATCATGACTGACTATATATATATATATATATATATATATGTATATATATGTATATATATGTATATGTGTATGTATATACTACATATGTTATTTCATTACACCTCCTTTGAATGCACTGGAATAGTAACATGAATGACCTACCTCCTTTATGGTAGGTTTTTGGACTGGGTGTAAGGCTTCTCTCAGTGGGTTTTGGTAGTTGTCTGAGTATCTCTTTGATCTGAAAGTGACCCTGCCGTGTTGAAATGTGGGCTTGGCTAACTTCATGGCAGGACTCTTGGAGAATTACAAGATGGCTGTAAAGATGCACTAACCCTTTTCAGGGCCTAAATTAAGCTTTAAATCAAAGCTAACTAGAATGCCACCAAAGTTTTTCCATTAAGACTGGCTTACACACCCTTGCACTGTGATGCACAGAAAACATCATAAATTCTGAACCCAGACTGAAACCCTGAAACTCTTGTCTTTCCTTTCAAAGTTCATGAAATGCTTCTTCACTACCAGTGTTTGTGTGAATTGCTTTTTGAGTGTGAAGGCAGATGCTGACCTGGAAGGCAGTTGGCACTGGACAATTATCACCAGAAACTGAATCTCAGTTCTAATCCAGTATTTTAGTTATCAGAGTGCAGGAAGTGCTATCATTTTAAGGCAAAAAACCCTGCAAACATTCAAGGGGTGACTTTCTGTTAGAATAAGCTTTTCTTTGTGATTGACACACACACAGTGTGGCACCTCGAGGACAGGCCATCAGAATTTATATATTGTTGTACTTAAAAGCAAGGACTTTTGTGGTTTGTAAACCAAATATGTGGAAAAAATAGATTTTCTTTTCCTTCAGTGTATTTTATTCTTCACTGAAGGTAGCAAAAGGTGTGTAGCTTCACAAACATGAATTAAGACCAATCTGTCTCCTGAACATAAAGGTTTCTCATCCAGAGGGTGGTTGGGCACTGGAGCAGCTCCCCGGGGCAGTGGGCACAGCACCAAGATTGACTGAGTTCAAGAAGCATTTGGACAATGCTCTCAGGCACACGGTGTGACTCCTGGGGTATCCTGTGCATGGCCAGGAGCTGGACACCATGATCTGAGTGAGCCCCTTCCAGCTCAGGTTATTCTGTGATTCTGTGATAAGATCTGCCTAGGCATAAATGAGCATTTGATCAGGGTGTGAGAAGGGAGGAAGGTTTACAGCTATAGGCAGCCTGGGGCAGTATCTGCATGTGAACTTTGGCACTAGATCACAGTGGCTTTTCAGAATTAAACTGGTCAAGGAGCTGAGAAAAGAGTCAGAGATGGCATTTGCAGAGGAAGAGAGAAGGTTTCAGCCAGGCCCCCAAGCGAGATGGGGGAGGATAGGACAGCTCATCTGAGTTCCCTGCTCCCAGAGGATAAGAGGGGCTGACTCACTCATGGAAATGCTTATCAATGCTGCAGTTGCTCAGGCTGAGTTTTGATGCAGAATTCCCTGGAGCTCCATGCACTCCCATTCAGAAACCTGGGTGTTATGGCATCAATGTGAAATACCATGGTGAAACAGTCCATCATACTGCCAATGATTGGCTTTAAAGCTATGGCAGGAGAGGAAAGAATTGCTAACGCTCCAAGGAACAGCTTGTCAGCTTGAGGGCCTTGTGTGTGCCAGCTGGATTCAAGTTCAAATCTGGATTTGATCCACTAATGAAACATCATCCTCCAAAAACTACTGGCTGAAGGTGGCAGACCTCTGGAGACCTGCAGGGTTGATTGGAAAGTTGACTCTCTTTTAACCATATGCTCATGTGTATGTCAGTTATGAAAATGAGTCAGATTTTCAAGTTTTCAATTAAAAAAAAATTAGGAAAAGCATTGGCAAAATAGCTGCAATTTTCCCTCCCCATTGCCATCCACCCCCTTAGCATAATGGAAACAGTTTTGTTGATTTGAATGGGCTCTAGGGCTTTAATCCCGTCTTGGCTTTGCCAAAGTCAATGTATTGCCCCCTGTGGCTCCTGCATCTAGTGATATGTTTAAAAGTGGAAGAATGTGACATTTTAAGAAAAAAGGCTGATGGAATCTATGAATTTTCCGAAAAGTCTGGGGTCAGTTCCTATGTGATGACAGTTCTGGGCTGAAGCAGACATAATACTTTTGCCTTCCAGCTGAGGGGAAAGAAGGATTTCCGTTGAAGAGACATAGTTCAAAATCCATTACTCTGTCCCCAACGTAATACAGAAATGTGTCTCAGCAGCAAGCTGGTTTCTGAGCTAGGGAACAGAGGAAGAGTTTTCCCCTGGAACTCACAGGGCAGTGAGAGTGTGCATTAGGTAGCCTCCAGAAGATCTCTCCTACAGCAGACTTGCAAATGGATGCACCCTTTCCACCCTCAGTTCTCCATTCTTTGCTCATATAAATATTTAAGTAATTATTTTTCAGAGCTCTGGGAAATCATTATCAATTGCCTCTATCAGAACCTGTTCTGTTAGCTGAGAAACTTTCTACTCTTGTAGCAGCTTTTCACCGCTTTCTATTTCATTAGCATTCATTTTCTTTAGACATATGACAGACTACCCACTGGAAATGTAGGCATCTGGGAACATAAAGCTAAAAGCTGAGGTTTGCTTCAGTGCTTGCCAGCCCACAGAATTTTATTACCTAACCTACCTTTACCTAAATCACAGAAAAATGACAAACCTTTTGATGCATGTAAAAAAACCCCTGAAACAGAGTTAAACCGCAAGCTTGACTGATGCAAACTGACATAAAGCATCGCAATGGCCCGCACCAGAGACAGATGTTTTCTCCAACTCCAGTTTAGTTGTGTTTTTGCAGAGTACACTACTGATTGGTTAAACGCAGCTCTTGTAAAAAGATTCAGGTCTGGAGTTCAAGCTCAAATCTCCACGAGTAATGGGCGAGCTGATGGCATTATTCTCACAGGTGGAAATGGGGAATGCAAATTTTAGGAGCAGCACATCTGTTCTCTTGGCTAATTGGATATGAGTTCTATAGGAATGACCACATTAGCAACCTTGGTGTCATAACTGGAGGGACACAAATCAACAGGGCTGTGTGTGCTAATGTTGAAGAATTTGGAAATCTGAGCTGCAGCTTCACACAGACCTGGCTTCTGCTCATGGAAAGTCTGTTACAAGATCCCAGAACCAGAAGGTTTCTCAGATGAAGGACTCTAGTGGGTGGCAGTCCTGGTCCCACTGTCAGATAATGCAAAAGGAAAGAGCTTTGTGTGGTTTTGGTAGAAAGTGGTCCAAGCAAGAGTGAGATACATTCCTATAGCTGAGTGACTCAAGGGGCTCTCGCTTTCTGGGCAAGAAACCTCCATGAAAGGAAGGCACTAAGTCATTAGCTGATTTTTGGGAGAGAATCACACAGATTTATTTTGCTCATGCTGTTCATCAAACAAATAATCAGTTTGAGGAATTTCTCTGTTAATGTCTTGTTACATAAGTAGACAAAAGATGCGAAGAAACACAGCAGAGTGACTGACCCCAAATCGCTGTCAGTAAGGTTGAGATTTCAAGCTTGCTGGCTAGATGGATGAAATGACCTGTCCCCATGCTGCTCCATTAGTAGAGATATATGGACATCCCTTGTGGTCAGTTGTCAGCTCTTTTGGTTTTCTTTCTCTTGCAAAAACCCAGATGGGAAAAAAAGTAGAAGTTGCACGGTCTCATATTAACATGAAGTCTTCTGTTCTGAGACATGTTACAGGCTGTCAAGAGGGTGTCATTTGTCAGCTGTGCACCCTGGACATTCCCTCACACATGGGTGGAAATTGCATGGCCTGAATACAAACACTTCAGAAACCCTCTGAGATGTCAGTCTTGGATGTGTTTTGTTTTTAACACCTTGCCCTGATGAAGTAGGGGACATTCAGAGTGTGGTGTCTGATATCAGCCCCTTAGGACAACAACCCTACATCACACCCTGTATCTAAAACAAGCCTATGCAAAGTTAGTAACCCAAAAGCTGGCAATTTGTCAATGGTTTAATATACCTGGAGTGATGTCCCTGACATCCTGTAGCACATGTTCTTTTTGATAGTACAAACATCTTATAATTAACACCCAGATTTATTTACCCAATAAATTTTGTATCTATTCATCAGAAATTCATACATGACATTTTCACAAAGACACACACACAGAACTTTATGACACTACATTGCACAGAGTGGTTTATCACTTTTAGGGTTGTTGGCACTTTTAGCTTTCTTGTCCTATGTGACCCATTCAGGTGATTTATTCCTGTTCACAAAGAGAACTGTAGCTCCTATGAGTAACTCTTCAGCATTCCATAGGAGGACACTGCCTACCTCTTTTACCCAGCCCTATCCATGGCTGTCCAGCCTCTCTTGTAGAGAGCTCTAAGCTTGTTAAAACCCTGGGAATACTAGTGGATGTGTTAGCTGGTGCTATGCTCTGCTTTCTGGTGGAAATCTAAACCTGTTTCCTGTTTAGTTTTGCATGGCATACTGAGGGAAGAAGTATCCTCAAGTTCTTTCTGTCTTAATTGTATCCCTTCAGCTAGCTAGCATTTTATTCTGCAGATATTCAAGCAGTCATTTGCTGTATGCAGATGCATCAGTATCTTGTTTCAAGTAGCCCTAGACCAAATAAATTGAACTTAATTAGCATTATAACTTCTAATTCAGTAGACTACATCAGACACTTAAATCTGTTGCTATTCAGGAAAGCAGAGATGATTTACCAAATGATAAAACAAAGCATGTGCTTTTATAACAGGACATTCTTTCTGAACTCGGCCTGATAATGTATCTTTTCACATGTTGTTGTACCCATGTGACAAACCTGAATTTTGTATATAGTGTAACATCACTTTCAGGATAAGAAGTTTTTTTTAATCTCTTTTTAATTCTGTATCTGAAAAATGGCTATATTAACCTCTAATTACTAAGGAATAATAACTCTGTGGTCTGTTGCTCTTCTGTAAAGGCGTGATAACCTCTGAAGAAATGCAAAGTGCTAGACAGAACAATAGAAGTCTGGTTTTAACTATTCATCTAATAGGTTTTGGACACCTGTATTTAAACCACTTTATGCTTTTTTCCTCATAAGGTTGTTTAGACTTGAAATGTGATATTAAAAAATTTGGGGCACCTTTGTCAAACTTTACATGCGCACAGAACAGCCCCCATCCAGAGAGCTTCTTCATCCCAAGCCCCAAACAATGCAGTGAAATCTGAACATCACAGCCATTAAAATCTATAGAATGTGACTATACAGCAAGACAGTCAAATATAAAGTAGCCACAAGAAGCTGTGGAAGAACATTCCCTTATCTAATGTCTGGGCTACTCCCATTACTGGAAAACTAAAATGGCAGAGAAATTCAATGGCAATATAGTCAAAGTAATGCTCACAGGAAAATGGGAGACCTGACAATATCTACACAGCAAACTGCCTTAGATTAAGCAAGGGCAAATGAGTTTTTACTACTCAGAAGAAATATTGTGGAGTCGCAGTGATTAGCTCTCTAAAAATAGCTAGTTATTGCTCAGCAGCAGCTGGGAAAGCAAGGAGAATTTTCCAAATTATTAAGCAAAGAGAGAAAACAGAGGAGAAAATATTTATTCCACCACATAAATTAGTGGTGGCGTGGCCGTGTTTGAGAGCAGTTTTCCTCACCCATTCCAAAGGGATGCAGGCAGGAGCCGGCAGAGCGCCTGCAGCCCCGCATCCCACCGCTCCCTGTTCCACACACGCCCCTATGGACACAGTATCGGCAAATGGCTGCCCCACGGGGCCTGCAAATTGTGGGGAGCTCCACTGCTTGGAAATCCTGCCAGATGCCTCCAGCCAGCAGCTCGACGGCAGCCAGCGTCAGTGTGGGGGCGGCTTTGGGCTTTGGTGCAGGAACAACCTCAGCGTGTCCCGTGGAGCTGGATGTCTGCCCCTGGGGACGGCAGCAGCTCCACTGCCTCAGGAATCCAGCGGGAAATGAAGAGGCACAGCCTTGCACAGGAGCACCACACCTTCCATCAGTTGCTCCTGGAGGCACTGTGACTATCCCTATGGATGCTATAGAGTCAGGAGATGACCTGTGTGGGGCCAAGCTCTGTCTCACTCAGGGGCCCGTTCCCTCATTTTATATCCTAACCCTCCATTTTGAGCAGGAATGGAGATGGGCCTGAACAGGCTGCAGTTTGTTTAAAAATACTTGACCGGGATTTAAGGTCTGGCTCAGAAAGGTGTTTGAATTTTTGGTTTTAAGAAGCTGAGATGGCATAACATAATTCTGGTACCATTTCCTAGGAGCTGGCCACCATAAGAGAGAGGATACTGTGTTAATTGGATTTGCTGTTTGATCTAACATGGCAGCTCTTCTGCCTTTAGCAACAAAGGAGAAATCAGCTTCTTAGATTTCCAGTGCATGTTTATACAGCCTGTTGGCATTTTCTTCATCATTCACTGTCCCATGATTCTGTTTCAAAAAGAGGGCAGGGCTGTGGTTACAGATACGCAAGAATCTGTACATCTGTGATCTCTCAGAAGGTTTATGATGTCATGTGGCAGTGTGTGGCTTCGGTTCACTCATCTGTGTCTTGACCCAGCCCCTGAAAAATTGATGGGAGTCTTCTCTGTGATATGAAAAAGCCCAGCTCTTTGGCCTGCTTCAAAGCAGTGGGAGTTATTCCATCCATCTCAAACGGATATGGCCTGCAACTTCAAACTGGGCAACCCTTAAACACTTTGCAATGATGTTTTGAGGCTTAATTAATTGAAAGGAATTAATGGAAAGGAATTTAAATGGAAGGGTAGACGTAAGTGAATAATTTGATTGTGTGGAAGTATCTTTTAGTGCAATTTTGAACTAAAAGGGTCTGAAATGTATTCATGGTCCTGAAAAATGCTGAAGGGTTAAAATGACCTAATTCAACATCAACTAATACACTCCAATATACATTAAAGCAAGTAGATTATTTTTTAAACAGTGCTATCCTGCTAAGTGATGCACTGTGCTCAATGGTAGACTGGTTAAAGCTGTAAATGTCATTGTTAAAATGAGTATCTTTAACAGCTAATATCTATTAAAATGAAGCACTTAGGCACCAGAAAAGACAGTTTTAAACTGTTAGGTTTCCTAAATTATTTTTGTACAATCAAAATGAGACTCTTAGGGATTAGGTGGTAGATTTGGTTAACATATTACTTTTCTGGATGAAAGATGTACTATTAAACCTTGCTTAAAAATACAAATGAGCTGGGACTGCTATTCTTCAGGAGATCCAGCATGTGTGTTTCTAAAATGTATTTTAATACAATTGATTGTGATTTGCATTAGAAGTAGATAAGGACTTTGCCTGCTGCTACCATGATTTGAGTAAAGGTAGATTAGGGCTTGATTTGGATTGTTCCTTTGATGAGCTGACAAAGGAATTTTATCCTTTTTATAGATCAATTTTCTTACAACACCATCTTGGTACACAGCTACAGCAGGTGTTGTAAAGGGTTAAACTCAGCACGTGAGGGAAAGGCTTTTCAAAGCAAGCATGTTCATGTAGTAAAAATGAGGAATAAGTAGGTGCCCACCAGTACATGTAGGTGCAGAGGGAATGTGAGCTGTAAAGAAGCAGGTTCTGGTGTATTTGAATTAAAACTCTCCAACTGGCTTGTCACCATGTGTTTGCTGTAATTCATCTGAAACTGATGAATTACATCTGAAACTGCAGATTGGACCACAGATCTGTGTGTAACCTTGCACTTGAAAAGTTGTGCATTTATCTTAAAAAGCAGGACTGTTGCTACTTCTTTTTCCTTTCTTCTCTGTTATTAAACACTCATAGGTGAGGTATGCAGTCCCCAGCATTTGTTCTCCCTCGTGAAGATGAGGGAATGCCTTGTATATATTTCCTCCTTGAGTAATTTCTTAGTTCACAAGACCCCAAAAAGCTTATCTTGAGACACACCAACTGTTAAGAACTTTATGGAAAGCTTTTCTGCATGGGTTGAGCACAAATCCTTAAACCATTCCATGGATGTGATGCCATATGTTGCAGGACCAATCCTTCAGTGCACCCATTTTTTTTTTCTTTTGTAATCTTCCTCTTTTGGTGCATGTATCAGTCTATCGCTCTTTTGTCTTTTGGTACAGATGGAGGGTGTCACCAAATTAAAAAAAAAAAAAAAGAAAAAAAAAAGCATTCTGCTTCATTGCCATAAAGAATTCTTTGTTTTCATGAATTCTTTGTTTTAGTGAGGTTTCATGTTTTCAAAGACAAGCTAAAGACAACTTATTTTGTTCAGTAGAACCTTAGCAAAGGGTGAGTGCCAGAACACAATTGGTGTCCTTCTCTTTCCAACAGCAGCTCTTTGTCTCCCAATGCTGTACACGTATGCTAAGAGAGGTTATTCTTGTTTTGGAATGAAGTGATCCAGAATTTTCTTTTGTGCATCTTTCTCCCTAGGATTGTGTTGGTGCCAGCAGTATGATGAGTAGGTTACATCTTGACATGCATAACCAGGTTTTAGAGAATAGCAGCAACTAATAGCTAGATTAGTTTAACCAAAATTTGTTCTAACTCTTGTTTTCCAGAAAAATTTCATTTATAACCTTCTTAAACAATTGCATGCCAGATAATGGGTAAGTGCTTTGTTGCATTCTGCCAAAGACCAGTGCAAAGTGCCTCTGATGTTCTTTGAATGTAGCTCTGCTGAAAGGAAGGAATCCAACCTTCTGCAGTGACTTTTCATAGGAAAAAAGCTAAACAGCAATACATAAACCAAGAAATTTCTGCCACAGAGCTGTTAAATATAGTTGTGGTTACTATTTCATAGTAAAAATTAATTATTTCAGGAAGAAAAGTGACAAAGCATGGGGGCAATTCACAGCACTATTGCCCTTTTATTTTTCTGGCATGGGAAAGCTGGAGAATAGAAAATGTCAGGTTGTGTCTTTCCATGCATAGAAAGACAAGGTTGTTTGCAGAATTAAAAATAACTGCCAGCAAAGCAGTGGCACTTTTGGGTATCTCCATACAAATGAACATAGTGATAGCGTATTACGCTAATTTAAACTGTAAGAATAAATTATTTTCCTATAAATGCTGCATCAAATGATACATTTAGACACAACTTGGCAGTATTTAGAGCTCTGAATAAGTAGCAGCCCACATTGCAGTTTCTTTAAGCACCCATTTTAGTATGTCAGAATAAGTTTTCTGGCTAATATAAAATTATTTGTATTTCACATCCTTAATTGATGCTTTTAATTACTCTTCATATAGTTTAATAGTTTTCATATAGAAAACTGCTTTCTGTGCAGTAAGCTGAATCTCCAATCTGCAGCAAAACTTGCTTGAGTCAGGTTTTTGCCAGGCTCTGTGTACCAGCCCCAAATACTAAATTATGTTGGCACTCTTACAGTAATCAAGGGAATAATTGTGCAGGCAAAGTTTGTTGTAAGAAAACCAAATTAGGAGGGGAAAACAGCATCACTTAAGAGAAATATTTAGCATGAACTAATCTTTTTGGTCTTTTTCCTCCTACAGTAAGGACTGTTTAACCATGGAGTATAATTACTTAAAACGTACTGTAGTTTATCCTGCGGAGATTAGTCTCCTGCTTTATTAGAATGCTAAAAGGCCAGTCTTCAAAGAATAAGCAAATAAAAGCTCTGTCTTGCTGTTTACAATGCTGGGGTCAGATCACTGATATCTACCAGCTTTAATGCAAAGCATCCATGAACCCCATTTAGTTAATCCAAGAGTTAATGTCTATTTAAATTTACATGAGCCTTTCCAGTGCCTCTTGTGGTCACTCATCAGGCTGTTGCAGTCAGGTATCTCCACTGTGCCAGCTCCCTTTACTCACCAAAAATTTCCCATTGAGCTTCATCAGGAACAGGACTGGTCCTGCTGAACCATCACAATACTGGCTGGGTGTCCTGTCATATTTTATGATATTGCACTTCCAGTGGGAGTCCAAGTTGCTTTAGGCCTTCTGCACAGTGATGAGGTCAAGATTGCCCCACTAAAGCAGTGTAATAGAGCACTGAGAGCATTTGAGTGCTGTGGAGGGGCTGGAGCCCACGGGTATTTGTGTGGATGACTTTGTTTCTGCTTCCTTCACAAAGGATCCCCACACCTCCTTTCCACTGGCATGTCAGAGGTATTTCCTCCCTTTCCCTTCTGTTACTTCCCTGCTCCATGACAAACAGACTCAACTCACCCTATCTGAGGGAGAAAAGTGGTTTTTTAAAGTGAGTTCTTCCCACAGAGCTAGGATTATCCTTAGGTCCTGCTGGTATCAGAGTGTAAAATTGCCCCCCTTTGCTAAGATATGTGAGGCCTTTCAGGCTGTCTCATACGGATTTTCTGCCAACCCTTGGAGTCAATCCGAGCTGGGAGGTGTCCATGCACTTTGCACGGTTGTCAACTTTTTGGGGTTTTTATCCCAGGGCTGTAATGGAGTTTGGGGAGAGGTTCTAGAACTCCAGGTCTTGGAAACTAGAGATTTCATAAAAGCCTTTACTTGAAAGTGTGAATAAATAAAAGTGCCCAAGGAGTTCAGAAGACTAAAGGGAGAAAGATGTTGTGTTACTGTTGTTTCAAAATATAATAATTTTAAAGGCAATTTAATTTTTCTTTTGTAGAATCTTGAGTGACTATTTTGGACCATGTGTGGTTGGTGAGACTGTTTTGAAAAACCCAGAGCTATTCAGATGATTGCATGGATTCATTTTGGCTGCTATGTGCAAAATCCCTTCCTGCTCAGGCTTTTTCACAATATTGGTATTACCTCTTATTCTTGGCCAGGCCAAATATACAATGAAAATGGCCTTTGTTTCTTTATTGCAATGCTTAAACTTCCTGTCCAATCCAAGGAAGTACAGGAAAATAAACAAACAAAAAAGAGATCAAATTTAAATGCACAGCATGCTTGCAGCTTTGGGTCTGCTGTCTCTGCATTGCACTTTTAAATGTAAAAGGCATGATTCCTGCCCAGATGGGGGGTATGGCCAAGAGGGGAACCAAGACGGGGATACTCTGCTTTCTATCTCCTGCACAGATTTTATTGCGTGTTTGTTCTTCCATTGTTGTTTTCTTTAGTCTAAAATAAAGATAAACTAGACAGAAAGCAAAGTGGCCAGGCGCCACTGCACAATTATAATTAATTCACTGTTAATGTTTCAGACATTGTAACAGAGTACATTGGAATTGCTGGGGCAGGGTGAGATTAGGTTGAGCTCTTCATGTACAAACTACGGGAGAGTCACATTAAATACCCACTTTAATTAATGTTTTCAGAATGAGCACCAAAGGGAATAGTATGGCTTGCCACTGACAGAAAACTTGGTTTGTGCCTCTGCTTCCCAAGTTCCCGCTGTGTTCTCACCTCAAAGGTGTGGATTT
Organism: Brachypodius melanocephalos; assembly: GCA_013398615.1. NCBI lineage: Eukaryota > Metazoa > Chordata > Aves > Passeriformes > Pycnonotidae > Brachypodius > Brachypodius melanocephalos. Next base: position 1,165,432 of record VZSR01000499.1, read on the forward strand.
GAGAACATATTGTGCCATGACCTCGGAGCAGAATGTGCTCAGGCCATTCCTAAACATTGCTTCACTCTATTATGGTATCACCTTGGAAAGGAGGATGCAACTAAGCTCAGACTCAAGTCTTGGTGTCTGCAGAAATAGGAACATTCATGATCTGATCTGGCCTGCAGAAGTTGTGGGAGTCAAAGGCTTCATTTTGTCAAGAGCAAAATGGCTCAAGAACTCAAAAGACCAGGTTCTGCAGTGTTTTCAGCCAAATTATAGAAAGGAAACCTGCCTTCTTCCCAAAATTTGGCAATGGCCAGATCTATTAAACTGAAGAGCACTTAATGAAAAGAAGAGGTCTCAACCATTAGACTGTTTTAACAGTTAGAAGAATGAAGTAGTTTTTGTACCTCCAAAATATCTCTGTTCATATTTTTTTCTGCGGCTGTGATATTCCCTGTGGGAGAGGAAAGCTGTGATAATTGTGATCCACATAATGATATGTGGTATTTATTACAAACCTTAATTTTAAGTAAGTCTTCCCGTGGGTATTGAGTCAGATTGCTCAGGCTGAGCTTCCAACACTGTATGGACTGTGTATCTCTCCAATTCTTTGTATTTAAGCTCCATGTCTGAAGTGTAAAAGAGCCCTTTTTACGTTGAGTCTGAAGGCAGCTGAAAGTGTGCCTCTGCTGGCTGGGTGTTCCCATTAAATGTAGTTTATACTATATCATTATTCATGCAAGGTTACAAAATCTACATTAAATTTCTGGTGAAACCAGGTCTGCTGTAGAACATTATTAGAGTACTTATTAGTACTACATTTTTCATCATGGATGTAGCCTGAATATCCTAATTTATGACCATCTGGTCTCCAGTCAAGAACAGCTCATATGACCAAAATGCAGCTTCCCTAGGTCAGCTAATGCATCCATGCTGTGACTTAAAGAAGGGGACAGAGTCCTCTGTAAAAAGCCATAAACACCTCCAAGGAACTTTGAGAGGAGGGGGGTGCCCTTCCCCAACCCCTTGTACAACACACCCAGCAGGGCCAGTCACTGTATCTGTTTATTCATGGGTGTTGGGTAATGGTAACGTTCATTTCATTTAGGATTTGATTTGTTTACGAACTAATAAATATGATTTATAAAAAGTGCGTGTGGTTCACTAATTACTGCACATATGGCGTTTTCATTTTGTAAAACTGGCATTTGCTTTCTATTATGATTATGCCTCTGTTCACCAGTGCTAATTAGTTTGATTAGACAGATAACTTTAACCATTATTAGGGCTAGATTAGGGGAACTTTGCATACAGGGGAATGCAGGGAGGAAGGGTTCATCACCAGTGAAGATAGGTCAGCAACACAGAGATTGTTCCTCATTAAATATTTTAAAATTAGTTTTTGTTTTGTTTTCCACACAGAAGAACTGAGAAGCATTTACATTTAGCTACTTACAAAAATCCAATTAAACACAGTTGTTTAGCATGAATTTGTTAATCAGAGTTAATCTTTCCAATGAATGCATAATTTGGAATCTGTGTCTAAATGTTCATTTAAGGATAAGCATGTTACAGACAAATAAAATATAAAATGAGATTCTCTTCCTTGGAATTGACTCTCAATATGGAGCAATATTGACTGTTTTGTGTTGATTCTCCTGCATGCTGAGGGACAGAAGTGAAATTTGATAAAGACTAAGAAATGCCCCATGAAAACCAATGCCACCTGGGGCAGGCCATGTTTTTTCCCAAGAGCCTCTGAAAATTGTTGAATAGCATCATCTGAACTCTTCAAAATGCAAATAAAGAAAAACTCCTATTTATGATCCTTTTTTAGGTTAACAATAGTTATTCAGGGCTGCAGAAGTTTGATATTATTTTATTTCTTCAAATGGATCCTCTATCCTAAAAATGAGAGGCAAGTTTTCTTTACCAATGTATTAGAAATTATCTTAGTGCACTAAGAGGTATGATGTGGAAGGCCTCCTTCAGAAAGGAGATTAATACTCAAATTAGGTAACTGAGGATGCTTGTTTCTTTAAGATGGCCACTTATTTGACCACTTGGGATGATCCTCGCATTCATCCAGTTTCTGGGTAATTAATTGGTTTGCTAGGAGAATGAGGATGGTGCCCTGCTACGGATGCACAGTCCTGCTGCATCTACTGGGTCTCCTCGCTGTGCTCATGTGCCAGGGCCATTTGTGAGTGGCTCTTTTGGTTTTTTGTCTTCAAAGCAGTTTATAAGGGAACAGAAAAGTTCTTTCCCATCTGAAGAGAATTGTGGGAATATTGAAAAAGCCTTAAATCTGCTATTGAAGGGGAAACACATAGAGAAGCAGTAAAGTAGATTGTTGCAGTATTCACTCTCTCCTTGGCTCTTCTGGAGGATGCCTCCTGCCATGCCTTTCAAAGAAAACCCCAGACAATTTAAATGTCAAAGTCTCAAATTTCAACATGCATCATTATTGTTGGAAGCATTTGCTCCAGGAAAAGTTTCAAAAGTGCCATTTCTATATCTTAAAAGAATGTGAACAGGATGGCCAGATTCTGAGATGGTATAAATTGGCAGAGGTTCGTTATTTCAATGTGGTTATCCTGTTTTACACCAACTAAAAATCTGGCCCTGGAGAATGAATATTTATGCCATGCCAGAGAGGTTTGAAACCCCTTTTTAAAAACGAGAATGAATAAAGAAAGAGCTGGGATATGCTCTGTGCTGATGAACCCAAAGCCAAATATGACCTCCCCTTGACCTTTTATGCATTTAAGTTGAAAAAGGCCATTTTGATACATTCCACTGGAGCTTAAAATGTCTATATTTCAATTCTAAAGGTCAAGCTCTCTTCTCAGTGTACTGTATGACCCAGCCTTGGCTGCTCCTCATTGATGTTGCCTGACTGTACTTCTTATTTGCCATTGACTGTTTACTGTTTTTCTAGCTAATGTAAGTGAAAGAGATAATTCAAATGATTTTGGGCTCTGTGTCAGTTCTGATTCTGATTGTGTCCCCTGTGCTTGGTGCAGCATTAGTGGCTCCAAACTCATTAGGTCTCCAGGAAATTTCAGATTACTGTGTTAACTATACCTTAATAGATGTATTTGTCTTTGATATATCTATTTATATTTATCACTATGTCTAATATCACTGAATTAAGTAATTTTTCTTTACCTCTTGTTTTCTTTTCCCTTTTGAGGGTTTTGGATGCTTTTTTTTCAAGTTCCCTAAGTGAAAGAAAACTATTTCCAGGAAATGATGTTTCACACATGTTTTAAAGTAAATCTCCACATCTTCAGTAGTAGTAAGCACAGTCCCACTGGGATGAAGGGACAGGAAGTGGCACTGTTTCAAATCTTCCTGAAACTTTGCATCACTGGAGCTATGTCAATTTACACCATTAGTGGTCTGGCCCAAATAAAAAGGGTGGTCAGACTTTTGCAGCTAAAAAGTCACATGTCTGCCTACCTTCCTCTGGACTGGAAACAGCCATTATACTGGATGGTTCACAAAAAAGGGTAAAAATGCAGTCCCATCAAGCAAGTTGACAGGCCTTGATAATTTCTCTAGATAGAATTGCAAAGTAATCATCGTCTCTAATAATCTCTCCAATTACTTTATAGAATAATAGTTTATTATAAAATCTGTTTTAGCAGACTGTCTATTTTTATCCTCTCCCCTTGAAAATGAAGTCAAACACATAAGAACTGCAGAGCACTTTTGCAAAACTAAGGGATTGCTCCTACCTAACAGCAGAACCAATCATGACGATCTTTTAACAGGTATGTTGCAATTTCTGTCAATTAACACAGTTTAGTGAATCATTAGTGATGAACAGTTTGCTAAGGGCCCTGACACCCTGCTCCTGTCGAGATGTGCCTTACTGCACAGTCCTCAACTAACCAGGACCAGATGTTCTTGTCCCACCCCTTGGCCATGTCTAGGTTTCCCTCCAGTGATCAAATGAGAGGGAATCCAGTCCAACTGGAAAGATAAGGAGCAGACTCCTTCCAGTGTGAGGAGAATTGATAAGGAGCAGATCGATACCTAATCCTCTTCAGTGGGCAGCAAGGCCCACCGTCTTGACGGTGGGACATCCCCTCCTTTTCTCCTTCAGCTAAATTGCAAAATTTCTGTAGTGGAAAGAGCGAAACGCTGCAGTTGGATGGTAGGAACCAAACAGAAATAAAACTGGGGGGAAGAAATGTATACACGTATTAAACGAAGGCCAGGCACTGTATTTGCCTTTAATTTCATCCTTGGAAGGGACACCTGGGTTTGGTAACAATTTCATCACCGTGTTACACGGCCAGAACTGGTAATATTCCAGCCAGGACTGGTAATATTTGGCAAAATTTAAAGCAGCTGGAATTGCTGGGAAATGTCAGGCAGCATCAGGTGCTGGCAATGCTACCAACTTCAATTATAATGAAAAACTAACAGGCTCTTGACCGTGGAAAACCACTTGGACAGGCAAATCTACACACAGCTCATGTAAACACATGGAATTCTGCAAAACCCAGTATAGCTGCAATTACATTCATTGTCAGAGCACTTGGGGCTATGCCTTTAGTACTTTTTTCTTGTTCAGCTATTTGCTTAGCTATGAGATAAAAACTGACTCACCTTACATTTGTACCTGCCAAGTAGCATTGAAAGGACTGTTTGTAATCACAATTCATTCCTCGAACTTGGAGGGTAAATATCACTGAACAAATTGTATGTCTGGCTCTTGAGGTCTCCATCCATGTCTCTGCTTTCTCTGGAAGGATTCACCTGTTGGTTTTTCACTCTGTGGCCTGCTGCTGGAGATCCAGAAATCTCTGGAGGCAGCAAGCAGTCTGAATTGCCTTTATGAGAACTCTCCATCTATTTTATTTGAGGTATTTCCCAGATTCCCTCTCCCAGACCTTGGACTCTCTTGTAGGGGTGGTGACTTCATCTGCTTTAGCTTTTCTGAAAGGGATAGAAGAAAAATATAAGTGCTAATCATCTCTTTTCTTTGTGAGCTGAGATGAATTGTACTTGATCTTTTGGTAGAAACATCAGCAAAAGCACTACTGAAAGCTTGGTGGAAACAGGTTAACTTTTTTTACAACTGTTGCTCCCAGTGCAGATACTTGATACAGAAATCAGGTTAAGCAATATAAAGGTTTGCTTCCCACAACTGTCCCCAAACTAATTCATTGTGAAAGGAAGAGGTTTGATGACTGAGCTGCTTGCATGAGTCAGGGAGGGAAGGATAAGTAAATCTGTTCCCTTGGATTAAGCAAACTACTTTTCTGAACTTTGCCTTGGGCTTGGATGAAGAAAGCTGCTATGAGTTTTAGTCATTGTTTAACTGACGGGAGTTGTTTAACTTTTGTTATATTTTTCCCCTACAAAGGCAAAAGACTCCTTGGATTTATTTGTTATTACTTTATAGGAGCAGCCATATTGTGTGACATGTTTCAGAAAGTACATTCATGAAAGGCATTATGTGATATTAACCCTGCAATACTCAGACTGGAGTCAGAGATCCAGGGCTGCTCTTCAATGCCAAGGCCCAGCCCTCACTCTTACACTTTGGAGAAAGAGGAGCTCATAGGGCCATGACAGACAGTTGATTCTGATAATGCAGAAGGAGAAAAGATACTTTGTGAATACAAATAATATCTCTGTAGGCAATACAGCAAATGTGAGGCAAAAAAAAATTTCATTAAAAGTAAAAATGCATAGGAATGCAGTTAAATCTGAATAGGAGGATGTAGCATCCTTCTTTCCTCTAAACAACCTCTAGTGGGAGAATAGATGATATTTGGGAGCTAAGAGGGTTCTTTGCCTCTCATCATCTTATCCTGTGTATTATTTTTCCTCTTCTACATTTTTTTTTCCAGGCAAACCATTAACGTTTTTGACGCTATTTTCCAGGCAGTTTTCGTTCTGCCCTTAACAAATTGTGTTGTGTGCACTGAGTCACGGGCTTGTGTTTTCAGAAAGGTTGTCAGTCACAGCTATTCTCATGCAGCAATGATATGATTAGCTCTGTTTTTTACTGTAGAGTATTAGTTTAACTGAAGTTTGAACACAGTGTAAAAAGAGCTATCAGTGGGTGAATGTGCCAGCTTAAAAGCAGAGACACTGTGTGGTATGAGTGGTTGCCTTCCTTTGGGATTGTGGGAAAGAATGGCAGGGAAAAGTAACCCCACATGTGAGAGATCCTCAGGCACTGATGTGCATGGGAACACCTTAATAGCCCTCATTCCAGAGGGTGCCTGGGGAGGTTATGGACACAGGGCCCTCCACAGCCCTGTTGGCTCAGAAACCTGGTCCTGGCATTCCCAGCCTCCCCCTGCGCATGGATCTCCTTTGCAAGCTCACTTCTGTCCGGGTGGGGGGTCTGTAAGGTGCCTGGTTTGTGGATGCCTCCAGAGGTTTCTCCCAGCAGCTGTCAAACACGTACCTGCAGTGGTGCAGCTGCCAAAAACCAGAGAGGAGAGATGGAGCTGCCTGGGTCCTTAAGGGAGCCGTGGTTGCCATATCTTGACGTGTCAGTGCTGCCTTTTTCTTCCGCTCTCTCCCCTCTACCCGAAATTTGATTGGTAATCGACCAATATGGGCTGAAAAAGTGGTGTCAGCCTGAGCTGTGAATTGACCTGCTTTTGTCAGTTTGTCACAGTTTTATTGCTGTTTTAGCACAATGCCTGCGTGCTAAAGCCCAGCACTTCTGTCACCCAGAGAAAAGCCTGGCAGGCTGATGTCCTCAGGATCAGTTTCCAAGTGAAGAGGGGCCAGGGGTTCCCTTTCTCTTCACCAGCTAATCCAGATTTCACATTTTTCTTCTGGTCAAAGAGCAACCTAAAACCAAAACAATCTGCAGGTGCACTGTTTGCCCCATCTCCAATACTGCCTGGAATTCACTTGCAGTGGTACTCGATAACATTGCCTTGAGAGTAAGAAAAAAATCGTGTCCTCAACTAAAAGTGACCATATTAGGTTCATCTCTTTCCAATTATTAAGTTTATTATGGGAACAACGGACTGGATTCTTCAAATCAAAATATTTCAAATGTAGGAAATGAGGGATAAGAGAGAATTCCAAGGCCTCTTATGAAAGACTCATCTTGAAAGCTAATTTAGCTTTCTGCACAGCAGCAAATAGATCTGACAGTTCACCCAAAACCTAGCTGAAAGGATGTGTGTTTATACCTCTTACTGAGATTTAAAAATAAGGTTTTTGAACAAGCTGTGATCTTTTATTTGGTTTCCTTAAGCTAAGAGTATTGCAGTGTCAGACTCTGTTTTCTTAATCGATTATAACTTTGCAGTTCTCATATCGCAAAGCTTATGATGAGTGAATAATGTGCTGCCCAGTGCTTCTGCAACTTGGCCCAGAATTTGGCTTCCATTACCTTTTTCATATCTTTGTTTCTGACACAAATACCTTTGCTGTTGCTTTGGATAAATGAGCCCTTTCCAGCGGCCCAGGGTGCTTGAAAATAGTCATGATCCAGACAGCATGTCTGAGTGACCCTACAAATAGCAAACATGGGAATGCAGCTCAGCGTGTATAACCAACCCTACAATAATAACTTCGTGTGTGCAGTCCAGCAGGTGGGAACAATCCAGAACTAGGTTGATAAAAGAGCTGCTGAAAGTGTGTTATGGAAATAACAGATTAGAGTGACTTCAGTTTTCTTAGTTTTAGCCCTGCAAATTCATCATCATCATAATCATCTTTTTTTTTTTTTTTTTTCATGCAGCAGTTGCCATTACCTAGCTTTGCAGACGAGTGTTATTTTTCATCAACAACATCCAATCTGTTGCTTAGCTTGTTTTTCTGGAAGCTGTTCCTGTCTCTCCAGCTCAGCTCCTAACTCTTGCCCATGTCTAAGTCATCTTGCACCTCACTGCTCCTCCAGCTGCTCTGTTCAGATCATGAAATCCTTTTGCAAGCAAGAGCCTCAACCCTCGAGTATCCTCAGCAAACCCTGGACGTTATCAGTTTTACTCCTGGAAAGGGATAAAGAGGAGCTCAGAGTGTGCTGGACTCTAAAAATGATGAAAATGCTATTGTTATTTCAAGATGTTACTCCCATATGTTCAGGAAGCAGGGCGCCGCTCAGGTTGTATCATTGGCTTCTCAAAAATACCTGCTTGAATAGGTAGAGTGTGGTGGGAACGGGGGAGAAAGCGCAAACCTTTCTGCTCACCAAAGGATGCGATATCGATGCGATGGGAGGAGGAGCGAGCCGGAGGGCGATGCCGCGGGCGGGCTGGTCCCCACGGACATCTAGCGGTGGCACGGCTGCTTACAGGGGCTGCGGCACTGCTGGGGATGCAAACCCTGCCTTCCCGGCACCGGCCGCATCCTCAGCCTCAGCCGCATCCCGGTTTACAGCCCCCTCCCCGTCCTGCGCACCCTTCCTTTCGGGAAGGAGCGCCGAGGCCCCTCGGAAAACTGGCAAGGAAATTTCATTTTTATCCTCCTAACCTGCCTCTCAGTTACTCCCCGTCATTATTTCCTTCATGTTCACTGCACTGTCGTGCTTGATATTTTTAAAAATAAATTTAAGCAGAGACTTTAATTGTGCAACAGCTCATTTCCCAAAGGATTACACAGAGGGCTGCTGTCACCAGCGGTGTCACCTTCCTGAGGTATCCTGCCTTTAACAGCCCTCCCCGAAGGGCTTCTTCAGCCCCCTTGAGGAGCCACAGTCCCTTGAGGATGTATGTAAAAACATTGCTGAAAATTAATATAGAATACTTATTAATATAAAATACTCAGTATCCCCATAAGCCTCAAGTTAAAGACTGCACTAATCCAAGCCCAAAAAGGAGGCTGAGCAATAACTGCATGCAGTAGGGCAATTGTGCTTTAGATTGTCCCCTGCTCATATTAAATCTTGAGGCTGCAGGGAAAACATTCCACAAATCGTAGATTCCCTTCCATCTGCCCCCTCTTGCACCAAATTGAGTATTTAAGTCTTCTTCTTGTCTGTCTGTCTGCCTTTCTCAAAATAAAAGGCAGGACCTATCCAGTCAGATGCAGTCAAACAAGAAAATGCTCAGATATTTTAATACCCTGGAGCTACCCCTCAGCAGATAAAATGACTAAAAATGAAATTTAAAGCACATCTGATTTACCTGTTGTTTGTGTGACTCAAATACCTATGTTTAATTTTGTCTATGGATTGGAAAAAGTTAATTTCAAGCCTTGTTTCTCTTGCTAGCAGCAACAACCTTTTAAACTGAGTATTACTGGTGAACCATATAGAGCTGGTTAAAAAAAATGCTTTTCAGTTCCACCATGCAGTTGTTCGGACGACAATTATGGCAGCTGAAGTTTAATCATAGTGTTTGATAGCTCATTTTCTCAATGTCAACACGAGGCACTGTTAAAAAAAATGAATTCTTTCATTTGATAAGCTGGCTCCAGAGCACTGGGCTCATTCAATAGGAAAACTCTTTCACAGGGCTGCAGCACGCATGGTTTTTCTCTTTCCTTTTTTTTTTTTTTCCTTTCCTTTTTTTTTCCTCCTTTTTTTTCTTTTTTCCCCTGAAAGCCACCCAAGAAGAGATTAATCACAAGGGGGAAACTCAGCTTCACCCTCTAGCTGCAGGTCGCAATTTTTATTTGTATGGAATTGGCTTTTGGAAAGCTGAAGGCTGCCTGAGGGCAGGGACCTGATATAAGAAGAACCTGAGAATGAAGCAGCAGGGATTGATTAGCCTACTTCATATCCCACACTCCATAAGCACACTCCAACCGCAATCTAACACACCGCTGAGCTGAATAGACAAGAGAAATTGGATTCCTTCCTAATATTTAACCTTCAAGTCAGCTCCAACAGTTGTTGATATGTTGTTCTACCAGCAAGTAACAGTCACTTTTTTATTCCAGCACCCACCCACACACACATATATACAGTTTTATAAGTTATATGCTATATATTTACATATTTTCCATTTTCAATCTGTTTCAGAGCATGGTTTACCTAATCCATTTCAGTAAAAGTTTCAGGGAAGAACAAACTGACCAAACAATTATGCATAAAGCTGTAGTGAGGGAAGTGAGGGAAAGAGAAATAAAAGTAGAAAAAACTCATTGTCTGTTTCATGTCTTTCAAGGTCTTTTTCACACAGTCATTTTTATTTTACCTGTAATTTTCCCAGTTCATTAATTGTAGGAATAGTCAGGATTGTATCTAGTGATATGGATGCTGCTGGCCCTGCCATCCTGGAGGTTTCATTTTAGATTTTTCTGTGTAGATGGGATGTGCATTTTGGGGAATGTTTGCTCTTACTGGAGTTTGCAAACCTGACAGAAGGCACTGTGAAACCTGGGCCGTTCAGTGGGGTTCATGAGACTCGTCCAGGACAGGACAGTCCAAGGGAGCAGCCACAGCTCCTGGACCCTCATGGAGCCCCCCAGGAAAGCTCTCCCTTCCATCCTGAGGAAAAGCTCAGAACACGATGCAGAATGGCCAGGAAATGGTGATTACAGCAGGGCATTTGGGGGCCTGGGCCTCAGAGAAGCTCTGGGAGAGAGATTCTCTTTAGGAAAGGCTGGTTCTGGGGGATCATCCCTGGTCTGCAAACATGCCCACCCCACTTTCCCAAGGTCTGACATGCTGAGCAGCCCCTGGCAAACTCCTGGGGTCACTAAAAGACTGCCTGGAGGCTTGCTGACCTCCCAAGGCTGCCTTCCTGCTGCTGGGGTTGTGGAGGTGCACACATCCAAAACTCCCCACAGCCTCTGTCTGCCCAGCTCGTGGACTGTGAGCTGCCTTGGCTTCTGAGCCCCCAGGAGGGCTGAGCTGCCACCCACACTCTGCCATGATCCCCACAAGCTCGTGTGTACACGGGATGAGACACACTCCCCATCGGGTTCTCCAAAGAGGAGTTTTCTAAAAATATCTGTCGCAGGGAAGAGTCATGTTTCTGATTCTTCATTCATGTCTGGAGTTAACAGAAAATGAGAAATTGAGATTTTTCTCAAAATGGTCATTTTGATTCATGCTTGGCTGCACAAGTTCTGTCCTTTCTGAGAAACTGAAGTGCCTTTACAGGGACTCCTGAGAAGGGCTGTGGCAGTAGCAAGGACTCTTCTGTTGCTGGGTTGTCACAGGGTGAGGACAGGCTGGTGGGAAACACTGGCTTGTCCATTCTACTTACTACTATGGCCAGAGAATATACCAATTTTTTCTTTACTCTCTGTAGAAAGAACCAGTGAGCAGTGATTATGAAGCCTTCTCACACTGTATAACCAGCCTAGACATTCTAGAATTGGGCACTGTCATTTTGCAGCTCATTGTGAAAAAAGGTTGTCTTAATAATACAGTCTATTGGGAGAACATGCTGCTGAAACTGCTGCAAGCAAAGTGAAATTTTCATGTAAACATCTTCAAATATTTTTATGACCCATCAGCTTGAGTTTTATAAGTCAATGTATGAGTGAATACACAAAGCTTCTCTCTTTGTTTGCATATCCTGCCTCTACTGAGTTTTAAATGTTCATGCTATGTGGACAAAATCCAACTCTACATCTGTTTATGGCATATGTAGGCAGCATCTTCTCCAAGATTTTTTTTTCATGTCTAGTTGATCTCAGTAGCTTTGTGAAAAAGAACTCTGAAGACTTGAGCTAGCTTCCCTGTACCCTGACTGTGATTTCCCTTACAGGCTTGGGATCCTCCGGATTTCTTGACATTTCATGTTCAAAATAGGACAGCAGAAACAACTATCCCTCCTCAAGAAAAGAGACACACATGACACATTTCTCCCCTCAGTGATGGCCCAGATGATAATTATGTCCATGTCCCCCTGACCACAGTGATGTGGCTTTCCTACCTGATGTGGATCTGGAGACTATAACTCACAGAATAAAGACATGACATGGAAAAAAGTAATAGAAGTGAAACAAAGTGGGCTATTCAGTAACTTAAATTGGCATTAATGAGGGAATTAATGAGTCTGCTGGTTATGCACCTGCTTCCTGGGGGATCTTGGATAAATCATAGAATTATAGCATGATTTGAGTCGGAAAGGACCCGAAACATCCCCTCATTCCAACCCCCTGCCATGGACAGGGACACCTTTCACTATCATATCCTACCTATATGTTGCTCAAAGTCCTATCCAGCCTGGCCTTGAACACTTCCAGGGATAGGGCAGCCACAGCTTCTCTGGGCAACCTGTGCCAGTGCCTCACCCTCCTTACAGTAAAGAATTTCCTTCTGATATCTAAATCCCACAAGCCTCTCATAAGACAGCATTTCCTTCTGTGTGATTTCAGTGTTTAGTCTACAAAATCTATGGATCTGTCTATGCCAAGTGTCTATCCCAGGTCTTATCTCTCTATAGTTTGAACTGATGCTTTAACACAAAATTTTACCCTAAATTTTTTACCACTGGTAGGGACATACTGGAACTATTACAGAAAGGCAGGCCTTGCTCACCAATTTGATTATTTCTGTTACTGATTAAGAAAGACAGGAGTGCAGGAAAGGCAAAATGGGTTTTAAAATATTTTGTGACACAGCATTTGACAAGTGACAGCACTACAGCCTTCCTGATGGAAAATAGAGATGTAGCAGCTTCAAAAAATTGTAGGAACAAGCTGATTTGATCACGGTGTTTGTAAAATGATCATTATGTTTCATTTTTATAAGGCCGAAGTGCTTTCATGGGATACAAAGTGTTTGGTTGAAAAGAAGCACTGGGACTGTATCCTAAGAAGTTACTTTGATATAGTTAGATATTTTCATTTGGTTGGAATTTTTGCTTTGTCTGAAATTTGACTGTTCTGATGTGGGACTTTGCTGAGGAATTGAAGCTATGGCCTTTCCTCTGCTCCAATGATATGGGCTGTGACTCACAGGGGCACTGATGGCAATAAACAAAGCAATTCCCTTCCCTGTGCACTGGAAGAAGCTTTGCTGTTGCATTGGCTTTTTAAATGCCCTCACTGTGTGTGTGTGTGTGTACATACACATTTTATATGTTACTGTGTCTCTGCCTTGATTCTGCACATTCACAACAGCCTGCTGCTACCAGTAATTCCCTGGGCTGTGTTAGCCATACCTGCCAAGTAATTTGGGATCCTTCCCCTGCGAGCATGCTTTCCTGATGGCAAGTACCTAAGACTGCAGGTTATAAAGAAATGCCATTTTTTAAAAGCTGAAACATAAATATGTGTTTGTGTGGTGATCCCAGCACATCCCAGCACGCTGGCAAAGCGGGGACTGAGAGCGCTCCACTTGGGCAGCAGAAAGAGAGTTCCTCCTGAAGTGCTTGAGAGACATTTTAAACATCTCCCTCTTTTGATATATATTGCTATTAAGGTGCTGGTTGCAAATTTTGTAACTAATAGTCTCGCCTGATATTTCCAACAACTTAATGAGTGCTGTGACAAATGTAAATAGCGCTTCAGTAACACAAGTTTCCAGTTTGTATTAAAATGGAAGAAGGCCTTTAGTAAGACATAGCTCCTGCTGGGCTGTGTGCTGTAAAACCTCATTTGAGCCTGTGCCTGTACCCAGGAGCTCAGAGCCCAAACAGGCGAGAAGGATTTCTGTCTTCATTTTTATAAATGAGAAACTGAGGCAAACGAGTCATGAAGTGCCGTGTCCAGATTGCATGGAGACGGTGTAATAGAGCCAGAAAATGTATTGTGCTATCTTCCTGTCAAAGAGATGTGTTGCTTTCCTGACCTTACTGTTATGGAAACCTTGCGTGAGGTGAGTAGCCTTTCAAGAGTGGGATGCCAGACTGTATTTCTTTTTCCCGAAAATAAATTTGTCCGTGCCACTAGAAGCTCACCAGTAATCAGGAAATATTGCTTTCCAAAGAGATAAGATGCTTATCAGGTGGCAGAGCTGCGCAGAGTGGCTGGAGTACAAGAGGTGAGGGTGTGCAAGCAGCAGCTCCTGCCCTTGGAAAAGCCCCTTTTTGGCCACTGTGAATCCCCTGTACCATCACTCCCTCAGCACCAGCTAAAATTCCTCTGCTTGCCATCCCCAGCACTGCTCGTGCCTGTTTTAAGCCCTGCTGTCACTGCTAGTAAGCAATGAAATTGCTGTATTCACGGTATTGCCTGAATTAAGCACATGTAATCACCTCCTGGAAAAAAAAAAAAAAAAGTATAAAAGGAGACTTAGGTCAAATTTACCACAGGAAGATATAAAATACAAATGCAAGTAGAGGGGAAATGAGAAATGCATAAGAAAAAAAAGTAATAGCAATTAGATGAAATGACAAAAATGCTGGCTGAAGGAAGCCTTATCTGAGGAAACTGTTGGCCTTAATCTCATCAACACCCAGACCCTAATGCTGGTAAAATCCCATAGTGTGCCTGAGCCCTGTTGAACACAGGCTACAGCTTGGCCAGGGCAGCCTTTCTCTGCTGGTAATAAAATGCTCTACAAAGTAATTAAGTAATTTTAGGATGCTCTATTTATGATTTTGCAAAAATTGCCACTCTCTTCTGGGTTTCAGACTAACTTGAGAGGATTTGAGCATAGTCTAAGTAATGCCTCTTCTGTCAAAAAGCCATAACCATGAAGGAAAACAGAAAGAGGAAATAATGAGGAAACTCTGTGTAAACCAGGAGAATTCTCCAGGTGCTCTGGTAAGAGCATGTTTTATTAGACATGATTATTTTTCTATGCTGTTTATTCAATCACAGCATCATCTCCATCCTCCTTTTCCTCAGCTCCTCTGCAGTCACTGTCACTTCACATCATGGACAATGGAAATAGATACACATTTATTCACCCTGACCCAAAAGCAAGTTTTGTGGCATCTGCATCCACTCACTGGCATTTGATGTGTTATGCCAACATTCAGATTCAGCATGTGAGCAACGTACTGACTCCAGTACTGGGTTTTTTCAATCACAGCCTGTCATTCCTGCTGACCCTGTCATGTGCCCTGCTGGCTGGCACCATGGCAAATATGGCCTTTTTGCTGCACACCTTACCAAAGGATAGGACCTGTTCTCTTCTTGTTTCATTACACCCATTGCTTCATTCTTCCTTCTGGGCTTCCCATCTCTCCGTGGAGCCTTTCCTTCAAAGCTTCTGCTTCCTTATGGGACATTTTGGTCTTCTCCATCTATATCCTCATCCACACAGATTCCCACAATGACTTACTCTTCATTTATTGGTTCCACTTACTTTTATCCTATTCTTTTAGCACCTACCTATCCACAGATGCTTCATTCTCTCCTTTTCATACAATCCTATCCCACAGATGATGCACAGTACTTGACCCACAACATCTTTATTTAGTTTGAATTCAATAGTTCTTCCTAACGAAAGCAACCTCAAAACATTTGCTGCTTTTTTCACACTGATTTTTTTTTTTTTGTAAGTTCTCTTGCCAAGACACATCTTTTTGATGGGCTCGATTTCTTTACACCTCTTTCCAGCCAAACGAGCATAATTTTCTCTTTGAGATGAGCAGTTTCTCTGTGTCCACTCACCCCATCTGACTTCTGGTTGCTGATGAAATCAGAAAGCAAGCTATGCTGGACAGCAGGACATCTATTTTATCAGACACACAGATTGTGTTCTTTTGCATGTTATACTTAAGAATGTAAGCTACTTGAGGCATCTTTAGACCACTTGCCAAATAATGGCTACATTACACTACAATTACATATCCACACTTTGGAGAAAATGCTGTTTCTGTTGTGAAGCTCTTTTCATCCAGTCTAATGGGTTTTATTCCCTAGGAAAGTAAAAGATCAGAATGCTTCTATTAACCTTGGTCTCCTAAATGTTTGAGCAGTTAAATTCTAGGTCATTATATTGATTCACAAGGCAACAAGTAAATTCTGTGGTTGGTAAGTATTTGCCAGTTGACTAGGCTTTATCCAATTTCATCTTGCTCCTGCAGCAGCATAATATTTCCATTGCAGTCAGCTTATGGGTGCAAATGATCCCATCTGCATCTTGATTTATTCCTTACTAGTTGGAAATATGCAGTGTCAAGTATTCAGTGAATTTTGCTAGGTCCTAATGAGGATTCAGTGTAACAGGATTTTCTCCAGCTTCAGTCTTGTAGAAAAGTTTTTCTGCATATCTGTCTCTTCAAATCAAAAAAGATACAGTGTGCTGATATAGAGTACATTTTACTTCCAATAAAGTTTTAGGTTATGCTAAAGAAAAAGAGAGCTGTGCACTTCAGTCTTACCACTTAAACCACTGGGGTATTGACAAGAAGCAGAAAAAGATGGTTGGGAAGATGAGGATTAACTCCTGGGTCTGGCTGAGAAGATGGAAAAGAGGGGTTTTAAGGCCTGTTGACTCTCTTGAAACAGAAGACCAGTAAAAAACAAAGGGTCAATAGCAGAATTTAGGGCTCAAAAAGGCCGCCCTGAGTTGCTCAGTGCACAACCACCCATATATTTAAGTGGTTTGCTAGACTAGTGTTACTAGAACATATTGTTTTCTTCCCTAAATCGTTTCTTTTCTGACTTATATGCGTTGGAGAGGAAGTGAATAGCACCTTTTCTTTATGGCACTGAAAGGCTCTGTCTGGATTGTTAGGAACCACAGCAGTCCTTGTGGATCACAGGGACTTTTTTTGTGATGGCAGAGTCTGTGCCTGACCACATTATTCACTCACCCAGGCGTTTGTCAGTCCAGGTGTTTCTGAACTGGTCCTACTGCTTGTTTAAGAGTGAGGTGCCAAAAGGTGCAGTTGCTGTGATGAAAAGATATCCACTCGGTTGCTGAGTTAAAATCAGATTGTCAGTGATTTAAGAATCTGATATTGCTGTCCATCACACTGAAACATGATAATGGCTCCTGTAAAGTTGGTAATCCTTGTGCTTATGCAGTGTTATGTGGTAATGCTCCTGGCCAGCGTAAGCATGGAGATTTGGTTATTATGTAGAAGAGTCATAATAAGAAATATGACTGCAAAAGCAAAGCAGTCAGTTGAAATTGGTCTATAATTAAATGCTTAGAAAATTCTGTGCTTAGCTCATTTTAAAATCAAGTGCTTCTTTGTAGCAATTTCCTTTCTTTAATTACAATTTCCTGTCTAGTTTGACATTTACAATGCAATCTTGGGGGACATGTTTGTGATTTATTATTCTTGCTCCTATCAGGATATCACTCGGCAGAAATGAGTTTATAAAATAAGAGCTCAAATTATTATGGCCTTTGACCAATAAAGCTGGCTCATAATTTCAGGCCTGAGAAAAGATTAACATTTTTGACAATCAAATGCAGAATTACCAATGGGGGACAATTTTGAAAACTATTTCAATTTTCTGAAACATTGTACATTTTAATAAGGAATATATAACTGGTTATATATACGAGCACAGGCTTAAGAGTAGAAAGAGCAATAGTGAATTGTAAAGCAAACCTGAAAGGAAGACTTGAACATCTAACATTGTTTAGCCTCTTCTGAATGAAATTGAAACTGCTAAATCAACACTACTTGAAAATTACCTAATGGAAGAGATATAAAAGCTCAGAGAAGTTCACAGCAATGCACTCTCCCTTTTCTTTAGCATTCCT
The DNA here is from genome assembly GCA_013398615.1 of Brachypodius melanocephalos. Classification (NCBI taxonomy): domain Eukaryota; kingdom Metazoa; phylum Chordata; class Aves; order Passeriformes; family Pycnonotidae; genus Brachypodius; species Brachypodius melanocephalos. The sequence continues at coordinate 1,182,932 of VZSR01000499.1, forward strand.
GACTCCATAGGCTAATTTGTCTGGAGGAGCCAGGAGAAATTTTTCTGGTTTTTGTTGGTTTTATTTTTTTCAAATCTTACTGAATAAATTTTTTCTTGGTTATTATTTTTCTTTGGGGGTTTCATCTAGAGAAACAGATGCCCCTGCTAAACTGCATAAACATGATCTATTCGGCTGTCACTGCTTTTCCAATGACTTTCTTTGTCTCCGATTCAGGAAAATGTCATTGTTCAGGACAACACAGAAGTCAAAATGAATTCTCCGTGACTCGTGCAAATGTTCAAAGTTAAATGTGAACTTGTCTGTAACACAAAGTAGGCACCCTGCCTCATGCGCTGGGGAGAGTAAGTTCTCAAAAGCTCTATCCAAAGTGGTAGGTGTGTTTTTAGTGTTAATTTGATGTAATGTCAAAATGGATGGCCTATAAAATTATATTGAAGGAGAGAGAAATGGTATTGGCAGGGAAGAAAATCTGTATCTTTGGAGATCTTTAAAACAGCTCGTGTACACATTGCTAGGAGGTGCAAATGCTTAGCACCTCTCAAAGTCAGGCTGCTTTTATTTAGATGCCAGCATATAGAGTTAAGAGCCTATTTTTAAGTACTGTGAATTAAAATCATTATTTTAAAGAATCTGTCCTCCCTCATGCCCGAGGAGATGAGAAAACATGGTATTAGTTACTTTGTTTTAGCAAGGCAAAAGTGAGAAAGCGGCATGGCTCTGACCCCAAGTAATTCCTGGGATAAAGGCAGGGCTGGGAGCCCTGCCACAGCATTTCCTGGGCCCCACCTCAGCTGCCTGCACCGTAATCATTAGTTGTGAGCACATCAAATGTCCGTCCTCTCAAAGCAAATATGAGATATGAGCAAATTCCATGAGATGACTTTTACTTCAGAGGTGGGCTTCAGCGAATGCTCAAGCATCCCTTTTCTAAGGCACCTGTCTGCAGTTCTGATGGGGGGGAAGTAATATGGAAATTGGATGCACCCATGAAGAGGTGGTCATGAGCACCTGTACTGCTGCCCTGAGCAGGAGACCTGGCAGGGATGAGGGGCAGCTGTCTTCCCAGAGAAAAGGCTCCAGGCAAGTCCATGGGCTGGTTAAAACACGTAGCTCTGAGGTGGGGAAAAGAAAGGTTGAACCTATGGAGCTGCATGATTTTCTTAGAAGATTATCTGAGCAGTTCTGAAAAAAAAATGTGGTGGCAGGAGTCAATATTGCTAGAAAGGAGGAAAGTTCAGTGAGTAATGAGGCCAAGATATCTTCATCATCCAGTGTCAACAGAGTGGAATTTTGGTGGCTGGATATGTTTGACTTTGAGCTGTGACCAGTCATGATGACTGGAGAACCATTTTCTCCAGCTACTTCCGTTGCTTAATTATTTTCTTACAGAATTTCCTCAGAAAGGAGAAGGATTTGTTAACCTGTCATCTTTGTATCTTGATATTGAGACAGAAAATAATCAAGAATTCCATTACTATCTAGTCTGGAAAGGCACGTGTTATGAACTCAAATATCTTCTGCCTATAAAAAGGTTTTATGCAATCATAAAAGTGCAGAGTTTACATAGGAGCTGCACATGCCAGTACACACCTGCCAAAAGTCACCATTCAGTCAAACTCTGAGACATAATAGGTCATGCTCTGTCTCCTCTCATTAGACCCTGGCCAGGAGGCCACTGCTTGCAATTCAGTCCAATAGCCTTTCTAAATATCTAGAAAAATTTTCTCTATTGAGTAGGATTTGCGTAGGAAATCCTCACTGTGTTCTAATTTGACTTGAATTCCTAAATTGAAAGAATTAAATTACCTCTCCAAAAATCTTCTCCCTTTTCTTTAAGGATTATGTTATACTCTTTAATTCTGGGCTGAGTGAATTCCCATATAGAAAGAAAAACATACTTATGAGACAAGGCTCCTCAGCTGATGTGAATCAGCAGAGCATCACTGGTGTCAGTGAAATCATGCAAGTTTATACATGCTGATTACTTGGCCCTTTACATAAGAAGGTTTTCCTAGAGCTGTGTGTTTTGACTCTGTCAAATCTCTCAAGCCACATATGGATTATATATATTTTTTACTTATGCACAGATGTTTTAGGCCACGGATAGAAACAGTCTTTTGGGCGCTGGCAGGATTCCTCAGTGCTAATGTTATTCTTTTAAAAGTCATACCAGTCACAGTTTCAGGCACAGCCAGTGACAAATACAGCAGCACAGCTTTGCTCAGGAATGTACCACAAACAGAGAGAAAAAGGAAGATCATTTTGCTGAATGATGATTCCCCCTTGGCACCACTGTAACAAGACTGCCATAGACAAATGTATAATAATTTTGTTGTCCTAGGCCACAAATGGCAGTTCTTTGGTTGTAGCAAACTCTTCTACTTGACTTCACTGCAGCTGTAAGTGTTCTGACAGACTGAATTTATAAATATCTATAGACTTCTCTTCCATTCTTACTAACTAGCTCTCATGCAGCATCTAGAGTTTCTGCTGCAGAAAAAGAAAATGGTGCAAATATCTCAAGGTACTGATTCCTTTTTGATATCAATGTCCCCTTGTCTGTGGAAAACAGATGTAAAAAGCTTGGTGGGAAAACAGGCATTCTGCTGTTGTTTCAACCTTAGCCTAGGATGCCTTCAGAAACTGTGGTATATTAAGAGACCAAGATTTTCAACACAAGGTACTTTGAAAATCCTCTCCTAAGTTCTTTATTTATGGACTTATTTGAAAAAGGCCTTGTTTCCCATGATATGAAGAAACTAGCACTCCTCATTATTTACACCTGGATCTTCAGGATTAGGCCTTCCCTTCCAAGCGGAACCTTAAATATTCGTGAAAGGCACACTCCATGATCTGAGAACTCGGGCTTTGCTTGTGTTCTTAACAGTAGAACAAGCCGCATCATCTTGCCTGGACACAACACTGATAAATTCCAACTCCTGAAGGGAATCAAAGCATCAAACATTCAGGGTGTCTCTTGGGTGTGTGCCCAAAAACAGAGCTGGTCCTTTTCTCCCATTGATCTCTCATGAAATGTATCTCATCTGACTCTCCTTGAAATCTGTGGGGGTTCTGTCATTAAGTCAACAGAAAGCCCACAGTTTATTATTTGTAATGTGTTTCTTATTTGTTCAACCCGAACACTCCTTTTGGTGCTTTCTGGGTAGGCAGAAAGTTCAAGAGGGAATCTGGTTCCAAAGTTTTTTTCTATGGATTCCAACAGCTTCTGATTCCAACACCAGTTGGAGTTCAGGACTAGGTTCAGCATCCTTGCTTCTCTGTTTTGACTCTGCTCAGCAATGAAGCAATGCAGGAAAGGGACTGGTGTGCAGCAAACAGCAGCACTTCAGCTCTGTGAATTTTTGCACGTTTTGCTATTTCCTAATGTTTGTTTGGATTTCACATACTGCCCAGGCAAAATTAATTGCTTGCACATTTCTGAAAATTTAGTCCAATGATCTCTTTTTCTGTTTCCTGGGGTATGTATGCTTTTGGCTGCCAAAAATAACTCTGAGAGACAGGTTACATGGAAGCTGGGATTATCCATGGAAAGTAATAGTAGTACTCTCATGCACGAAGAATGAGCAGGCTGCCGATTGTAATATGTTTAAAGGGTCAACAGAAATCTATAAGTGGTCAAGAAACAAGACAAACATGGGCCACTAGTCTGATGGGAAAAGCAACATCCATTAAGTCCATTAAATTTAACATTGGAATCAATGTTTAAACCACAAGAAGTAATTAGTGTAATTCATATTACAGACCTTTGGATTTTTGAAACCAAGTTTAATTATATTGAAAAATGACAGCTTCATTTTCCTTCTATGGGTAGGTTACTACCATGTTCCCGATGCTTTTATTAGGACTGGGTGCCGATATCAGGTTTTTAATGACATTAAGCAAAGTAGTGTTTCAGCCATTTGAGGAACAATAAATCAGGTTAGATTCTCTTTGAATGGAGACAACACAGATCAAGTGGCTTTTAAATCATTTTTCTTCATCACTGAGAAGTGGAGCTGTTCACTGGAAACAGCAGCCCATGGGAAAAAAAATGCAAGTTGTAGAATGTGGAGTGATATTTGGATTCTCTGGCTCCCTTTGCCTGCATCAATGGACTATTCATGAGCTACTGCTAAACTCTGGAAAGGTATCTCTGTAATCCTTTGCCAATGCAAACTCCACCTAATTTTTACTTTCATTAGCAGTCTCAGATCTGAAGAAAGATGGAGTGATACTGCATCCTCTGGACTTAAAACCTTTTAATATTGATTAGGATGTTGAAAGGATAGTAAATGTGACCATGAAGATACACAAAAAAAGTTAATTTTCAGAATATTTTCATTGCTGGTTTTGAAGAAAGTAAAATGTTTATCTTATGTCTGTCTTCTTGATGTGCTTCTACACACTTTACCTGACTCTTCTTTCTTGAGCCACATTCTTTTGTTTTGCTTAATTTGGGATCTTTTCTTTATGGGCCAAATTTTTGTGGAACTATCAGTAAATGTAAAGTCCATGGAAAACCAGTGGTGGCTTCTCTTTTGGCTTCCATTAATGCAAAAAATAATGCAAATCACTGATTTTAAAATAAGTGTCTTGTGGCCTGCAACTGTTTCCTGGTTCCACCCTGTACTTGGGATAGAGGAAAGAACTTCATATTACTGAGCAATGCAGAGAAATGGGAATGTACATGCACAGCCTGAGTTTATAAGTAAAGGTGCTGAAGCCATGAGGGCTCTGTCATTCTGCTTCTGTGTACCTGCAGGGCAATCCAAAGTGTCTGAGTCAGGAGTGTGTGACTGGATGCTGTGTAGGAAACCATCAAGGAGTGGGATAATGACTTGAAATTTCTTGGTCTGTGGTCATTCATTTAAACTGATAACAAAAGTAAAGTAAAAATTAGTTAGCTTTAAATTGTTTGAAATTATGAAGCATTCAGGTGCTCCCTATATCCTACATCAGAGGAAATAAATTTCAAGAGATGAAAATTATGTGATACTTCCTCACAGGCAACACACAGCCTTGGGTCTGGGTGTTCCAACTGTGGAGGCTTAGTCAGGGTGTTTACAGGTTTGTTTTCACCATAGTGCAATTAGGGATATGGTGGAGCAGCGAGACCTCAAGGAATGCTCTGTCAGGTCTCGGAAAACAAAAGATGGAGCTGCCAAAGCAGAACCCAGGAAATCCAACAGGTATTGCTGCAAAGAGGAGGATAAGCCATGTGCAGTAGGGGCACCATCAACAAGCCTTAGTGATGTTGGTGCAGAAGGCAAAGGAAAGCAGTAGAACGAAAGGGAGGCAGATGTGGGTGAAAAACCTGTTTAAGCTGGTAGAGAAGAAAGCTCAGTATCTTCAGGACTGGGCAGTACTGAAAGGCCCTGCACCAACAAGTGAAGGCAGTAATTCTCTGTAGCACTCAGGAGCATTTTTCCAACTCTGGGGATTATGAGTACAGGTACAAGATCTCTTTATAGGCCATGGGAAAGAGGGAAAGAGAAGATTCCAGACCTGTAAAGAGATTTCCAGCACAGATTAGTCTTTGGGCATGTTGATACTGTATGGATAGATGTACACTCATCGTGCTCATGCAATTCACTAAAAGAATCCTTCTCATGAGGGATTATTAGCTCAGGCTTGGTGCCAGTGCAATCACATGGCTTCTGTCAGATTGGAGTGTGGGCAGAGCTTGCTCATGGCTGTTTGCAATATGTGGTGTAAACATACCCAAAGAGTAATAGCAGGTGGTAGCAGAGGAGGTGGATAGAAAGGAAGACTTGGAACAAAAGATGCTAAGCTTCATTTGCCGTATGATGAGCCAAATTCATCATTGGTGTTAACGCCCTGAAGTCAGTGGAGTTATAATAATAAAATTAGTCCAAGGAATCATATCCATCCCTGGCACTCCATGCAATGCCTTTGATCTGATGAGGTATAAGTCATGGCAGCATCTTGCCTGCTGAACTCAAAACATGATGCCTCCAGGGTGAAACATGGGGGAAAAAACCTCACAATGGTACTGGGAAGTCATGAGCTAAATTTTAAATGTACATTTCAGTTTGAAATCCTGGCAAAGGAGTTCTTTTCTTCTTGTATATTTGTCCCAAATGGTAACAATATAATGAAATCTCTAGCCACACATTCAGTGTTCAAAATGGGATTAATTTCTTTCTGTTTGGCTAGTACAAATAACTGCACATGAAGAGTTTATGCAATAGCAGAGGGGGTTTATTTTGTCTTAGCAATGGTTTTGTCTGGAGAGATGGAAGAAACTGAGGAAACATGAATATTGTACTTAGCTTTCTTCATCCACAGTAGAAAAAACAGCATTTTATTTGGCACTCCCTACTTATTAAAGTGCTCTTTTGCATTGCTTCCCAGCTTCAGCTCTGCAACTCCCAAGCAGGCCAAACACAATTTCTATCACCTCACTCCTTCTTCTTAAAAGAAGAACTTCAATAAAAAGCTAACACAAAACCCAGGAAAACAAATCAAATATGCCCCAAGAACCAAGCACATTTCTCTCTCTTTTTCATTATTGAGTAAATGCACTCAAAAGTTGTACTGCTTAAACCACCCTGAGATGATTTGAGTTTACCTGCCTTGAGTGAGTTCAGTGAGTGAGTTCTCAATCTACAGTAGCTGAGAATCTGGCCCTTATTAGTAAAGGGTTTAAATAATACAGGATCAGTCACCCTTTAGGACTTTGTATTCTCTCTGACCCTGGGATTTGTGTTCTAGGAGGCTGAACTGGCTGTCCGCTGGAAGTGGTAAATGGCAAGGAATGGATGCTCAGGGACTTCTCTGCTGAGCAGCTGCTTTGCAGAAGGGCTTTTACCCTTTGGGCTACCCAAAAGCACATTTTTGGTGTTGTTCCATAAGAGGCATAAGCCACTGTCTTTCTCTGCATCTCCACTCCCTCTTATTTGTCCTGTCACTCCACCTTATTTGTGGTGAAGAGGGATTCTGCAGATGGCAGCTTTGCTGTAAGAAATGATACCTGTGCTTGATATCCCACACCCTTGGGAACAGAACTGTGCTTGGCGCTGGTGCTGTCCCTGTGCCCTTGGCAGAACAGCTTCTGCAAAGCCACAGCCAGAGATCCTTGGAAGTATGGATTCTATAGGTATGTTCCCTGTGGGTTACTCTAGAGATACTCATTCTTGAACCTCTTGTAGAGCCTCAGCAAAGCTGGCTGAGGAAGAGGTCTCAGAGCTATTTAATTCCTTCAAATGTGTGGAAAAATATGGAGCCAAAGAAGAAAGGAGGCAAAAGTCATACACACTCAGCTCTTTGTAACCAAGGGACCTAGAGGCCACATACAAGTCTAATCACAGAGAAATTAAATAAAAGGGCTTTTTATTATAGTTTTTACTTCTTTTATGAACTATCTGTTCAAGAAGTTTAAAAAAGCACTGAGGTGCAACTGAACTTGTAATGTTCAAGTAATACATCAGATAAAAGTAGGTTTTTTTCTGCTCTTGACATTTTTCTGATCAGATCAGAATGTGGTTCCATGCTGCCTTTAAATTTGTCAATCTTTTGTGAATTTTTTTTTCCTATTTTTTCAGTCCCACTGGGAAGTAATTTGATGCAAGTAGCCCAGGCTGAGCAGCGTGGCCTCACCACCACTGGGCAGATGGGTTATGTGTTTGGATGAGTGAGAAAGCAAGTGCATCTGGCTCAAATGTCACCTCTGAATTTCAAATTCCTTTTCCACTAACCTCATTCATATATGAGACTTGGAAATGCATTTTGAGCAATTTATTGTTATTCTGATTTCTATTAGAGTTGTGTGGAGTGATCCCAGAGAAGACAGGCTCCAATGTGTTTAATTAATCAAGGTGTAGACCTTGATAGATGCAATCTATTTGAGTTTATAACTGAGATAGGTAAGAGAAAAGGAGGAAATGGAAGCACAAAAGGGTAAAAGGACTTGGTCAAGGTCACATCTGTGTAAGTAAAACTTGATCACTCACTTGTTCATGACAAGTAAATATGAAAGGGAGAGCAGTCGGCCAAAGTAAATTCACTTTAAAACCTAAATGAAAATAATCAATAGTATTCACCCACTGTGTCCCAGATGCCTGAATCAATTTGATAACAAACAGTTTGTTCCCTTTTCTTAGTTATTTGTAAAGAAGTGGCTTGATTGCCAGTGTGCCTAATTCTAGACATATGCCAATTCCCTAATGGTAATGGAGCTGCACTATTGCATGCCAAGACTGAGGCAGATACTCAGCTCTTTCCTGCTAGATTTCTCCCAGAAGATCTGCAGTCAAATCCCTGTTTAACGACTATCAGGCGAACATATGTGGATCCACTTTCCATCCAGTGTAAACATGTAACAGTAGCTCGGTTCCTGCGCCGCGGTCACGGCCCTGTGTGTAAGCACACACTTGTGGCTTGCCTGACGCTACACGAGTCCAGGGCCACTTGGGTGCTTGCTGGGACCCACTCCTGCTGTGGCACCTGGGACTTCTCCTGGGAGAGCAGTCTGCACCCAGTCCCTCTCCAGGAGCTAGCTCCATTAGCCAGTGCCTGCTGCAAGAGGACTGAGCTCTGCAGGAGCTCTCTGGGCACAAAGAACAGCTTTCTGTGGAAAATGTCTGGGCACAAAGAAAGGCTTACTATGGAAAATGTGACGCTGGTGCTTCTGGTCTGTCAGCTCCAGGTGACTCCCCAGGCAGAGCAGCTGCGCCCATGGGAGAGGCATTTACAGAGACATGAGGAGGAATGATAGATTTTTTATCAGAACTGCCACAGTCATCCTGCAAAGAGGGTCTGGTGTTACTTTGGCACAGACCAGACTCATCCTGGTCTCAGTTTGGCACAGACCAGGCTGAAGGGAGAAAACCGAAAAGACTCTTTTGGCGATCAGATCATCCCCCAGATCAGCTGGGGACAGGTATATCAAAAGCAGTGGGGTATCTTTGCACTAGGGGATGATTAGGGCTATTCTACCAAACCCTTCTTCAATAAGCTATATGTTACCTTTCAGCTAACTGATGACGTTTAACTTTTTTCCTTTCCTGTTAGATCACATTCACCTTTGAGATAGTGAGTTCTGCTTTACAGTTTAGCTGAAGTTCTCAAAATAGTCAGTCAATTTCAGCCTTTTTTTTTTCTTTTTTTTTTTTTTCTTTTTTTTTCCCAAAAGCAACAAAAATTGAATGTATTTGGGAGTACTGCTGGTGGGAGAAATAGATTTTTCTGGAAGTTATCTATCCAAGTCTACCAGCTGAGTGCTGTAAAAATCTCCAGTGCATGCAATATTGTGAATTCATGATTGCAGGTCATTTGGTCCAAAACATCAGCCATCAGATACTTCCTGCACTAGTCACTATCTGCAGAAGGCTTATTCATTAGGTCTTTGCAAATTCATATTCCTTTGCCCATATTGCTAGATTCCATAATGTTGCTTTTCCATCTTCTTTGAAAATTAAGTCACCGTGTCAGTGATTCCTGTGGAAAATAACAACACATGCATTTCATCCTCTTTTGGCTGTGTTGCTCAGGTAAAGGAACACCCTTTGCTGAATATAAAGCAAATCATGGAGGGCTGGACTAACGCTGTTGTAGAAAATGGACATTTTTGGTACTAAAACTCCTGAGGAAAAGCCAACTATAGCCTGAGCAGTTGAAACTTGCTATGCTGTGTGCTTGACTTGCATGGGCATCTTCATTATTGAAACATATAACAGTTTCTTCCTATGTGGTGTGGTGTCTTCTGTTCTGTGCAGGGAATGAATAACCTATTCCTTACTTCATTCACTTTTGTAACTGCCACTGCTATTGCTGTTTCCTGTAAGAATTGCATTTGGAATATTTACTATGTAATTAAAGGGTATAATATACTGTCACTATCAGCATCTTCCCTGTTAAACATATATGGTCATAAAATATTAAGGGAAATTAGATCAATCTATTGAAGATATTCACATACAAAAGTGTTTTTGTAGGTCACAGGAATTTATAAGAGAACTTTCTGCACATTATGGAGCTCTGAGCTGTATGACCATTTTGTATCCCTGTGGATATAGCAAAAGTATGCTCACCAAATTACTGGCACACAACCCAATTTTTACATAGAAGAATAAAACTTGGTGTTAAATAATGCCTAAAAGCTAATAGAAAACACCTTGTCTCCTTCAAATGGCATCCTCCCAGGAAATGCAAAAAAATCAATATATTATAGTAGCTTATGATCTCATTTAAGTGATTCGACACAACAAAATTTCAATGACATTTCTTTCTTCTGTGACTTGCCTTTTCCCTCTGAATGGCACTACTAGATTTGGAATTTTTTTTTCATCCTTTCCTTAGGACCATGCTGTGGTAGGCAGCCTGTTCTGGGGAAAAAACATATGATGCATTAAACTACTAAAGATTAACAGAAGCCAAGAAATTAATGAATGCCATGGACTCTATAGCTCTAGTCTGGGGAGGGGAAGACCTGTGCCACATCAGGCTGGCTGGACTGATGGGATTAATGGGATTGTCTCCTACCATAGATGCCTGTGTTTTCTTCCTAGTTTATCTTAGGTTGATTTTTCACAGAACAAAACTGTACTTTCCCTGTTAAATTGCCTTGTAACTGCCTTATACAGGAAGTGTAGATGGCTTATACTTCTCAGTCATACCAATTTTTATGTCTTTCTGAATGAGGTTGTGGCTTGGGCCTCCAGAAGATGCTATACCTATTTACATTTGAGTTAAGCTCTGATGATCCCCTCCTTATGGCTTCACTGCAGAAAGAAGGTGGTGGTGGCAGCGAGCAGATGAATCACAAAAGACACGCTTCATCTGCCTGATCTCTGGTCTCACTTCTGCCCTTAGAAATAGTGCAACAGTTCAAGTTTATAGCCTTTGTGGATCAGAAAAGCACCCTCATGCTGTTGAAAAGAAAAAATGTCCATAAACAGTGTTATTGACAGTTATTACTGTTGTATCACTGAAGACCAGGGCTCACTGTGCTAAGTGCTGTGCAAATGTATTTTAGAGGGCTTCCCTGCTATAAACAGCAATATTTTTGTTAGAAGCAGAAGATCTTGTTATTCCTATGACTCTCTTTGTTCTATTTTGCAGCTCAAATAGCACATGGGCAGTCATGTCTTAGTCAGAAGAACCAACTTAAGACAGACGCATTTCTGTCATGTGAGTACTTCTTTACATTTTCAGTCTCCACCACATTTGGAGTTTTGCTGTCTTTACTCCAGGGAAAATTTGCCATATTCCATGTGTCCAAAAAAACCCCACTAGATGCAAGCAGAGTGAAGAAACACAAACTGGCTGAATCAAAAATTTGAGGGTTTCCCATTTTCAAATCAAAATATTTGTATCCATAGCTTTTGATCTTTTAGAAAAAGTGCATGCTTAGATTAATCTGTGATGGATTTAGAAGGCACTACAGAAATAGTGCAATTGGCAGATGCCTATGATTGAATTCTAACCAGAAAACAGAGTTCTTCACTCTCTCTGCAGCTCTAGTCTGGTGATCCAGATTGCCCCTAACCAACACCTACCTAAGGGCAGAAAAATGTTATAAACATACTAGAGAGATGGTGCTGGAGAGACTTGAAAGATTAGATATGCTTTCTATCCTTGGTTGTTGTTGGTTTTTGTTGTTTTTCTATTGTAACATCTTTTCCTTCTCCCCTTCCTTTTTTATATGACAACTCTATTTACACCTTGCAAACTTCTCACTCTTTAGTTTTGTTAACAGTATTGCTGATTCATTGATCCATTCATGATCCAGGGCTCCTTTCAGTCCTTTCCAGCAATGCTGCTTCCTGGCCAATTATTTTATTGTGCTGATGCATCTTTTCCTTTCCCCTCTGACCAGCTCTTATCTCACAACAGTCTCCACGTTTTCTTTGGTGTGTCCTTTTCAAAATGGAGAGTTAATAACTAGGTCAGCTTCAATAAGAGAGGTGAGTGTGGAGTGTTAGTCTGTGCCCAGGAGCCTCCTTGCCCCTTACAGAAAAAAATCTCTCACATTTCCTCAAACTTAATCCGCTTTTAATGGCCTTACTTATTAGTTGCTAAGCTGTTTTCTTCTGGAGAGCTAGAAAAGATAGCCCACATAGTAAAATGCTGGTATTTTGTGGTTAGGCACAATGTCAGAATGTCTGAATATGTATCTTGCTCTTTTTGGTGGAATAGGACCACTTAGGAAACTTATTCAGTACTATCTGAGTTTAAGAAATGAGAGCCTGGATGAAATTTCTGGCCCTCGAGCAAATTTTCTGAGTGCCCTTGGGTGACTCAGTTTCTTGTCTCTGTTTCAGCTCTCTCCCTGCCAGACTGATGTAATATTCCATGCCTAATACAGGTGCCGAGGAGATAAATTAATGAATGCCCGTGGAGCATGCAGATCACTGATGTACGGGTCGGTACCCCTGAGAGACACCAGCAGAGAGCTGCTTGGGAACACAGGCTGGCTTGCCAGGGTAGAGAGTGAGAAAACTCTCAAAGAAGTGGACAGGAGGCTGGTAAAAGGAAGCAGGAGAGAGCTCGGAAAAATTAGGGCTATATAACAAAAGGCATTCATTACTTGCTACAGAAACTCTAAAGGAATCTAACGTTTGGATGTTCCCTTCAAATTTGGACACTTGGAATGCTTTAATCCCTCAAATTTGAGTGGGAAGTCTAAAAGTCTAAAGAAAGACCTCTCTAAAGGCACTTGCATAGTGCGCACAGAAAAAAATCTAATGCAGATTAATTTAAAGCCTGAAATTAAATAAGCATTAAACAAGCCCTGAAAAATGCACACAAACATATTCTGGTGAAAAGCTACATTGTGATCCTTCCTGTATGAATTATAGCACATATACAATAACTGCCATGAATTCTGCAGGGAATGTGAGAATGTAGGCACCTATTCAGATTGGAAGCCATAAAAAAGGAGCCTCTAATAACAAGTGGATCCTAACATTTTTTGAAATAACTAAAATAAGAAAGGGACCAGAGGGAGTGAATTGCATAAGGAGTGGAAAATCCTGAACCCATGCTGGCCCAAAAGAAGTATCAGAAAGAAAGAGCTCCTTTAAGTAAAAAAACTCCCAAATTAGACCTTTGTCTGACCAATTCAATAAGGGAATAGGGAAAGTCATTCAAATGTATTCATTAAGTTGCCAGAGAAATGCTTATTAAAGAAACTCTCATCTTGATTCCTTTTTTTTGGGGTGGGAGGAAAAGAAGAAGGAAAGGAAAGATTTTTTTTTTGTTATTATTTAACATTAATTCTTCAGAGGCATTCTTCCTATTATTCCTTCTATTTTGACTTGCTGCATTTGAAAAATATGTTGTCTTTTAAATAGATTTATTCCTTTCAACAGCATCTGACATCTTTTGCCAGACATTCCTTCATTTTTCCAGTTTATTTCTTAACATGTATTTGTATAAGTGGCTTCCACTGTATTAATTGATGTGTTTGTGTCTGTTCAGAGCAAATGCATTCTCCTCACAGGGATTTTAACAGGCATTTGTTTAAGTGGGTTTTGCTTTTCTGTGTCTATTTCTGCTTGTTTTTCTGGTAGAGAAGGAGACATTACTAACATGCAGCCAACATAATGAGTCCCATTAACTCCCAGTTCAGCTTGCTTTTTGACCACCTCTCTTTTAATGACTGCACTTTTCTTGACTGCAAAGTTTGGGGAATAGGAAAACTGTTCGCTCTGCTGGATTTTAATACATGTTTACATCCTTCTTTGCAGAATAGCACCACCTCTCAATTAATGTTACTCTTAGCCTGAAAAAAGCAATTGGTGATAAATAAATGTGAACGTGTGTTGGAAAAGGGTGGTGCAAACCAGAATTTTTACAAAGGCTGCTAAGCAATTTTAGAGATGAAGCTGGACTTGTGTTCTAATATTTTAAAGCTTTTTCATTGATCTCCTGTTAAATGAGAAGAAAGAATTAACCTCAATGACAGTGCTAGTAGCTCTGCAGTCTATTTTGGCCTGTTCTTTAAGTAAAAAGAGCAACCTAGATGAGAATTTTGTGCTTCACTGGATATTGAAAGATGAGGCAATAAACTGCTAAACTTGAGTAATCACACACTCCCAGAGGAATGCCTCAAATGGGGTTGGTCAAAAACCTTGAAATTCTAGCCTTCTGCACACTGCTTGGGCTTTAACATTTGATGAGAGTCATTATAGTGGGGGACTGAATACAAGTGTCTTCTGATTACAGACCTTCCATTAAAAGTTCCCACCAGTGTGCCTTTCCATAGAGAAGCGTCAATGGGATTAAAATCTCAATTCACCCCAGTCAATTCTCCAGTAACACGATTTCATTAGAGGCAGGCAGGGAGGAAAATGGACTAGAAAGCACTGAAACAGCTGGTGTATAAATTATAAAGTGTACTTTCTACTAAGTGAACACACCTTCCGCTCAGCCACATTACTAATTAATGTGTAGGGTAGCCGATTTTATGTAAATTGTATTCTTCCTCTCTCCTGTGCTTTGGTTAACAACAGGTTCTTCTAAATCTTGGAAAAAGAAAGATTATGCAAAGCTATCATCATATGAAAATAACGTATTAACATACTGCCTGTGAACTGTATCCAATCAGTTCCTTTTCACTGGCGTGTGTACAAAACAATTAAAATCAAATTTATATTGCACTTCTTTAATATATTCTGGCATTAATATAATCAACGAACAAGTGTTAAAAAGTCTTACAGGCCTATTCTGCTTTAAAATGATATGTTTGTTCGGAGGGTTAGTGGATATTTTCAGCTTCTCTAAAAGGGCACTAAAAGGAAAAGTTCTCGGCGTATGGATGCAACTCTGGTAGCCGTCGGTTCATGTGGAGCCCGTCTCATTCCAGCTTCTCTCAGCCTGTTGTGTTCATTTTTTTTAGCTGGTGTCTTTACTCCTGGACTTTGTCAGCTCTTCTCCATGTTACCCACATGATATTTGTTTTTAATTATTGGGTGTTGCTGAATAATAAAGTTTTATGAGACCCCTGAATTGTCTGGATGACGTACAGGCTGGTTGTGCTACCAGCTGTTCTGGTGTCAGGCAGATGCACACACCCAGGAGCTGTCTGCATGCCTGCCAAGGCCCAGGATTTCACCTGGAGACTGAAGGATGGCTCACATGCCATCAGCATATCCTTATTTTCCATCTTCTGTGCTCTGAGGGTATGTTTTCCCTGTCTGTTTTCCTTGCTGCTTTTGGTGTACTCTCATGTGACAATATCTGCATCTCCCCAGGAACAGTGCCTTGTTGAACACCTCCACCAACAGGCACTCCACACTTCATCAGGCAGATTTTCTCAGGGATTCTGAGATGATTCAACTTTGCTGAACTTTGCTGTTTTCTAATGCCTCTAGCTGCAGGTAAGCTCGTTTCTTGTCCTACACACTGAGGATAAAGAAGAGATTACTCTCTTCTTTGAATTTGCCTTTTACTTATTTTGAGAACCTATCCTCCCTCAGACACATATACAGAGACTAATGCTAGTGCCCAGCCAAGATGATTTTCAAAACCATGATCATGAAGCTAGAAATTATTGGTTTTCCCCTCCCCTGGCAGTGTTGAACCTGCCTACAAAGACACATCCCTCTGAGTAGACTGAAACAGAATGTATTTCCTAGGAGAAATAAATGAGTGAGATCCTCATACTGCTTCTGAGCCTTCCTCTAAAGCAAGACTACTTCTTATGGCAAGAGACAAACAGAAGATAAGCTCACTTCAGTTTGGACCAGAGGATAGTAATAAATCAGGGCAGTGTCTTTCCATTAAGTGGAAAGTGTCTCATCCTTATTTAGGATTTCCCAACAATTAATTTAGCCAGATAGAAAATGTGATTGGCATAATTCCATTTTGAAATTGCAGATTTGAATTTCTGAAAGTATAAATGGTTGTGCATTTACATTATCAAAAATAGCTTTTGATTCAAACCATTTATTCTTCTCTTCAGCTCTTTGCAGCAAAACTATGAAATTAAGGTGGGTGAGGAATGTGGAGTAGAGGAAAAGAAATGTTAGGATTCATTGCCAAGTAGTTTCTTCTTGTCCCTCATTTTCTACCAGCTGATTTGGAGTGGAACCAAGACTGACAGCATACCTCACAGTAAACACTTGGTCAGACCTACTGCAACATTCTCCTCCTTGATGGTGTTGATGGCATAAATGGCATCAGCCTTGAGGCAGAGGACAGCATCATCTGCAGCTCCTCATAGGGACAGAACAGGAGCGGAGGAGGTGCACATTCCACCCTTGTCACAGTGGTGGAAGCCCAAGAAGTGGTTGAAGGTAGCCAAGAAGGTCACTGTGCAGAAACACAGATTACAGTGCTTATCTTCCCTGATTGCTCAGCACTAGAGGTAAATACTGTCTCTCTCACTCCCTCCGGTTGTGAGTCACTGTCAGATCCTTCCCCACTGCCTGGTGGACAGTTTGGAGACACTCTCCAAGCCTGCCAGGACTTGTGGTGTTGTTACTACTCACTAAGACACAGAGCTCTGGTAACTGAGTTTGCTTTCCCACCTACAGCACCAGAAAAAGATGCTCTGTCGTTCTTTCAGAAACACTTTGCTGATGAACTATTGCCAAATAAGGTGAACAAATAAATCTCAGGAGCCTCTGAAGGCTCCCACCCGAAAATGGCTGAACAGGGCTTAACAATGGCTTGTCCGGCCATTTGCTCGTTTGCTCTTTTTGGAAGGCACAACTGTATGGAAAAATAAATTGTAGTTATTGTTTTCTAGGCAGCTCAAATACAGACAGAACAGAGAAAAGAAGCTTCTCTTTCTTTGGGTGGTGTTATCAGGAAGGTTGAAAGCTGAGTAGGCTCCTCTGTGATTTGGGGTTGCACATCTTCAGTCAAAGAGATCCTCTCATTCCTGCAATTTTTAAACAAGCTTTTTTTAATGCTGCTGTATTATTTGTACCAGTGTTTGCTGTATTTGTGAGAAATTATCCTATTTGTCTTCAGTGGATACTGCACAAGACTCAAAATGAGAAACACATCCATAAAGTTTGTTAGGGTTCAATATGTAATTTTTTTGTGATAAGGAAAATGAAAAAGATAGTTGTAGTTACATTTTAATTACATTTATTGGATATACACATTGTCTAAGACCAAGAATATCGCTAGCATGATGCAAGACAGCAAAAGAATGGGATTAGAGCAGATGAAGAAGAGATCTCAGGCCTAAATAGTGATACTAATAATAGAGAATAACCAATCTGAAATGGTTGAAATTGTTTAGCTTTAGGGGATGTTTAGTTTCTTAGCACAAATTGCCAGTGATAGATTTTAATTTCTGCATGCATTCCCATAATTATTTTTGTTTCGAAGTAGCTGTGAAATTGAGTCTTTTGCTTCTGCTGATATCAGGTCACTTCTGAAAACAAAGTGTATCTCAGAGAACAGCAATATTATTATTATTCAAAGGCTGCATGCTTGGGCAATTATGCAAACATTGTCCTACTGTCAGTCAGTACAAACCTTTCCTAAAATACCTGGAACCCTTGAATTAATTAAACTTCTCATCTCCTCCTTTGAATGCCACCATGCAAGGGGTCCACCTCCTGCCCAAACCCACTCCAGAAGTCCCCACCACGTCATTTGATCACAAAGTTGTCCAGCTGAATGTTGTTCTGCAGTCAAAAATGTTGCTCCTCTAATCACAAGTTTATATATGAACAGTTCTGCAAACTCTGTATGCTCTTTTAGCAAAAGTCAACTTGGTGACTCACATGTTGCAAAAAGTGTGAAATCTGCTGAAAGCAGCATTGCTTCCCTGGAAGAAATAAGCACAGTTTCTGTGGCCTAACCTCAGAGACAGCAGAGGCTGATGTCACCTTTCCGTTGTGGCTGGAGGTTTAGGAGCACAGTTCATATGAAAACAGCTGGAGAAAAAAAGGCCTGGTGGGAAAAAAAATCCCAACAAAACAACAACATACCAAGTGTAATGTAACTAGCCTTTTTTTCTTCTTTTTTTTTACTTCTTAAGTACTTTTCATGGGAATAAATGGTTTATCTTTTCAGATCTGTATATTACTGCAGAAATATCCCGCTGGGAAAAGGCTCCATAAGCTCTGGCCATCATGTAAATCCCACACTGGAGACACTCTTGGGAAGAAGAAAAGACACAAAATGTTGTGCTGGTTCTCTAAGTGAAGGTAAGTGTTGTCCCACATTAACAGTAATGAGAGCAAAGCTAAATGGTTCCCAAATTTTGTTTCAGGAGCAAACCAGTGTTATGTCAGCCAAAGCCTTTGTGATTTTTATGGAAGTGGAGACCTTTTCTCCCTTTGTCTACTCTTACTCCTTGGTAAACAGGCACATATAAAAACAGGCCTATGTAAAAAGAATGGCATTCATATCCTCTGTTTTGTGCCCCCCCAGCTCCACCCCATGTGTGTGGTACTCAAAAGGGCAAGTGTGTCCCACAGGGAGGAGGAATATTCAGCGTTCCACAAATGGCTTTGAACCAGCTGCACATCACAAAACCACCCTGCAGAGCCCCTGGGCCTGGGTACTCTTGCTGGGACAAGTTCATCCATGGCTGTATGGGAAGCTGCTTAATTGAGGCTCATTACTTCCATTTCCTACCGACGCCGTGCACCCTGCGAGGCACCGCTCAGGCAAGCGCCAGGGGCAGGGGGTGGAACAGCTGCTGCTGCTCGCATGGAAGCCGGAGAGGATGAGGGATAATGGTGCCCTCACCCAGCACTGCTGCCTCTGTGCTTGGAATCGCTCGTGAGGAGGAGCAAGCTGCTAATCTGAGCCCCTCGGACAGGGCCATGCACCTGCCGCGGCCACCACGGGGCCTTTCGCATGGAGGAGGGTGCGCTCCTGACAAACTGCCCCCAGCAGGTGTTTCCTTCACCCCCCTGGGATGCCTGCCAATCTGTATGTTTTGTCCTTTTTTAAAAAAGGTTCATGCTTGGAAGAACCTCAGCCAAAACTCCTGAAGAGGAGCATTTCCCTCTTCTAACAGGTAAAGTGAGTCATCTATTTTTTCTTATTCAGGCTGTGTAACCTACCTCTCCAAGGTCAGATGAGTTTCCTTCCAAAGCCTCTTGCTCTGATTCTGTTTCTTCAAGAACACAAGCTCACAGGTGGACATAGACTTCCTGTTCATTTCTGGTCCTGTGGATGCCCAGAATCCCTGCTGAGAGCCTTGTTCCTATTTCTTTACAGACATTCTTGCAGTTCTTTGCTGATGTAGTATCCCCAGTTTTCATTATTAAAGACCCCTTATGGGCTTTGGCTCCTACAGGTAAATATGCAGTATCTTCCACTTTATGTCAACTTTTCCAGAGTACCACAAAAGCTGTTAGAGGAATTAATCACCTTTTGATTTCCATGGGACAGTGGAAAACCTGTGAGAGAGAACTTAGGCAATGATATCTGTTATTATCACCCTTCTGAAACTCACCACTGCTGAGTGAAAATGAGCTTTGTGAAGGTAATCAATCACTGGCCACCACATGGGTTCCCTCAGTATAACATTAAGGGTAAAACTCATCACTTTGAACAGCATCAACGCAGCCTTGTGTAACACCAATTCTCACTCACCCACTTCTGTAGAGGAGATGAAAGAGGGATCTGTTTACTCAAGATAGTCTGGCTTTGCATTTCACCATTCCCAGTGCAAGTAAAGACTTGCTGGACAGCCATCAGGCTGGCCAGGCAAGGGCTTCCTGTGCTGCAAGGTGGCATGGGGCCATGGTAGCTCTGCACATTGACTGGGAAGTCAGATAAATTATAGCTATCAGCATCAAAGTAACAAAAATGACAAAAAAATACATAGAATTACAGAGAGTTCCTTCCTTTGCAGCTGCCATTAGTCAGGTAGTATGCAGCCAATTCATAGTATAAGAAATTATTTCAAAACATGTTGTTTCAAAACATTATACCAGAATGTTGTTTCACTCCCAAAAAAATACCCCTACATAAGTCCCCAAGAGGATGTTTTAGGTGAGGGATAATCTCAGAGAGATGGTGGTGTCCATCGTGTTAGACTCTGCACATTAAACATTTGGCAACCGAGAGATGAAAGGCGTGAAAGGACCACGTTTGTGGGCAGGGGAGGTTTCTTGTTTGACAGCATCTGAGAGCAGAGCCAAGCTGGTTCAAGGCATTTCAGTCTGGGTTTGTCTTCTCTGCTTGTGTGTATGTAGAGATGCCCAGGTGATTTCCATGGCACAGGGTTTGCAGGCATGCAGTTGCTGCATCCTGTCTCTGAAGACTAAGAAGTAGTGGCAGGTCATCACAGAGAGAATTAGCTCATGTATTTTGACAAGTGAAGCTAAATAAAATGAAATAATTTGACAGGAAGTGAGGCAAAAATGCAACAAAGGAATAGACTTGCATGAATATCAGGTTACCAGAGTGGGGGTAAAATGAAGATAGGAAATGCATACACAAATAAATAAATAAATAGAGATATTTTCATAAATCTGTTTCAATCTCAGCAGTTTGGCTAGCTCAGAGTTCCCTGTCTCTTGGCCTGTTTGGGTAAGGCAGTGCTGCTATCACAGTAAGGGCTTTCATTTCCTCAGGCACAGTAAGGGGACTGCGATCTCTTGCCAAAATCTCTTTCAAAACTGAGTGTGAAGTTACAAAGTAAGAAAGTCCACTTGAGTTTGGAGAGAGTCTAAAATAGGAGCTCTAGGAATTGCAACCTGCTCTATTAGCCTCTTTCCAGGCCCATGGGCTGCCCAGGTCTGTGGCCAAATAACTGCTGGTTGTGACTGCTATTCCCAAAGGGAAGAAAGACAAATGCTATATGGGGCACAAAAGCAACAATGGATTTCTGACGATACAGTCTTTTCCACTGTGAGCACAGATAGCTCTAAGGAAACAAGGACAACTTTTCCACTAGTGGCTAGGGCTGTTTTCATAGTGTTTGGCTGGTAAAAAAACATAGACAAGCAAGGGAGAAAAAGGAAAAAAATTATAAACTACACAGGTGGGCACGGAAAGCAACAGTGGTGTTTTCTCAATGAAGATGCTGAGGACATAAAATGGGAAAAGGCAGTGCATGGACACAGCTGTACCAGGTTGCAGCAGTGAGGGCCAGCCCGTATCTGAGGACCACTGCAGCGATCCTCTGAAACAGCACAGACGTGTGGCATTATCCATCCTGGTCAGGTTGTAGCAGCCTGCAAGCCTGCAGCTGAACATCCTGCCTTTTAGTGGTACACGTCCCTTGGCTGCACGCAGCAGCACGGGCCATCTGTGAGGGAACAGGATCCCCCTCCCGTGCCTGGGCAGCGGCACCGCCCGGGGACCTGCCGGACACGGGCTGGCACAGAGTCAGCTCCAGGGTGACAGGGTGACGGCACCAGAGCAACTGCGAGATTTGGCTGTGATACCTTGATACCCAGAGCCCTGGGAGGCGGCCTGAAGAAGCACAGCCTCCTGTGTCAATGGCACTGAGATGTACAGGAGACAGGCTCTCCAGGATGAGAGCAAGTGGGATGGCACGTGTCACCGGGGCAGCTGAGGACATCACAGGATAATGGATAGACAGTTTAATGTTGCACGTGTTTAGACAGGCACAATCCTGGTTTGGAGACCTGAGCAGAGACTTATAATATTCATAGGTTTGTTTTCTTTAAGAGACTTGCTTTAAATCTGTTTTGTTCTGAAAATATTGTGTGTTTAAGCACTTTGCTGTTATTCCTGCTGTTTAGACTTTGTTATGGATGGATATGAAAAATCTGCTAGTTAGGTACTTTACTTGGATGAATTGTTATCTGATGCTAACATGAAATGTAGGCAGAGTCCTGAGGAGTCATCCTTTGCTCTAAGTGTGTAGTCTTATTAATCGCTTTAAAATGTTTCATGGCTCTTAGAGTTGCCAAGATCTCTTTCAAATCTGAATCAAGTGTGAAGCAACAAGGTAAGAAGGTGCACTTGATTTTAGAGAGTCTAAAATAAGAGCTCTATCACTCTCATTTCAGGCTCCAGGACTCCACAGGTCATGGCCAAAAACTGCCAAAATCCAACCGTTGCCTAAATTTATACCTGTGTGTGCTATCGAATTTCAGCTATTGCTGGCCAGATTGCGTAGGAATGCGGGGATGGGAAAGGGGGTCACTTCTGTCAGCCAGGGTAAACTAACAGCAGACATGACTTTAAAAATAACATCACCATGGAATTTGCCTGACACAAACCTCAGTCTCACCCTGATGCAGAAACACTGTGTAGCTTCAGGGAAATAAACAACCAACTGCCCTGAAACCTGTTCAACATGAAAGGACTTTGCCGTTCTTCCCTGCACAAGTAGATAGTAAAAAAGAAAAGGACAATCACAAGACAAAGTATTACAAAAATAACCACTTTCAGGATCTGTTGTCACAGCTTGATTCAGTTGTGAGGGAAATACCCTTGGTTTATTTCAGTGTTCAAATGCTTGAGACATTTATTAGAGATATTGATGTGGGATGCTTATGAGTCAGGTGGAAGATCCTACTTAGCCTCAAATTTTAGGCCAATGGTTTTTGCAAACTTATTGAAATCCAGCCAGGCCAGGCCTTGTTCCTGACAAGGATCTACCCAGCTGTTACCTCTGTATATGGATTGGTAACCTAGAAAAGTGAACACCATAGGAATTTCAGATTTAACCTGACTTCTGCTCTGTCATTTAAGGATCATTTTCCACTGTGTCCATGCATTTGAGCTGAAAATTAATGGTGAACTTTGCAGCCACTCTTATAAATAGGCTTTTCTTTTTTTTAACACAATCATAAATTTGCAGAGAAATGAAAAGCAAGAAAATAAAGATGTATTAGGTCTACATTATCAGGTATTCTAGATGGGCTTCTGCTGTGTGGGAGCCATAGAAACACACAGACTTTTCTTCATCACCAGCAGAGCTATTCAGCCGGAAGCAAGGCTGATTTCAAACCAGTTTTTGCCTAAGACTGTTGGTACCTCCAACTGAGATCTGCTGGAGGGTGCTAGCTTAATTGTAAAGTATCGCCCCTACAGCTGCAGAACACTAATCCTGGTTCCAGAATCCAGTGCCTTTGTTTGATTATAGAAACTAGCTTTTGAATCTTTCAGGGTCAATCTAGCCCTGACCTGAGCCATATGATGGATATAGAGTAGTCATGGAATACATTGCATGCTCTTAATGTGTCTAGGCAGGACACCTGCTCTTTTTGACATATTCTACAAGCCTGTCAGCCAGGGTAACAGTGACTTCAGTTTAGTCCTATGTTGCTATTTCAGCTGGACAGAAGGTCTTATAAATGTAAATTTTGTCAATCAGGAAGTGATTTTTCTTCCAAGGGAAGAACGTTGGCAGCAGTCTTTCAGGACACTCCTCCCAGCAGCATCACGTCATCAACACAGATGCACTTTTGTGCCCCCCTGCACTGATCAGTTCCTTTCCTGGATGGCAGATTCTCCTAAATCAGTGGCTCCTGGGAAGTTTGGAGTGGGCCCCTGGTGAAGGGTGGAAGGCAGGTTGTACCCTGTGTTAGCCAGGACCCAAGGGTTCCTCCCTCGGTAGCGAAATTGAGCCCATCTCTCGTTCAGTGGACAGCAGGTACCTGCAGGCATTCCAGTTCTGTATGAATTGTAAGGTCTGTGGCCCTGTAAGTGTATTTCAACGTTTGGGAAAGACTTAAGACTAAACTAGGCAGCACAGTGAAAGGATTTAGTTTTCCAGAATTTCCTATGACTTCTGTAACATTTCTACCTTTACAGCTTAGACGAAAATAGCTTTTTAAAGTTGAGGAACTTCTTGAGAGTTGAATGTAACTGAACAGAGGGAAAAAGAACATTCTTTTTTTTTTCCAGAAGTTTTTCAGGATTCTTTCCTTGGTCTGTACAGTAAGTATTAAAAAAAATCATTGAAATATATATTTTGTTTAATGTACTATAGATTTGTCACAAGTCTAATTAAAATCTGAAGCCACTGCTTCTATATTATTTATAAAACTTCTTAGTCCACAGTATCATAAATGAAACTGATTTGATCTTAAAGCTCTACAGGTCAAGCCCAGGGCAAAGGGGCCCTGATTTATTTGGAAATTTTGAATGAAAACAGAGGATAGATATTTATTTTTTTTTAAAATAATTTCAGCTCTCCCATAATCATAGGCACTGAGGCCATTATAAAGGAGAATGAATTCTGGTACGCAAGTAGCAGATAGTGTTTTGCAAAACTACTCTGGTGTTATATTAAAAGCTTAAAATCTGTTCGCCAGAATTGCTGTCTCCCCCTCCAGCTCACATTGTAATTTTCAAACCTGTGAAAGCTACAAGAAACTTCAACCCAAGGTAGAAGAACCCTTTTTTGGAAACCTAAGGTCTGGCTTTTATTTGTCTTAAAACCCTTTTCACAGTACCCTGTAACAGAAAGTGTTTTTAAGTTTGTCTAGTACAACCACGAGGTTGATAGCTTCTCTCCGCTCATCTGCATTTAGGGATGACTGTGGTTTTAATGAAACAGAATATTCCAAATACTAATGGATCTTAAATTGCTTATTCTTACCAAGAGGTACTCCAAATAGCACATTTGCCTCAAGTATGCGATATAAAGTGATGAGTTAATTCATGTACTTGTGTCAATTGCTTCAAGATACTGAGAATTAGCTGCATTAGTGATATGCTGCTTTTTTTTTTCTCCTGGTGCTTTACATATGAACAGGAAAGTGCACAGGAATGGAGATCAATTTAAGCTGTGCTACGTAAAGAGGGGAGAAATCTGGTGATGGTCCTCCAAATGTCATTGAGAAGGTTGGTAAATTCTTTCTTTTTGCATTTTCTTGCTGTTCCTTGTACATAGGCTTGACATAGGATTTTTGGAGTAGTCTGTGGCAGGGAAATTTCTGATTGCAGTGAATTAACCAAGAAGAGTTTGTCTTCAGGAGAGCCACATCAAATGGAGCTTAAAAATCCCTCCTCGTGACCTGCACCAAAGCACAGCTCAAATTGCTCTGAATTGCTCCAAGAAGGACCTCTTCTCCATCTGGGCTCCCAAACACACCGGCATCATGTCTTGCAAAAGCAAGGGAAACGTGGGGACAAATGCACATCCCAGATATATCAAACTTCCCGGGAGATCAAGGGCCAGAGCACAGTGAGATTCCCCAGCCTCAGAGTTCCTCTGAAGTAGAACAGAGCAACAGGTGGCAGCTGTTAATGTGCTGAATGTGGCTTCCCTCTGTGTCCGGCCATGGAAAACAAAGCCAGCAAGCGGATCCATGCC
>VZSR01000499.1:1213126-1315031 GCA_013398615.1 Brachypodius melanocephalos
ATTTAAAAATAAAAACAGTAGCCAAGGTTTATGGGACAACTTAATGGTGTTCTCTAATGATAAAAATAAGCATGTATTAGTGCACAAGAGTAAGGGGAGAGATATGATTCTGACAGAACAGCAAAAGACTGAGAATCAGACTCCGTGCTTGGCTTTGGCACGTGTTTATGGTCGAGTGAGTCACTTCTCTCCCTCGTGCCACACCTCAGTGGGCAGAGGTGGGACCCGTGGTCTAGTCCTCCCTTCCAAGCTACCCAAACCTCTGTCTCCCAGGAGACACCCTCCTCCCTGGGCCGTTGAGCATCTTAGTTGGAAGGACTTTCTTCATCCTTCTCCTGAATGGAGCTCTCCCATTTAAACTGTCATGGATACAAACCTAGAGACAGGGAGAAAAAACCCTTTTTTTCCAGTTAGCTGATATGGGGATGAATCTCTTCCCAGCAGTGACAGATTAGCCAAAGACTGTTCAATGTAAAACACAAACAGAATCTGCAAAATAGGGAGTGGTAACCAAGATGAGAAACCTATTCTGTCACCTGGAGTAATGCTTTCTGCTCCAGCCCAATGATTTATTAATGATTACACATAAATTAAACAGAAGTTGCAGGAGCACACCTTAAGCCAGAAAAGACTATTTGGTTGGTTTGTTGGTCCAGGTGACATCTTCTTGGGCACATGAAAGAACTACACCAGCTCTCCCATCTGCTGGGGACTCATCTCAAGGGTCCTGATGCTGTATTTTGTTACATAAAAGAGAAGTCAAGCTGTTAGGGCATGTTTTGGAGAAACATGGCCCCTGCTGCATTTTGTCCCAAATGTTTGCTTGCTTCTAGCGTGAGGTGGGTAGGGAGGTGGGTATGAGGAGCTGCACATTTCAGTCAGCAAAGCCAGCTCATTCCCACCCTTTGTTTTCAATAGGCTGCCCTGGAAGTTGTGCACCAGTTATTCGACCATTCTCTAGCTCCAGTTACTGGCATAACCCATGTAAACAGATAAATAAATGACAAAAATTATAAAAACAACCACATTCCAAAAGGGGGCATGGGGGTGGGTGGCCAAGGTTGTGTTAGCCCAGGGTTACATTCTTAGTTTAAGTCTAGTCAGCCATCTAGCCTCTATTTTCTAATTAAATGTTTGTGCCAAGAGCACCTAAGCATTTATGAAAAGTTTTATCAGCCACCTGACTCTTGCTTTGGTGCCCAAGAGACTTGCTAGAAGTGTATGGAAAACATGCCAGATCTGGATTAAATTCCAAGTCTCCCTAGTTCATCTAGTTCTCTAACTACAAGACTTCCTGCCTCATTTCCAAAAGTTTTACTATATCCTCTTGTCCCTAATATGTGTCAAAGTTATTCATCAAAGGAAGGGTATGTGAGTAATTATATCATGTTATTACATGTGGCAAATTAACTTGTCACATGTTGGAGAAAGAAAACCTGGGTTTTACTGCTCTCACCTGAAATGGAACCAACTCACTCAGTGTCCTTGTGCACACTGAGTCTCTCCTGACTGAGACCTCCTCATGCGATGCCACCTGGGTTATTGTGGGCTTAATTGCAACACTTTTGTTGTTGTTAGTTGCACTTATTTGCTCTTGAGCATATCATATTGCCCTTGGCGTGTTTTCTTTCTTCACACTTAACGCAGTCCTCCTGAAGCCAACTTAACAGAGACTGCTCTACTGAAAGCTTTCTGAAATCGTTCTTAAATTACGATGCATAATCTCTTGAAATTAAGTCAATTCAAATGTAAGTTTAATTTGGCACCTTCCACTTAAATGATTCCTAGTGTACAAAAAAAATATGCTTCAGTTAAGTACTTAAGATGACACTTAATTGGTCCTGAGTATCACACTCCTCTGTGTAAAACTCTCTGTAGTCTTTAAAAATTTTAATCACTTCCTTTCAGTCAGGGTTAGACTTCTTAGGTGTATAAAAGATTTAAAGTGGGACCCACTAAGAAATTTGTTCCAAACTCCACAGCTGTCCTCAATGCTTCTTTGTACCTCTTGATAAGTAAAGGGTTTCTTAGTTGGAAAGAGTTTTAAAACTATCAGGGATGGTTGTTGCTGTTGTTTTTTTAGCCCTAATTAAATGAAGGCAGGGAAGCATCAGTAAATAAGCAGCTGGAAGAAATAAGGAATTCTCATTGCTTCTGAGGAGACCTTTTTAAATGGGCAAGAGGTTTAGCAGGCTCTTTTACTGCTTTCTGCTTATCCTGACCAGTTATAGCTCACTAGGCTGAGACTGGAGTACCAGACAGAGAAGTGGAAAGTTATCCCAAACTGCTTGCTTGTTTAAAAGTAATATATACATTCTTGTTAGTCATTCCATGGCATTAGATCCTGCAGCTACATTTCAGTTAAGTGTTCTTCCATGGGCACATTCTCTTTCATTTTTGGCAGTAGTGTTTCTTTCTAACAGTATTTTAGATGGCAAGCTAATTTTATCCATATAATGTTTAATTTAATAAGGCAAAATATGATTATTTGGATTAATTAGAACATGTAAGAACTCTGTGCATATGCACTTTTGATAGTCACTTTTAAACACGTGCTTATACCTATTGATTTATAAATATTTGAGGTATATTTATGCAAATTTGATATAATAGCAATGTGAGGCATTACAGATCATTTGCAAGAGTGTTGTAGTGTGAATTCACATTTAGGCAGTGAGCAGCATTCATTAAATGTCCATGCTTCAGCTGTGTGCTTGCAGGGTGGTATTTTTTCCTGGAAGGCTTAGCTATTAAATCCACTGTAAAATACTGCAGAGTTGTATCTCAGCCTTTTAAAGTGATCACTTGACTCCAGTGACTGTTTGGTATGGAAGCTATAGACAAAATATGTCTATTTAAAACAGATGTAGTCATTAGGAGGCCCTCCAAACTGTGCTTCTCAGCTTCTCCTAAGTCAAATTTCTTCTAGGTCAAAGCACCTCCTAGGCAGGTTCAGAGATGGATGACTACCCTGTTTCCCCAGGTCAAGAGTAACCACATTGCTGCATTGACAAGGGGCTAGTGCCATAAAAATAGGGCTCATTACTTAGTTATCAAAGTTTGTTGCCATTCATGCTCCTCATTCCATCTCATTCATGCTATTTAAATGTGGAGCTAAAAATAAGTATTAGTCCTTGGTTATCAATTGGCACAGCAAGGAATTTTACTGCCCCAAATGCTACCCGGGGTTAGCTTTGGATGGCTATTTGTTGCACCACATTGCAACAATCTGGACAGAACGCCACAGGGAAGGTCCTTGGGGCCACTGTGATCCCAGAGAAGCTGAATGCCAATGCCCAGGGTGAATTTAACCACAGCGTGATGGGCAGGAGGAGTGGGCTGTGATAATCTTCTGCAAGAGAGAGAAAGAGCAGAGTCTGAGCAGGGCCTTGCCAGCAACAGAAAAGATTGCTTTCCAGGCTGCCCCAACCATGACCTCAGGATAGGCATTTCTGACTGACCCTGTGCCATGAAGCATTAAAAACGCAACAAAATGATCCACTGGGCTCTCACTTCTTGACCTCCCTGTGAGCACAGAAGCTTTTCTAGCTCTCACTGAGAGAATGATACCATTTCTGTAGTTATCTTTACAGCTTTCAGACTGAGTTTCTCACCTGCTTAAAGAGAGCTGTAGCAACCACTATAATTTCTTCCGGTTATTTCCTTGTTTTTCTTGCACTTCTGTCATTTGCTGATCAGCCAGAATAATGTGAAATTACCCATACAACATTTCAGTTGTCTTTTCCTAATTTGTCATTTTGTTCAGATATCCAACATGATCTTTAGGACTAGGGGAGTTGCTGCCATTGTGTACAGAGAGTAGACAGAAAAGGGATAGCTTTCCATGGGCAATGGACTTGGTGGTCTTCAAGCACAAAATCTCCCAGTCTCTCATATCCTGTCACAGAAATCATCCCCTTCTCTAAGTGTCTGGCATCACAAGAGAGCAAAGGCAGTAACTGTAGATTTGGATATAGGTTTGGGTAGAGTCATCTTCCCAAAGCACCTCTGTAGGAAAGCTCTGCACGATGCAAAGAGGTGCTGCCACCTGCAAGCAGGCGTGTTCCTGGTGCTACAGGCCAGGCTCTGAAGGGCATTCTCCATCACCAAGAAAGGCAAACAGTGTGTCTTGAAGCCAAAGCTACCACTGCAGAAGAGTTTCAGTGGTGAGACAATTTGGGTTGCATTCCTGTATTGACTCTAGAGTTTGTCAGCATCACCCTGCTGCTTGCATGCTGCCCATATTACAGTTACCCTGTGCTGCTGTAGTGTGGAACCTTGTGATCAGCCTCTGGATGCTCCTAAATTAAGGAGATCGTCTTTGCCTCTTAAGAAATCTCCAGAACCTAGCTGCAACC
This sequence comes from Brachypodius melanocephalos, assembly GCA_013398615.1. Lineage (NCBI taxonomy): Eukaryota > Metazoa > Chordata > Aves > Passeriformes > Pycnonotidae > Brachypodius > Brachypodius melanocephalos. Next base: position 1,217,485 of record VZSR01000499.1, read on the forward strand.
ATAAACCTGCTTTCAAATGCAAGCTGGCTGCAGCTCAGAATCAGGGCCAATATTTTTAACAGCATGAATTTTTGTAGGCCCTCTGGAAGGATTCTGTACATGAAATGTTGAACTGGAGCAAAACCAAGATATGTGGAAAAACAGGTGAAAAAAGGTTAGAGGAGAGGGATGTATTTCTCATATGTATTACACATAGAGTCTGATGACATTAATTTGGAAGAGGTATATCTTTCTTTACTGTTGGCTTAAGTTCACAAATGCATTATAATGTCACGACCTCTTTTGTCTCAGTTGGCATCAGTGGAACATACCGACCATACCAACCCCATCAGCATAATCAGAAAATAAGTTGATATTTTGTGCTAGTAATTAAATCCTAAGCTCTACCCACTTTGTAAGGGCCTGAACTTCTGCATGTACTTTCATACTGCCACTGGTGGCTTTTTGTTTGCATTACAGCAGCCTGAGAGTAAACAAAAGGCAAGATCCAAGATAGGAAGGCAAATTGGTTTTGCAAACATGGCAAAGAAAGTGTGTGAAATCAAATGCCAATATTAATGCAAGACATCTGCTCTCTGTTCCAGTTCTGAGCGAAGTAATCCAGTCCTAATTATACACTGCTGTGTCCTCTACCAGTTAAGGAGAATGGTGCAGCCATTCTTGGTACTGGTGTATAAATTTCTTTTTGGATCTGATAGATACATTAGATGCAGGGGAGGCTTTTCATTTTTTGGCTGACAGTTACTTTGGGCAGCACAAAGAGAGGGGAGGAGAAAGGTTGCAGCAGGAAAACATCAAAATCTTCCAAAAAGGACTCTGCTCCTAGAATAAAAATTTTTCCTAGAGAACTTTCCCTGCAGACCTCAATCAATACTATTCTCATCTGAGTGCACATATTATTCATTAAGAAATATTGGCAAGATGTGCACTATAGTGTATGCCTTCATTAGAGCCTGCTTTTATCAGAACATCTTCCCTAACTTTCATCTTCATTGAACTTGTTTCTGTCTTTGGATTCAGAGATAAATCTTGTAATTTCACAGGATGGATTTATTTTAAAGCAAACAAACAAACACCAAAATATTCATCTCTTCATTTTTTGTATGTGTTTTCTCATCTCACACATTAATGAATCAAGAAGATTATCATCATTAGATTCAGACTGAACTGGATGCTGATGAATTCAAGTGCAAAACACAGCCTGGTGCCACAGACCCTCCCTGACATGGGAATAGCTGGAATTCCTCTATTGCATGTTCCACTGCCACACCATATCCTTTGTGTGTACCTACAGCTCCTGTGCCAGCACCCATTTTCCTATGGGGTCAACAGTTTTAGATGGTATGTTGTTAAAACTATGTTTTGAAGACCTGGCAAATGCCATCCATGCCAAGTAGAGGCAGAGGGAGCCACAAAACATAAGGGACACTGGCAGTGTCTTAGGGTATTGTTATTACAAAGCAACATGAGCCTGACATTGCATTTTGTCTTTTCAATTCATGAGTTTCCATCTCCAACTATTCAGTGTCAATTTTACCTGGTCTCTTCAGTGCAAATGAAGAAAGAAACTATCTTATCGAAGAAGGGCACTGGGATTTTTGGGCAATATGTTGTGGTCTAGCTCCATGACTGGGACCCCTGTGTGCTGCTGCAGTTTAAAGAGCAGACAGTAAGAGATTATGAAAAGGCAGCTCCATGGCTCTGTCTCTGTTCACCCATCTCACATTTGATTAGTCTCTGCTTGACATCAGGCTGGGAGCAATAAGCTCTGATCATAACAGAGTATGTGGCAACAAGCCCGAGAGCTCCATGTGTCACTCCAGAACCAGACACTGTCTCACTGGATTCCTCCACGAAACAACTGAGGCAGACATATGGATGCCAGAATTGTCTTTCAGCTCTACCTACTGCACGCACCAAGGTGAGGAGTAAAAGGCAGGACTATCTGCAGGGGAACACTGCAGTAGCAATGAGCTTTTGAAGTAGAGAAGAATATACAGAAAAGTCAATTATTGATCCAAATGAAAGCAAGGGGCATTATGAAAACACTGTCACTAGAGTTTATTCAGAAGTTTGGAGGCATCTTTTTTGTTGGGAGTATGTGTGTTAGGGATTCATTTCCACTTATTTTAAAGAAAGTCTGCACAGGCACTGCTGTTGAAGAGGTGGCAGAGTCAGAGTCCATGTGTTGGTTTGCTCAGAAAGATTGGGCTAAAGGTGCATTCCTGAACTTTTGCTGAACTTCAGTTTGACATGGATTGAAATCTTATATCACTGTTGAGACCTGATGGACCATACAAATGGAAGAATATATCCCATTTGAGCCTGGGAGAGTTTTGGGAGGTGGAAGGAGAAAGGAGGCTTCTAATGGGAAAGCATCACCTCTATTTATGCTTTTCCCAAGGAAATCCAGCCTGTTCCAGCTCCTTGTCTGGGCCCCCTCTAAATCTGTTCCCTTGGGTCCTTAGATCTCTCCCTGCCTGTATTGGTGCTGGGGAGACACTGGCAGATCTGCAGCGTTTCACACCCAACCTCACCCCCCAGCAGTTTGTACCCATTCACAAACCTTTCTGATACCAGTTTCTCATGTAGAAAGAAACTTCATGGATCCCATTGCAGCTGAGCTGTCCTGGACATGAGAGGTGCAGACCCTGCCCATTAAACTTCTTATGAAACAAGAAACAGTCTAAAAATTTAGATTTTGCCACTTTTATTTTTGGAAAAAAAAAAGAAAAAAAAAGAAAAAAAAACCTTTTAAACTTATTGGTATGGAGAGCAACAACCAAATTAATTTATCCATTGTAAATCTCTCTAAAAGGTCATTACAGATTGTAAAGCCTAATGGCTTAAAGTTCCAGCCTTATATCACAGTGGCAAAGAACTCATTCTCTAGAGGTTTTATTTTTGAAGATTTGACATTTTCTTTTATCAAAGCAAATGCTGTATTTTTAATACACAATTTTCTTTATTAAGGGATAGCCTATATTTATGAAAATATTTAACATTCATTTCACGTAAAACATAGTAACAGAATTGAGTGATTTATTTTCACAATGCATAGGCAGAGAAGTAGAGCAAGCCAGAGTTTAGAAATAATTGAGGTCTGTAGATCTCAGGTATGTATTTAAGTGGTCTTTTGAACTGCCATCCGTGTTCTGTGTGAACATAACTTTTCAGAGCACTTGTGATTTTCCTCCTTTACAGGGCTGCTGAATTGTGGTATGAGGTCAGGCCCGTGGTCACTCTCTTCTGACACCAGCAAGGTAGATTCAAGTGATTCTGAAATGGGTAAAAATACAGAGATGTTTTGTAGCTAATTTAGTACAGACCTGTGCAAATTGTCTTATTTATGTGAATTCAAAAATAAAACCCATGTGTCAAACTGGCAGATAAAAGTCTCATCTGCTGAGAAATCCGACTTTGAAAACAACTGCTAAATTCACCATGTGCAGGATATTCTTTGGTATGGCCTGGTGCTGCTTCACTGTGGGATTCTGACTAGCACATGTGACTTAATCACCTTCACTTTTATTTTGAATTTTTTTTTAATCCTGTCAGCTGAAAGAGAAAATAAAACACATATTAACCTCCCTGATGAAGCTTTATAATTCCCAACACTGAAACATTAACCAAGTCCTTAATTAAGAGAGACTGAAAGTAGAAGAATGCTTTTATGTCATTAGCTGTTTTTTGCTCCAGTCATCTGCCTCATTCAAGCATAGGATAATATGAAACCTCATGGGTCTGCTAAAGGCTTGACTTAAGTATATTGCGGACTTTGCAATTTAATAAGAACGGGGCGTTGTTCTTAGGAAGCTTCATTTTCTCTTGCTTATGCTCAAGCAAAAAGGAAAAAAGTACAAGCAGCTAGTGAGCAAGAGACTCAGGTTAGACCCAGAGGTCTGAGCCCAAGCCCTGGCTGCACAAGGGTGTGTTTATTCCTGCGTCTCTTCCCTCACGCACTAGGAATAGCAGCAATTAGTGTTAGACCAGAAACTTTCCTAGGCAGAGCACAGCTGTTCCCCTTTTTTCTGTAGTTTCTGCAGTATTGAGCATGATGGCTTCTCAGAACTGCCTAGCCAGGGAGCGTGTGAGGCACCCTAATTGAATGAAAACCAGCGCACACCAGTGATGAATGGGCACCTCAGCAATGGTGTTGTCTGGTCCTCCTCCAGCAGCGAGCTGTTTCAGTGCTTTGTTCCAGAGAACGGAGGGTTGGGGAGCCAGGACTTATTCCCAGACACTGATCCGTGTCAAGTTTTCCCAGTAACTCGTTATGGGGCCAGTTGCCTACACAAGTAATCTAGCTGTTCCTCTCTAGCGTCAAGGTACTAAAAAAAAAAGTGTGGTAAAATTCTTTGTATAAGACTTTTAATCTACTGGGTGAAGGAGGCTCAAAAATTACTGAAACTTTCTCACTCCTCTGAAATTACTCACTGAGCAGATATAATGGCAACAAACACAGGACAATGCTTCACCACACTAGAAAAAGTAATTTACGTAGAGTGGGGACCTTTACACTGTCTCTTCACCTTATTAAAGTTGTAAACCTAAAAATCCCTATGACTGTAACTGCAGGATCGCAGCAGACTGTTTAAACTGCAGGATATGTGTTTGGGAATTAAATATTTTGGTGGATTGGGCATTATTTTTCTCCCCTTGTGTGACATTCTCTCATGCGCCTATAGAAGTGCAAAATTTTCTCTTGCTTTTTCCCTCCAGGTCTTTTTCATGCCCAGTAACCACACTTTTGTTGGCTCGAGTGCAAACATCTTCTTTGAAGAGTAGTACCAAAGTCAGCCTAAGTTTCCTCAGTTTCTTCCTATTCTACCCTTGACATCCCAACAGTGACCTTGGGGTCCAGTGCACGCAGATAAACTTCTGCCACTCAGTAAGCCTGTGCTTAGATTAAACCACACTATCCCTTTGGCAAGCTCAGAATTAAGGCTTAAGAGTTGCATACCAAGATCTTGAAATTCTGGCTTTGCACCCAAAAGTCTCCTTGGCCACACTGAGAAAAGGAATGGGCTCAAGGACCAAAAGCACACTCAGAAATGAGCTGATGCACGATGCTCTCCAGGGTCAGTATTTTTCAAGTGCTGCTGTGTTCTTTTAAAGGAAGGAAAAAAAAGATAAAAGATTCATGGAGTTAGAAGGACCAAGTTCCTGTGGGTGCAGTATGTGCCACAGAATGGAAATTAAAAAACAGAGAATTAACAGGGTTTGTTGTGTTACAAAGCTGAAAGCATTTTTATCCTTATATATGTGTACTCACAGAAAAACATACTGCACTAATGAAACACAACTTTATGTTCCCAGTCATATTTATTGTTGGTTGCCAAGCAGTTTTAGCTATGGATTTGTTTGGTTTATTGTAGGGGTGAAGAGGACATGCTTGTGGGATTTTTGACCCCTTTGGCTACAGGTGATGTGTACAAGGCATGCCTTAAAGAGAGTGGGTAGAGTTGCCAAGCAGGCAAGCTTAATAATGGGTATCTTGACAGGGGTGAACGTGAAGATGGGGAACTGAGGACATGACAGTTCCCATGAGAAGACATACTGCATTTTCCCCCCTAAAATCTATCAAAAATTTTCTGTCTCCCCTCAAGGGGAACCAGCCTGAAGAAAAGTCCAAAAAAAGGCAACATGGTGGGACCTAAATAAAAGCTGATAGATGAGCTGAGCTAATATTAGTTTCCTGGTATATAAAGCCAAATGGATTAATGGATCAGCTCATGCATTGCCTAAGGAAACAAAAAGAAAATCTTCAATACTTCTGTGCACATTGAGGACATGAACAATACAGTAGGTCTTTAGAAAGTAAAAACCTAATTTGGGGGAATCAATTACTACTTTTTTTTTTTTTTTTTTTTTTTAATCTAAAGGAAGTTCACAGAGAGGTAAAACTTGGGTAACACGCCAGCCAGAAGTCATGTGTCTCAGACACCACAATGATGGTCGATCTCGGTTTGCATCAGTCTTGCCCAGGCTCTTTTTAGCATTCCAGCTTCAGCTAATGGAAATCAAGCCCATTATGGTAAACGTAGGAAGCAAGTACATTAATAGTGGGCACTGACATTAATTCAAATGGTAAACAATTCAGAACTGTTCCCAGTACATACTAGATTATGTATCATCTTACCTGCTGCTTCAGAGGGCTACGTCTTTCATGGGTTTTTTAAGTACAGAAAATTGTCTGCCACAGAGTTTTCTGCTTTAGTAAACTATTTTCAAATTCTGCTTTGCTCCCTATCAGTCCCATATACTTTTTTCTTTTTGGTTTTGGATGAGAGCACTTTCGCTCCAGAACTGACATCATCGCAATGCCAATCTGTTCCTTACATTAAAAACAGAGAGGCAGACGGGGCAAGTTTAGCGAAGGCAAGATGTGGGGGAAAATCTAACGTGAAGGTAGAAAGAAAAAATGAGCTTATTTATACAGTAACACGTGTGTTAGAGTAATGCCTCCCTTCCTCGGCTATGCGCTCCCCCATCTTCTCTCTCACACACGTATATACACACACACTTTAACTGTGCTTTTGTGTTTTGTCAGAATTAATGAGAAAAGTTCCCTTGCCCTAGGGGTAATTAGTGTCCTTGGAGTTAAATAAGCTAATACTTAGACACCTCTGGCACAGGCAATTATGTTTGTGTATTGAATAATTGATTCAAAGAGGGGGGGAAGGGGCTGCTAATCAGATCTGAGCATAATGAATTGATTTAATTAACAGGGGAATCTGAGGGTCCCTGGGAAATGTGTGCATTTATTCAGCAGCAGGAGAGAGTGCAAAGCACATAAATTGAGAGAGAGAGCGAGCGAGCGAGGCAGGCGGCAAGTGCTTTTGCTTTCAGTGATAGGTTCACATCTTTCCTCCCTCCCACCCCCCCTTCCTTTGAATATAATTTTAGATTTAGAGTGAAATCAAGAGAAAAGCACTTTAGAAGCCTGGAAAGCTCTCGCAGTAGCAACAGCAAAGGGGAGAGAGGTTGTGAGCGATCACACGCGATTACATTAAGACAATTTTTGACAGCGCAGGTTGGGCAAGGACGGAGCAGGGGGAGCAGCCCCCGATATTGGTTCTCCCTTACCTTTTTCCTCTCTCCCCCCTCCCTTCCCTTCTTCTTTGATCCCTAAACTGGCACTCGAGCTGCAGCGGCGGGGCCGGGGGCGAGGCGGCTGGTGCAGGAGCCCGGCTCCAGCTCTCCGGCGCCCAGCGCGGCCGTAGCCCGCCGCAGCCCCGCTCCAAACTCGCGTCCCGGGGCAGCGCCGGGGCGGCCGCGCCGCTGTCCCCGCCTCGGCAGCGCCCCGGTGCCCGGCCCGGCGCCTCGCCCGCCTCGGAGCCGAGAGCGGCGGCTGGAGGGGGAGAGCCCCAAGGAGCCGGAGCGGCGGCGGCGGCGGCCGCCCTCAGCACCCGGGACAATGGTGCTGGACAAGGAGGACGGTAGGTGGGATCGCGGCGCGGGGCCCGCCGCTCCCGCCCGGGCGCCCCGGCGGCGGGCGGGGAGGCACGGACGGAGGGACGGAGGGAGGCAGCGGGTCGGGGGAGCTGCCCCGCGCCGCGGCACGGCGCTGCTGCCCGGCCTGTCCCGCACCGCTCCGCTCCGCTCACAAAGGGGGGCCGGGCACGGCCGGGACGGCGGCCCCGCCGCACCCGCAGGTCGCTCTCCGCGGTGGTCGGGCCGGGCGGGCTGCGCGGCGGGGACACGGCAGCGGCTGGCCGCGGCCCCGCAGCGTGCTGCGGCCGGCCGGGGAGGGTCTGACACCGCAGCCCGGGCACCGGGCCGCCATCAGCGCCGGTGGCTGCAGCGCGGGTTCCCGCCGAGGCCGCGGGTGCCCCATCGCCGCCCCGCGCTCCCACTGCGGGCAGGGCGGCCCTGCTTGCGGGAGTAAATGGCCACAGAACGGCCCTGTGTCGGGCTGGCGAGGGCTTCAACTCGGAAAAGTGAATGCCAGGCTCAAGAGACAAGTGGGAGATGCTCTCCTTCGCTGTTTTCTTTTTTCTTTTTTTCTCCCTCCTCTCTACCTCTTTTCTTTCCCCTTCCCCTTTTCTTTTGATCTGGAGTTTCTACCTCAGAACGGGGAGAGTCTGCCCGCCGCGACACCGCCGAGTGGGACGGGGCACGAAGAGCAATCCCGGGCTGGCTTGTGCGAGCGGCCGTGTGGGAGGGGGCCGAAACGGTGACAACACAAGGTTAAATGCTCCCTTGCCCCAGAGAGGTGCGTGGGGAGGGAGCTCGCTGCACGCTCGTCACATGCCTCTGGGCCCTCGGAGAATCCCTCTCCCAGCATCTTTTTTTTCTTCCAGTTTCTTGAAGCCCTCTGAAGCAAACGGATGTAGTGTTATTAATGGGGTCTGTAGTGCTCCAGTGGAAAGCACGTGTGTTGGAGAAGAGGGAATGAACTTATCTAACTGGTCAGTGAGAGCTAACAGTAGAAAGACTTTTCTCATCCCTCTCCCCCTGTACACGTAGGTGAAAAAGTGAAGTAATGACCGAGGAATTAAACACAGGTAATTTACTGGTGTGTGGAACAAGGCTTGGGTTTCTCTTCAACCTCACTTTCAGGTGTAACCTGCGTTGCAAGAGTCCCCTGAATTTTGCTCAGCTGCTGGAGGAAGAGAGAGGACAGGCTCTTAACATGTCTATTAATACCCCTTAATAATAGTAACCGGGTGATGTCTTCATCCCGGTGACTCTCTGTCAGGGGGTGCCTGCCAAGCCGTGTCTGTTTCCGTGTGATTGACAGTCTGCCAGCAGGATGCTGCCTCCTTTGCAGGGCGAGAGGCACAGGTGAGCTGCGAGGAGAGACCGAGATCTGAAGAGGGTTTCCTAATAGGGGTGTTTGGGCTCTTTCAAGTGTCTCAGACGTACTCATTAAACACGAGGAGCTCGGGGCCGGCCTGACGGTGCTGTAAGGAAATGAAACTAGAACCGTTGATTATCCAGACAGTTCTCAACAGCCTCCTTCCAGCAGATTTCATGAACGGATGTGTATAAAAGGGAATAATGGTGGTGGATGGTAGAGGTAAAGAGGAAATTAGTGCGGGGTGCACTTAAAAAGGGAGCAAAGTAGGAAACAAACCCCTGATGAGAGGGATGTGAAGATCCGAACAACAAGGTGCGGTAATGCCTAGGAATCTCCTTTGCTGTTGATGGAGTAGTTATGCTCAAGGAGAAATTATGGTCATTTTTAAAGGTGCACTGGAGAAATGGGGGACAGGAGGTGAGACTCAGAGAAGAAACTCTTCTTATGAAGAGGTCATTTTACCTTTGTAAGTTTCTTTCTGCCTGATTCAAATGGGCTCCACTTGCCCGCTCATCTGTGAATGTTAAAAGGGGATGCTGGACCTGCATAGGTTACAAATGGAATGAAATGGAAGCTTTTGCTAACTAAACCAATTCCTTTTGAAATCAAGCTTGAATGAGCTTGTTAATAAATGGCCCTTTTTTTTTCCCTTGTATTTTTTTTTTCCCAGAAGCCGGTCTGATTTTTACCAACTAAAAATCCCAGTGTTGTGGCTACTCTCCAGTTCTCCCCTTGATGTAAGAGGTTTTGCCATGTAGAGTTTTTCTTTGAGGGGTTTTCTTCTTTTGAGGTCTCTGGCAGCAGTGGGGGTATTCATAGTTACTACTGCATAGACAAGGCAGGATTTCAGGATTACCCCTCCCAGAAGTCCTGGTGCATCGCAAGGAGGACACTTTCTGCCTTGTAAATACGTGCCCCTTGCTTCTGCATCCCTGAAGGCTACTTGGGAAGCTGGGCTATGGCCATTGGCCTCAGAGGCAGCTGCCCACTCTTTCAGCTTGAAGCTTTAGGGCTGTGTGCCAGCCTCGGTGTGACACCAGGATTGCCCCAGTGGTGCAATAACTGCGGATTTGTGCTTCCACTCTGGGTTTGTGAGCAAAAAGCTTCCTTGGCAAACACGCTCTGTGGTGCCGAGAAGTAGCAGAGACTCAATAATACTTTACTATGGGTCTTCACAGATATCATTGAGGATGAAGGGGCAGACTGAAAAAATAACAACAGTAATAATGTTTCTGACTTGATGTGTTGTGGCATCACGTCAAGTTATGTCAGGGAGGTAACAGCATTTTGTATGTTTGAAGTGACATAATATAACTTGACTGATGCAACATGACTTGATATTAGAAAATACTGGTTCACAGTGGAACTTTGGCAGGTATCTTCCCCGAACAAATGTTACGAACCGAGAGAAGAGGGATGAGAGTGGTGGGGGAGAGAAAGGTTGAGAGGGAAAAACTTCAAGGCTCACATTTTAGTCAGTTCCACTATGTAAATCACTGCAGAGTTTGCTGTGGGCAAGCCAACCTACGCACCGTGCAGCGCATTTATAAATTTCAAGATAATGAGAGTTAAGATATTTTTCAAATACATAAATGTTTTGATCGCAAAGACCAGATTTCTGCTTAAAAAAGTAAACTGACATCAGGTAGCATGATTAATTCCAACAGATTGTGTTAATTGTAGTTGACTTAAATTGCTGTACAAATGTGTTGCGGGTTAGAAAACTTTTTTTTTTAATTGTTGGTGTGCGAAATGAGTAAGCAGATAAAGTGTTTAAAAAAATCTGTTTGCACAGGGAGTAATCCAGCCTCTATGACATGATGGAGCAGTAAAGGAATAAAATGTACATTGACCCGGTACTGTGTATTTTTTCATGGGTGCATTATATCTGCTAGTTTGCTCTGCTGCAGAAGTCAGCTGTGACAATGACTAACTTAATTTTTAGCAAAACCTTGCCTTTCTTGTAGTTACCAAATAGTGGAAGTTGAAATGTACCATATATTTTGGGGTAAATTTGTCCTTTTTGATGGTGGCAGGGTTGAAAAGTACACAGACAGAAAGATGGAGCATTTTTGAAGTTCATAATTTTCTGATGGAGGCCAATAGTATATCGAAAGTGTTGAAGTGCCTCAAATCTTGAAAAGACTCTGGTTTTGTTAGTTTTTTCATGGATGCTTTTAACTATTAGACTTTAATCTTTGGGATAAAGTCCTCCTCCTTTTTAGCTTGTGACACTTCCTAAAAGAAAGTGATTATTTATGGTGGTTCCACTCTTACGCTAAAATACATATTCAACACTTGCAAACTAGGAAACAGGAGTTGTTGGAAGCACTAGATGAAAACAGTTCAATGTAAAATGATACATTTAACATCAAATATTCTCAAGGACTGTTAGGATTAAGTATTGTGAATGAAGGCGGAGGGAAAAGCCACTTCAGCTGGGGATAAGGAATCTAATTAAAAATCGGTATTAAGGATATATAACTTGAGCCTGCTATCATGCTCTTTAGAGTACTGTTGTATCAGTTGTAAAGGGGAGGAAGAAGTATCATTAAAGCAGAAATGAAATGTTTTCTCAGATTAAAAGACTGAGATGAGTGAAAAGGTGCAGTTGATCTTAGTAGCGAAGTGTCTGATCCCGCAATCCTTGTGAGAGCCATTGGAGACAACAGATGACTTGTCGGAAAAAGGAATGAGAGTTGCAGGATGACATAAAAGACGCGGGTGCCCAACTTGTCACTTTATATTTGAACATTGATGACATTTCTGACAAGTGGAGCAAACCTGTTAAGGGTTCGTATCACGTTTGATTAGGTAAATTCATTTTAATATCGACCTAGTGAAAATGGAGCTGGGTTCTCTGGAATACACCCTGAAACTAATACCGATATGTGAAAACAAACCCAAAATATTTGTGCAGAAAAATAGTATCAAGTTTTAGGTCACCAGAGATGTGTGAAATGTAGCTGGGAGCAGCGGGGCTGGTGTAACGCAGCCGGCATCAGCTGCGGAGAGTTGTGAGCCTCTGACCTGCCCGAGCTGCTGCGTGGCGCCAGACACAATCCCGGCTGGCAGGGAGCAGGGCTGGAGCGGGGCTGGAGGATCCCCGCGCCCCGGCCCCGCAGAGGACAAAGAGGCGGCGGCGCAGGTGGCCCCGCGGCCGGCGGCACCTGGGCGGGGGCCGGGCGGGCTGCAGGTGGTGCTGCTGAGCCGGGAAGCCGCTCCGCCGGGAAATCCCGGCAGGAGCGCGAGAGGGGGCCCTGGGAAACGCGTGCATTTATTCATCGCAAGTGTGCAAGGCTCACCAATTGAGAGGCAGAGGCAGCACTAGTCGGGCTAGTCTACCCTCTCTGAATATAATTTCGGATTTAGGTTCAGCTTAAATCCGAAGGGAAAACACTTTATAAGGCTGAAAGCTGCGTAGTTGAAACAGCCAGGGTTATGAGCTATCAAAGGCAATTACATTAAAATAGATTATACTGTGTGAATTGAGCCATTTAGAAGGTGAGAACCAAAGAAACAGCTCTGATCCCCCTTCTTTCTAAATTGCAGTTTTAGTTCCTTGCAATTCTGAGGCACAAAAGTAGGTGAGACTGCTTTTGTATCTGCAAAGTGCTTTATTTCTGAGTGTAATTCTAACTGAGTGCAATCTAGGTTAAAAGCTGGACAACTGGGTAATTAGAGCTCACTTGCTGCTAAAGGACGATCAGCTGTACCGTAGCTCATTTGTGTTCCCAGAGACTTGCTCTCCTCTCCCCTGAGCGGAGGCTGCTGCGGAAGAAGCATCTGTGCCCGGACTTTTCTTGATTGCGGAGATGATGGTGCTGGACAAGGAGGACGGTAGGTGGGCTGAGATTGTGTAAGCCTGTGCTTGGTGTCTTCTGTGTGCTGCTAATGTAGAAATAAATAGTTTTGAAACAGATGTGCGCTGTGCATTTCAGAGTGCTCTTCTCTGAGCTTCTGATGTTTTTCTCCTGTGTAGGTAAAAGCATGCTTGCTCTTTATTTTTTTACCTCATCTCTGACATGATCGGACAGCCAAGAAGGGTTTACTCTAGGCTCTGTTTGCTGAAGGACATAGCAGAAACAGCTTGATTTTATTTTTTAAATATCTACGTAGATTTTTCTTTCTGCGAGTTACTCTAATATATCCATTTTAGCCTGCTTGGTTTAACAGCTTTTATTGTAAATCTAATATGGGGATTTTTCTTTCCCTTTCATTTTCATGCCATTTAGATCTCTTTAATGTGCGCCTTTAATATCTGTTTCTTGCAGCTTTTCTTCATAGCTATAAACATAATGACAATAAGTTAATAAGCCTCTATGGAAAAAAAACCCACAAAAACAAAAAACAAAACAAAACCAACCCCAACATTGGTTTATTCTAAGAATTTACTCCCTTCTTTTAATAGCAGAAGTGGAGGTTCATTCGGGATGTAATTTCATGAATGAAGCTGAAGGAGAGCTTGACTGATTTTAGGACTTCACATATGCTTATTTTTTTAAGCTGACTAGTTCTTACCAAGGATGCTTAAGGGGAACAAGTTGATGTGAGGAATATCAGACAGCATTAGTAGCCTGAATGACCTGGTGCTATCTTTTGCACATTGCCTGCCAGGGTGTGCACCTTAACTGCTCGATCATCAGTAGTTTCTGGGACAAAAGTAGTAAGGCAAATCACAACTTTTTAATGAGGGCTTTTGGGTTTTTTTTTCTGCTAAGGCTGCTTTGTGGCTTAGGGCTTCCCTCATAGCTCGTAGACTGAAAACAAGGATTAAAACTGAGGCAGAGCAGAAGGCTTCTGTAGCCATCCACATGGACTTCCATCCATGGCGCAGCCTCTTGCCAAGGACCTCTGCCTTGGTGGCACTTTGTGCATGGACAGTGGGAACTGCATCTCAACTTTTAACAGGCATTTCTACCTATTATCTCCTTATTCCACTCCACCTGTATAAATGGATGAGGTGGACCATGGAATGGATTTCCCTATCTTCTAAAATTTATTTCAGAAACCTCTCTAAGTGTTTAAAAAAAAAAAAAAAAGGTCTTAGGCTGTTGCCATTCGAAAGTAAAAGAAATTACGGAATATCTGTAAGACTGTAGACAGGAAACAGCCTTTGACAGGGAGCAAAAGAGCCTGGAGAAATTGGAAGTTGGGCATTTTGGCGGTGGCATTGATTTTACTTGAATATATGTATTGCTTTTTAAAATATTTATGAGAAAAATAACTTGTAATTTAAAGTCACTTACTTTCCTGTGTCAGGGTCACGATAACCGTGTTTTGTGACTAGTACTGAAAGCTGCTCAGTGCTATTAAGTTGAAATTATATGATTTTTATTCCACAATCCATGTCTGTCTTCTAGTATTTTACAACTGAATTAGTATTGCACTGGAGAATAATTAGGAAGGCTTGACTGTTGAAAGACCAGAAGTCTTCTACTATAGTTTCTCTTCCCTCTCTCCTTTCCTTCTCAAAAAAGGGAGTATTTTAGATGTAGCATTTGAGGTCTTATCTCAATGTAAGTTTGATTTCTAAAATTCTCATGCTGGCATGTTCACACATGTAGAATGTTAATCTAGTTTCAGGGATGGCATGTGAGGTTTTGTTTCTTGAAGCATTTGGGACAAAGAAAAAATGTGGGCTTTTCACAAAGACTTGACACCTTTAAAATACAAGACCAAGCAGAAATGCATCATTATCGGTGCCCCCTTGTATGCAGATTCAATCAGATTTGGACTAAGAGTTGACCAATGTGAGATCAAAGTCCCTGTATAAGTTGTCATGCCCTTCTGAATTTATTCCATGCTAATTAAATTGGCATCCCAAAACTCTGAAATAATTTGTGGGGGGGAAAAAAATAAATCACAGGCTTTATTTCTGTTAAGATCTCACAAGTTCCTTTGTTAACACAGTAGAACTTAAAAAAAAAAGAGTAGATGTGGAGCATCTGTTACACATCTTCTAGATCAGCTTTGCAGTTGACTGGCCTGTGGATAAAAGACACGCTAAGTGCTTGAGTATTGCCTATGCTGGGAAAACAAATGAAGCTAACAGGGTTTCAAAGGCTTTGAAGCAGTGTCACTCTCAGAGGTGTTCAGTTGTTTTCTTTGGCAATATAAGTTGAAGCAAGCTAGTTTACTTTATTAGAGTCATAAGGCTACTCTTGTAACCTTCCTCTGACTAAGACGAATTTGGCTGACTGACCTTATTTCTTTTTGGACCACACGTGTTGTGCTGGGTTTGGGTTTTTTGTTGGGTTTTTTTTGTCTTTTCCCCTCCTTATGATTTATCTCTTTTAAAGGGCGGCAGCATTTTCTATATTTTGTTAAATCTCTCTTTTCAATTTGTGCCTCCCTACAGAACTATGTTCTGCTATGATGGAGCAATGCAAATCAAGTAGAATAGCCCAAATTAATTCTTCACATTGGCGGCGGTATGATTGCCTGCATGGAATCAATAATGCATCATAGAGGGATCAAATTTTGGAGTATAATGTGTGAATAATGCTTGACACAAAACAAAAATTCAGTCATCATAATAGCAATTAGGAAAAAGCTGCAGCTTATCCCAGCTGTAATCTCTGTTAACAATGAAGCACAGCCTGGTAATCAGCATGTATGGTATGAAATGCACTAATAGAAATCACGGCTCTTTGTTATGTGTGTGGGGGGTGAAAGTTTCCTTTTCAGCTAACTTGTGCTGTGTTAACCAGAAGTGGCATCCTTCAACCAAATTGTGGAGTTTGTGTGCACTTGTAAAAACACTTATCAGCTGTGCGTTCATCTCGATGTTTGCATAGACAGGAGCACCCCAAATCACGAGTCCTTTGTGTTTTTGAGCAGAACTCTGATTAAACAGATCACAGGAGTGGGCTGAGTAAATAACATATCAGAGGACTCCATTAAACATGTACCTTGGTTTTATATAGAAAGTTTTTATATATAGATTCTTTAAAAATGAAAAATAGAGATACTCAGTGGTTGTGTGCATTGGGATTGGAGAATGGGTCTTAAGTTGATGGGTGGCATTTAGGGCAATGAATATTAGGTAATTTGAAACTGGAGTAGTGCAGCAGTTGGGTTCCCTGTTGTGCGAGAGCCCATCTTGCCCCTCACAGAAGGTAAAAAAATGCAGCATTTGGAATTAGAAAAGCAGAGAGATGGACTGTGTAATGTCAGTGACATGAAGTGTGCCACGGCACCCTGGCCAGGACAGCAGAGCTGTAGGCTGGCTTCACAAGGGAGCATGCCAGCTGCCAAATGGAGGTACCTATACGTAGTTGTATCCTATAGATGGATAGGTAATCCATCTATCTCCAGCAACACAGGACCAAGCAATCCTCTTCTGAGGATAAAAATCTTTATGCACACTAAAATATAGCAGGTACAAATTGTGCCACTTAGGAAGAAGAGCTGTTCTGCATGCTGCTGGTGTCTTTCGTTTTCCTTTGAGCGTACCTTTCTCAGGTGTACCTATTGAGGAGTCATGTAGAGAGAGAAAGGGAGATGGCATGACGACTTTTCCTCACGTGACATGGAATTTAACTTTCCTGTTGCCTAATGTTCCTAAAGCTCTCTCTTTTTTTCCTTTTTATCTCCTGTGCACTCTACCTCGGACCTTCTCCGTGGTCCACTGGTGTCTAGATTACCATGTATGAAGAATCCCTACACATCTTCCCAGACATCAGCTTATTCAAAAAATGACTGATAAAGGTCACCAAAGACCTTATTTTTGCCTATTTAGCTGAGTTATCTGGTGGTTTTTTGAGGGTTTGATCTTCACACATATGGTTTTGATGTGATTTTGGAGGTTTGGTCTGGCTTTAGTTCATGACACAGTGCCCTTTTTGACTCAGAAGTACAGCAATAGATTAATATATTCATGAAGAGGAGATAAAAAGTTGTCAAAGAATTGTTCTAAATAAAATTGGAGCACATTCGGCAGCAGAACATGAGACTCGATTTGGCCATAAAGGATCAAAAAAACATTTGGGCTGTTTTTCCAAGTGTGGAGATAGAGGTAGTTCTTCCTGGAGAATCCCTCTGCCCCATTCCTGAAATGGCAAATATGGAAGCATGGCAGAAACATGGGGTAGTAAAGTAATTGCCTAAAACTATTCAAGAAATGGAGCCTACTGTACTTGGAGCACTGATAACCTAGATATCCATTTAAAGAAATCTCATCTTATGGGAAGGAGTAAAAGGAGGTGGCAGGCCTAAGAGGAGCAAACTGCTTTGTTTAGGGGTATGGCAGGCAATCAAATAGTTCCCAGTGTTTGTTCAGACTAGATAGCTGAAGGATCTGGGTAGGATGTCATCATACTTCATCCCCAGATGTTGTTGACACGTGATAATTGCCTGGTTGACATAACAAGCGTTGAAACAGTGTAAGGACATTTTTCAGCTTGGGTAATAGGGCAAAGGAAGCGGCTTGTTCTTGGAAATATGTTTGCTCTAATTTTGGTTTAATGCAGTAGAAAGTATACTTGATACCCTGGCAGCAGAACATAATTTGTCTTCTTTGGAGTTAGTGTTAAATTTTATTATCTTTAATAAATACAACATGAACATGTCAGCCTGTTTGTCATAGCCGTAGCAAAAATGCTCTCTTATGGTAGAATCTTTGGAAAAATTCCTTTTAAGAGCAGTGCATTATTAATAAAGTAATCCATTAGGTCTGGTGATAAAGGGTCACAGCAGAGTCTGAAATACGTTTCCTAAATGGTTAAGAAATTTATCATGGTTGGAGAATTAATTGATTTCATTTGGAGGCTTTCTTAAGGTTTTCAGGCGTTACGTTCAGAGACGCTTTACTTCTCTTTGGAAATGTGCTTGCTGCTCAGTTTTGCTTCGCTGTCATTAGCATGAACTATTACATTTCTGCTAAAGGCAAACTGTTCTTTTAGCATTATGACTGATTGCATCTGCGAGGAGTCCTACTTAGGTAAAGAATATGAAAGTTTATGGCAAATAAGGTATTTTACTTGAAATCAATTCAAAATCAGAATAATGGTATCAAGCATTAAGTGTTGCAGTATAAGAATAAAGAAGGCACTGCAGATGCTGCTAAATGCTGAACTATAAAACTCTAATGGGTCTATATCTTTTAAAAATTGGACAGAATTGTCATCATTTAGAATACATAGGCATTGTTTTAAACCATATAGAAATCACTGCCCCAACTTCAATAATGTGCGTAACTGTTGCCAGGGAATGATTTATTCAGTGAATGTAGCTCCTATTCACTGAATACTTGGGGGTGGAGAGAAGGGCGTTTTAAAATGAAAATTGTTCACTATTAGATTAACATAATTAAACCTATCTAAGAAGAATTCACCACAGCTACTGTTCTTTTAGTTCTCTGTGTGTGTGTGTTTTCTCTGTCCTCCAGTGGGATGACATCCAAGCCCAAGTTTCTAAGCATGATGTGGGGTGCTATCTATGCAAACAGATGCTCAACTCTCCAGTGAATGTTCTTGCAAACTACTTTGTACTTACATTCCATATCGAAGTAAATAATGGATGCTCTTGTCCAAATTTAGAGGATTTTTAAGTTTCATTGAACATTTTTGAATTCTTCACATCAATGTTCAGAGTTCCTTGCGTGCTAATCAAACTCTGAAAGGGTGATTTGGGCAGTGAAAGTATTATTTGTCTTATTTTTAAACTATTGATATCAACAGTTCTAGTTTCTCTTAAAGAAAAAGTGGATGATTGTTGCATATTCATGACTGAACTGCAGAGAACTTGGACCAGAATTAAACAATTAACCCTCTCGCCAACATCCATTTGAGTGGAAGCCAGGGATGTTCCTACTTGGTTTATTATGGATCTGAGATACAGAAATGTATTCCAGAGGACTGTGTTTCTAATAAATAAAAAGGCATAATGAGAATGTAACTGGGAAGGAAGACAAAAGCAGCCATGCTTTAAATTGTTAATGATGGTGCCAGTGGCTGCAGCTTTACCACAGCTGTTTAAATTGATCAGCTAGTGAAAATGTTTTGTTTTGGCATTTTCCCTGCATGTGCAACTCTTTCGAAGGGACTTCTGGAAGCTTTTCAAAGAGGAATCATGATCTTTTTTTA
Organism: Brachypodius melanocephalos; assembly: GCA_013398615.1. Lineage (NCBI taxonomy): Eukaryota > Metazoa > Chordata > Aves > Passeriformes > Pycnonotidae > Brachypodius > Brachypodius melanocephalos. Next base: position 1,236,379 of record VZSR01000499.1, read on the forward strand.
AACTAGGCTTAGAGCACCAGAGTTTCCAGTATTTTGGAATCCAATATTTAAGGATGCAGTTCAGTTTTTCTTTTGTAAAATTTTTGGCTGATGAGCCATTATTTCCTGTAAACATTTCCTTTACCACTTTTTTTCCCTCCACAAGTACTGCAAATTACTCACTACCCATAAAAGCAGAGGCAACAGCACACTTCCTAGCTGTCCTTTTTTTTTTTTTTTTTTCCCCATCTCTATTTTACTGAAGCTACCGAGCTTGATCAGAACAGCAGAAAGGGGCTATGTCGATTTGCTATGCATCTTTTGGTCAAGCATCCAGTGTGAAATTGTTCCATAAAATGTACTTTTTCAGAGGGAACTCACTCCTAATTTCTTTCCTGGTTGGCTCTACCTTGCAGCTGAAGTAGGTTAAGCAATATCTCTTTATTGCTTGTATCCTTTCCTCCTGTTCCAGAGAAATAGGTATATGTTTTGAAAAGATGCAATCTCTTCAAGGCAGGTAGGGAGGAGAAGATTGGACTTTCTGTGTGTTCACAAGTGATCTGGTAGAGTTGTTTGGGCAGAGGACTGGCTTGAGCTGGTGAGCCTTGGTGGTGTTTCAGAACACCTGCTGCCTTGAGCTCACGAGCAGACCTGCCTGGGACCTTGTGTGAAGTGTCTTCCTGGCAATCCTGGTGGCAGGTGACTCCTGGACAAACCATGCCTTACATAATGTTGAGCAGCCAGGTTTCTGTGTTAATGTACTTGCAGTGAGGGTGGGTACTGAACATTATTCAGGATCCATTATATATTTATCCTTATACTCATTTGTGGAAAATGATTTCTGTAAGTACCCTGTTACGGTTATGAAAGCCTAAATAAGCATCAGTCTCAAACCCTTTGACCTGTCTGCACAGAATGGAGATCTGTTTTGAAAAGGACTCCTTTATATCTGTTTTTACTCCATGCCCTTCCATTCATTTGCCTATACAAAGCAATAAAGGGTAAAACCAAAGTAACATAAATTGGTCTGTCTTCCTGAATCCATGTCTCGCTAATGTACCCAGATTAACTCAACTGTAAATTGTCTCCTTTGGATGTCGTGTCTTGCTAAAAGTTTCCTATATGATTCATGATTTGGATTGCTTTTAACAGCTATTGGCTAAGCAATATGGTAAATGTACAAGGTGATGCAATTGGCATTAGTGAGAGGATGCACAGGAGCATGTAATGCAGTCAATACTACATTAACTACTGATGCCCAATTACAGAAACTGGAAGAGTGGCTTTTAGGAGCATTAGGACTTGCAGAAGAGCTGAGATCACCTGCCGCTCCTTGCCTAAAAGCTTCACCCTTTACGCGCTGGGATCAAAGCAAACATTTAGTTGCTATTTTGTCATGTATAACAACGAAGGTATTTCCCCCCCTTTTTTTTCCAAAAAGTGTCACACTGATGCTTTTAGCAGATGTAAAATCCTATCTCTGTATTTCAAGACTCTACTTCCATCTCCTGGGGCAAGACTTTATTTGAATAAAAACTCTTTAAGCACCTCTGCATTTATTGTTCCTCTGAAGCTTACTATTTCAGCCAGTTTTTCTTTTAAAGAAATACTAAGTGATATTTAGAGTGTCCTATTTCAGCGTGCCAGAGTGGGCTCCCTATTGCTCCCCCCAGCTTCTTTCCCTTTTTTAATCTGTATGAGATTGTTTGTGACCTCAGCTGGCTCCAAGTCTCTGAAAAATGTTTTAAAATACAACCAGATACCACATAAAACAGGGTATTTGAGTGTGCAACCTCTCTGCAGTCCACATTCAGATTAAGCACACGTTGTTTGCACCACTGCTTTTAAACCCATTTGCAGTAGATGGCAAAGGACAACGTTACACTAAAAACAGTGCATACTTTTAGATTGAACCGTGTGATCACAGGTTCTCAATCTATTTTAAAAATAATGAGCAATGTCACTGCTGCATGGCAAAGCTAGCAACTCACAAAGTTCCTCTGGACTTGGAGCGAGATGGGAAATTAAGCAGCTCTAAGAACACTGAAATATTTTAATATAAAAGACAGCTGGCAGGTGGCTTATTGCTCTTGTTGCAGCATTTATCTTTATTTCCAGCTATGATACTTGGCATATCACTGCTGCTTTTAATCCTCAAAGCATTTTGCCAGTACTGAGGAATTTGTGCACCCCAAGTGATCATCTCCTGGAACTCAGGCCTGGATGTCTGAGGGATGTGCCTGACCCCCATGAGGCATGGGTAGACTTTCATGTTTTAGCTGTCCGTGGTTGGTTCTTCTCTGCTTTCTCTCTTCTGGGCATGGGTTGCACCTTTGCACCTTGCCTGCTGTCCCGTGCTGGATTAGGAGGTCAGACCTCTGCAGAAGAAGGGAGAAATAACTTCTGGACGTCCTGGGAAGGACAGAGTACTATTGAAGCAGTTGCTCTCCTTAACTGTTTCGGGGACAGTTTTATTGAACCCCTTTCAATTGGCAGTTTTAATTTTGGGATTTTTTTTATCCCTGAGGTCCAGTCCAAGAAATTGCAAATTGTTGAAGAAAAGCCTTTGCTAGCCTGTCTGCCTGCCGTAACTACGAGCATTGGTCACGTCCCTCTCCTGCTCCTGCCTGGACTGCGCATGTTGGTCTCGTCCCCCTCTTCCATTTCACGGGGGTGACGGAAAAAACAGCGTAAGGCTGTGCTGTAAAACATCCTGACAGGTTTTTTTTTTGTTGTTGTTGTTGTTGTTGGTTTTTTGTTTTTGTTTTTGTTTTTTTGTTTGTTTTTTGTTTTTTTTTTTTTGGTTTTTTTTTTTTTGGTTTTTTTTTTTTTTTTTTTTTTGATGGCTTCTCTCAGCCAGCAGTTGTGTTGGTTGTCCATGTGTTTGCCCCGAATTCCCGCGGAGCTCTGCCCCATCGCTGGGTACGGGGCTGGCCCCGGCTGTTTGCTGCGGCCGGGGCCAGAGGAGGAGCCTGTTATTTTTAAGTCCGACTGTTGCTTTCAGGTGCCGATCGATGCTCTTTTGAACGTCTGGGGGAGGAGAGCAGAAGGTGACCTGCTGGTTTTCCCCTTGCACTAATGTGTTTAAAAGGTGGCACCAGCAGTGGGGGCGTGGGGGATCTCAGCCGAGCTGTGCCTTCAGCGCGCTTGAAACGCAGACAAGTATCCTGAGCTTGATGCACTTTCCAAGCTGTACAAACAATGTTTGAAAAGTCTGAGGTACCCAGCAGGGCAAGTCGAAACGTCCTTGAGCAACTTTGTATTTAGACAGTGTTTTCTCTTTGCCTTTGATCAGGAGGGAACAGATGTGCCTCCTCTCATGTGTGTGTTTGTGCACACCCCCTGATGTACGCGCATTCCCTGTCCTTGTGCAGGGCTGCAGTATTTAGGGTATGCTGTTATTCCTCTTTGTTCTTTCTTATTACTGTTGTTCTGTTGCTTTTTGTTGTTGTTTTTACAGCGAGTCTAAGTTGGAATTTAAAGAGGTCAGACTAAACAAGGTTTTAACTTACTCTCGCTCATTTCCTTATCTCCCTTTAACTTGGATAGAGTGGGAAAAGAATATATGTAGTAATGCTCCCTTTAAAAAAAAAAAAAGTATGCATATATATGATCGATTCCTTGACTAGTTTTTTGGGGGGCAGGTTTTGAGCATTTGGTCTAAGTGGGCTGCTCACTGAAATTTGTACATTCATAAAATAGCTGATTGAAAAGCAATATTTCAGATAAATACAAGCCAGCGATCTATCAGCAGTTGTAATAAAAGCTGGGCTTCAGGCTGTGATTTTATTTTGAAATAATAAGAATTGCTTTATTCTTTTTACTTGAGTTACCATGGTAATTCTGTCGTGTAGCAGTGTTATATTGATTTAGAAAGTGGACAGTAATATTTCTTTTGTGTTATTCTGTTTCTAGGGGTTGATTTCTAATTTCCACTTGGAGATTACTTTTATAAATTTCTTAAGTCCTTCCACTTTTTTCTCTAGCAGTGTAATTTTCCTCTCACACATTGCTATTTTCTGAGCTTATTGGTTTGCTCTTATTTTAAATTAAACTTGCTGGTTTCAAATATTGAAATGACATCTTTGTCTGTGTCTGTACTTTGGTTTAGCAAAATATTACAGTCTGCTGTTTTATGCTTAATAATTCAAGGGAAGCTTTATGTGTGCCATCAATGGTTGTTGGTAACTTGACTAAACCAACACAGAGCTCAAACCTCTGACATTTTAATACTGCGTAATGGTGCTTCCACCCTGCACACTGTTTGAGTTTTTCTTTAATCTGCCTTGTATGTGTGCACTAAAAAGAATGCCAATTAAACTCTGAAGAGATCAGGAGAGTGGGGCTGGATCTTGGCCACTTTAGGTCTGTCATGCTTGAGAGAACCACTGGTTTTATCTATGGCACAGGTACCATTCCTGGCTACCCATATTTCTTTTGCAATTAAGAAGCTTCAGGTTTTCTAGAAGAAAAATTTTGGCTTGCAGAAGTGTTTGTACTCGTGGCTAGCAAAAAGTGACAAACTCCTTTAGCTCTGTACAGGATTGTTGTGTAAGATTTTCTCAAACATTCTGATTCTGTGCTACCTTAGCTATGGAACACTGCTCTTAGATTGCCGCTGCTTTAAGAAATGACAGTCTAAACAGGACGTGGCTGTTCCTTGTGGCATCTCTTTCTTTTCTTGTGAATGAGAAATAATGCTTCTATTCCAAACCTGGGGGAAGAGGGGAAATGAACCTCAAGCATCACTGTCTTCAGAAGCGGTGTTCTAGATCCTGAAACCAAAGCTATGGAGTCATTCAGATGACCTTTTAGTACAGAGGGTGGGATACCTACTTTGTGAGCACTAAGGACAGATTTCCTGGTAGTATAAAACCACCACTGGTAGGCTTTGTGGTGCAAGTAACTGGTGGGAGGGGGACTGAAGCTTTGTGCTGTTGCCCCTTGGTTTCAGTCCTAAATGAAGCTCACAACAGTAAGAAAAGGAGCCCAGGAACCCCAGCTGATCTCTTTGGGGGTCCCTAGAACATCTACAAGCAAGAATTATCACCAGCTGGAAAGGGCAGAAGAGGAGGAAAAGGGTGGCTTGGACAGGTGGTGGCTCACCTCAAAAGGACTGAGATGTGAAGTAGCTGGTAAAAGGCAAATGCAGTCCTGGAATGAATTGAACAAGAAACTGCTAATAATGATTCCTGTTCATAATGCTGCAGAGAGGCACTTGTAGGCACAGAGGTAGACCTTGTCTGCTATGGGAAACTGGCAGATCCCTCAATCTAGGGGAACATAAATCCATGTGGAAGCAGGGGCAGAGAGGATGCTCATGAAGAGCAATCTGTGCTTCAACTCATCTGCCTTTGCAAAATGAAAGCTGACTGGTCTGGATAAGCACTCTGGGAGGGGAAATACCAGGGAGGAAAGAAAAGTGGACTTTTTACCCCAAAACATTAGAATGAGTAGTTGGAAATGGCTAAGAATGTTTCTAGGCTAGCAATTTAAAAGCTTCTGAACTTTTGGTCTCTAGATCTGCTTTCCTCAGAGGGTAGTGCAGGCATGAAGCTGGCTGACTTGGGTAAGAGAAAGGGATGGTGCAATAGCCTCTGGCTGCAGGAGCTGGGACTCACTAGTCCTTCTCATCAGTCCATGCTGAGGCATTTATGTCGCAGCCTGTGAAGCTCTGTCAGTGTTTCCATAAAACCCCTGTATTTTCATGAACATTCATTTATGGCGAAAGTCTGCTCGTAAGATCCTGCCTGAGGTTACCTTTTTCTTCCCTATTAAAATTTTATAAACCTGTCACTTGGTTGGGAATTTTAGTTTTCTGTGAAAGTAAAATAGAAAGGGGGCCCTGATGGGGAAGCATAGAGGTTACAGTATCATTTTCTTCCTCAATGCTTCCTTTAAAAATAAATAAATAAGTAAGTAAAAAGGCACAAGCTACAATCTTACGGGTGAGCTCCTTGATGAGAATGGCAAAAGCCATGTTTGCAGGTTCTGAACTTCTTTTCAGTGATGTGATTTGGTTTGATCTGAGTGTGAAAACCCATAAGCAGCTGCTGCTCCCAGAAGTCTCCCTTAGCTTTTCTGTGTGCAGGTGTTGCCTGTGCTGTTCAGCTTGAGAGCAGTGATCCACAAACTTTAAAACCTTCAAATAGGTCCTGACCTGTAAGGCTGTAATGGCCCTTGGAGCCTTTACGGCCCATCAGATGATGTCTGTTACACATTAGTCTGTAATAGTTTCAGAATAAATATTTTTTTTTTAAATCAGTAATTATATCTCTCTACAATGGAGTGCAGTGGCTCCTCAAGCTAAAGCACAGTTTTAAAATAATGCAACAAGAGACTGTTTCATGTCTCTGACAGTCTTGGCGCTGAGCACAGATCCTCTGTTTTCTTTCTTCAGCATTTTCTTTCTCATTCCTTACTCGTATTGCAGCAAATCCATGGAGCTGTCATCTCACCCCAGATTCAATGTGATGTGGTAAACAAATACCTCATGTTATGGGTCTCCTCAAAGTAATGATCTGGTCTTTCCCCATCACAGTTGCTTTTCAGGAGGAGCTTCAGCTGATAATTTGCAATCTTCTTAGTAGGGCCCTATGCTCAAGAGAGCAATCTTGCCATGGTGGAAAAAAGGACTGGATGATTTAATGGACTTTTTTTATAATCATTGCGCTCTCTATCTGATCTTTTTGTGAGATACAGTGCTGCCTGCATCCCAAGTTGGGATTTGGGTTTGCTACCCCCTACCTAAAATGTATTTTCTTTCCCTATGGTTCGTTCAATTATAACTCTAGGATATATCTTCTGGGACTGAGTAATTGGCTAGGTCAGAAGTAATCTTTATTTTCACTGGAGAGATGTTTACAAACTGATGCTGTAGTATCTCTTTAAAACCCACTGAGAATCTGATTAAAGGCCTGAGGATCTTCTGCAAAGATTGCCTGCTCCCAGTTGACTTGAAAGGGTCAGCATGCTATCACAGTTTCGACGACTAAGAATTAACTTAAGGCTGATTCAAATGCTACTCTCTGTGTACTGCATTGATTGGACTGCTTTCAGATGGCAAGAGGTAACTTTATCCTGCAGCATGTGTGAACTCCATTTAGTTAAATAGAGAAGCTGAATGAATATGCTTGCTTGTGGCATGGGAGCTCAAAGGTGAACACGTTCTACCCCTTCTGCCCTGAATTAAATACTTTGGGGAGGATGGGAGGTAAACGTAATTCTTGTGGTAGCATGCCTGGGATACTGACTGCTGCAGCTGTTCTTCAGCAAGTGCAGCTCCTAAGAATCACAAAATATTTCCTTCTCTTCCCCTATGCACAGTCTACCCCGTGGGCTTGGCCGTAATGAGATGGGATTGCTTGTAGTGAAAATAGCAGCAGAGTGCTCATTTGAATGGGAAAATAAACCCCAGACCAAATAAAATTAGCTTGGTGCAGCATTATCACTGCTCCTTTTTTAGGAATTGAAGATTTTTAACCTGGTTTCTGTGAGCATCAGTGTTCAAAGGCATCTTGAATTAATGTGGGAATGACATTAATGGTGCTGACTCACACAGGGCTGTGGGGTTTGTGGTGTCACACTTGCAGTTGCTAGCCTTGGAGTAGCTTTTAAAAAGGTCCTGCTGAATGCAGCCGCCTCACACAGTGATGGGCTCAGTGGGAAGCAATGCCAGGCTGCAGACTGGTCTATTCCTGCTCCACCAGGGTCTGGACCAAAGCAGGCACTGCTGCTGCTCCTGCTGCAGCTCAGCCTGTCATGGAGAAGTTCTGCTGAACACCTTATGGAAAGAAAATGGGCTGGGCTGTGGTGTGCTCCTGACCTCCTGTCAGCCTCCTCACCAAGCCAGTGGCTCCTTGAAATGATGGGGCATCCAGGGAAGGTGCCCCACCAGCATTAAAACTTCAGCCAGGACACAGGGGCCAGCTAGTGTAAGTCAGTGAGTATCTTGCTGAAGGTGGGGATTCCTGATTTCCTGCCTCCTGTGACGTCTGGTACACTAAGACCTTCCTGGTGACAATCACAGCCCTGAGGCCCTTCTTGGGGTTTGATAGAGACATCAGTGCTGTTCCCAGCTGAACAATCCCAAGGGTTTGGTGCATCTATGTTAAAGAGATCAGATTTCCCTGAGCAATTTCATAGGGATTCTTCTGGGTTGTCTTAGGGTGAATGCAATGTGGCTGTAAGCCCATATCACAGGCTAAATTAAAACCATGTTGGTTTTTGGTTTTTTGGTGTTCTTTCTCTTTTTTTGTGTGTTGCAACTGTTGTAACAAATACAGGAAGAAGAGATGCTGGAAATGCTGACGGGCTCTGAGTTAGAGCAAGCAGAGAGACCATGCTGCAGTAATGTACTGCTCAGCTTTAATTGTGCCCAGTGCAATGTCTGTGTTCCCCCTGGCACTTGGCCACACTCGCATCTAGAGCTGCAGTTTGCCAGTGGTCACTCTCAGAAGAAAAATATGTGTTGGCAGGATCCTCAGTGAGCTGATGGCGACAACTGCACCAGCCGAGGTGGAGGAAAAGAGAATGATTTTGATATCTCCTGAAGGTGACCAGCCATGAAGTCAGACAGTTTCCATCTGCAAGTCTTGAAAAATGACACCAAAGACTGACAGTCATGTCCTCACTCCATGTGCAGTCCCAGGCTGGAGGGACTTGTGGTCACTGTAGTTCAGTTGTGACATGCTTCACCGTGCACAACTGAATCCATTTTCTGTTCAGTAAACAAAGCTCTGATTGCTTCTAGAGACAAATATTTTCACCACCTTTTGCTGCTTTAAATTTTTTACCAAATTAAGCAGTGCACTAAGGAGCCTCCGTGCTAACACTTGATGGATACTCAATGTTTGCTTCTGCTTCCTTTCATCCTGTCTTCTTTCTGATCAGGGTTGTTGGCTTCTTCCTCTGCACAAGCTCCAAGTGTTTTAGTCTCAAATGATGACTTGTTTCCCACCCTACTCCCACCCCAAGCAGGTAGATAAAAATTTGAACTTGATAAATCCCTTGCCAAATCCTGAACTCTACTTACGGTTTCTCAATGTGTGCTGTTCTCATTCAGCTTGTGAGCTTGCAGCATTGACTCTGCAAAGAATGCTCCTTCACGATGCTTAATCAAAGAAAGCAGACGTTTCTTGGTCTTGGCTCAAGTTTCTATCAGATCTACAAACAAGTCAGTTGTGAAGATGATTATGCTGGTCCTTGCTACAAGGGAGGGTCATGAGCGTTGTTACAGTACCAGCTGTGAACAGTGTGACAAGTCTCATTCTGTTTCAATTAAAAGAATACTCTTCAAATGGTATTAACCTAGTTAAAATTTTGCTTATCAAAGCAAGATCTGTAAAGCAAGCCAGGTAAGTGCCTATTACTGTTTGAAGTTGTATGAGAATGCAGGAGGAGGAGTTGATTTTGAACTTTCCTCACGCTGCATATCATGATCAAGCGCTTGAGGCAACTTTAACATCTGAATGATTTCGTCATTAAAGTAGTGTTGATAGCAGGGCGGTGTTTACTCAGCATTTCCCTGCCAGCTCTCAGAGCACTCCTTCCACTTAAGTATTTATCCTTGAGTTCAGGAGAGATGCCTACCCAGTGAAGGAAAGGTTTTTGCACATCCTGTGGATGCAGGATGAACAGCAGGGTTTTCATGAAATAAATGCTGAAAATGCTCTCTGTGTCCTGGGAGAAATCACTAAGACATCATGTAGGAATAAAAACTCAACAGGACTTGACCCTGCTTGTGGTTTTATTTTTTTTTTTTGGTACTTTGCTGTGTAGGCCAGTGTATGCCTGGAGAAGAGTAAGAAATAGCCTTTAAGTTAGAATGTTTGAATTCAGCATCAAGAAAAAGATTGAGAAGTGCAATGAGAGTACAGTAACTTTCACAAAATAGCAGCATTTTGGTAATCTGTGGTGGAATGAAATTCTGGCTCCAGACCTCAGGTGTGAATGCGACATGCTGAATTGCAGAAAACCCATGTAAGTTCATGTGATTCTTGCTTCAGTACCAGACCCAAGGCAGATCAGCATGGGTGCTGGCTGTCAGTCTGTTTCAAGTTTACTTTGGGAGTAATATTTTGTGTTATACTGCATCAAATGCTAATCTAGCTGTGCTTTTTTTATCACTTATATAATTTAATATGTCATCCTCACCTCCCCCCTTGCTTGGTTTACTCTGCTTTATAGGATGTATTATGGTAAAGTGCTTTTCCTCTAAAATAGGGAAAACCAATTTGACAACAATGCACAAAGCGAATAAGGAACATGGTGATATTTTAAAAGTATTGGCAAAGAGATACGCAACAAAGCACATAAGTTGAATTTGGAAATGTGGAAGTAAATTGTATCTCTGTGTTTTGGAGGAGGTAAGTGTAATCACCAAAGGAGAAGGGCGTGCAGGCATGAGTTTAAACCAGGGCGTGCTGGGGGTTTTGTGGCTTTCTGGTATTACAGGCTCCAAGTCAGAAGAACTGCTGCAGAGGGGATGTGGAACCTGCCATTTTTAGAATATACACAGAAGAATATTTCTAACTACTTAAGGTGTTGGCAACATTTGGTCCTTGTTTTACATGATGACTGATCAACTCATCTTAAGTTTTCTCATGAGTCTCATGAGGTTTGGCTGTTTTTGCACAGGGTGCCTCACAGGAACCAGATCCAGCGAAAGAACTGGGAGGTGGTGAGTGTAGCATTTCTCCTCTTTGTGCCACAGTCCCATGCAGAGGGCTCTAAAGGGTGGTTCAGTTGCCCAGTTCTGCTGTGGGGTAGAAGAGTTCTTGCAAGCACTCAGTGCCTCCAGCCTATGGCTGTCCTGTGGGAAGCAGCGCGGAGGGAGCTGCTGCTGGCACAGGGCTGGGAAGCAGAAGCCAGCCCCTGTCTCAAGCTGGAGACAGCCGAAGACACTGCATGGGCAGCCCCCAGCCAGGACCAGGGTATCCCATACCCTCACCAGCTCTCCCTCAGCTGAGGTGCTTGTCTGGAGGCAGTATCCTGCTCCTGCCTGACAGTGTGTGGCTGAAGGGATGGTTTGGTGTGTGCAACGAAGAGAGGAAGTGCAGAGACCTTCCCAAATGCTGTGGCTGAGCCTGTTTGTCCCCGTGCTGGCTGTGGTGTAAACCTGGACGTGCAGCCATTTGCCTTCTGCGTCTGAAGAGCCCTTTCTGCTGTATACCTTCATCTTCACAGCTTCTCTCAGACATCCGAGTGGCTCTGTACTCATCCTGCCTCTTCAAAAGATAGAAATTTTCATTTCTCCCTCCATTTCTGAAAAGCTGAGATTCTTGAGTCCTTGAATCATTTGACTTGCCCTCTGCCTATGCTGCCTTTGCTGCATCCCTTTTATATAATCACCGCAGCTCACAGTATTCTGTAATACAGCCCCAGTCCTCTCCCTAATAGACTGCTATGATGTCCATGACTTACATCCCTGAATTTTCATTACTGCTACAAAGACTTTTATGCACTTTAAAAGGGAACAGATGGATTCTTCCCTATTTTGGAAGAGATCATTCGTGCCTGTCCACCTTCTCAAGTTCACCTATTTTCATTACTTTAACTTAAAATGATTTGTGGAGCCTTCTGAGCTCTCAAAATTAAACTGGAGCCTGAATAAGATTTGAACCTAGATTTCCCTCATCTAACCTAAAGTAGATGATAGCTTCAAGGGAGGACCTAGAGAATAGTTCATTTTGGTTATAGTTCAAAACAGTAGTCAGTCTGTTCTTTCCCACTGAGCTCTTTCAGAGTTGTTCCAAGGAAGCTCACAAAGAGCCCTTCTGAGATTGAAGTGGGAACAAAGTGCTAATTGTTAAATTATCTTTTATCCCCCCCAAACCTAAGGAAAATCATCTGAAGGATGTTAGTTGCATACAGAGTATTTCTGTCTCCATCCAGTGTTAAGTAGTCTGTTTTAGAAAACCTTTATGTTTTGTTCTTTGCAACTCTCAATAGGCTTTTGCTCTCAAACAATATCGACTCTAGCAGGTGGCATTTTTGGCAAATGACCTCTCCTCAATACCAGGACGTTCAGATGTTGGCCTTTCTCATCTTTTTCAGAACTGTTAAAATAGGAGGTGAAGGGCAAACGCACTGCTAATAGGGTGAAGATGCACTAAGATCTTGGACTGGAAGAAAATCAAAATACTGGTTTCCAAGGAACTGGGTTGCTGGTGAAGAGCATGGTGTGATAGCTGGGTGTAGGAGCTGGCAGCACTTCTCTCTAGAAACAAATGACGCAAACTTACAAGAGCAGGTCCTCTGCTGTGGCAGAGGTTAATTATACGAGTGGTTCTGCAACTCGTGGCTTTTTCTTCAGCACTCTGCTCACATTTGCCTTTCTGACGTGAACTGCAGTAATGTGCACAATTCATGTGTCTCTGTCTGATTTTGGTTAATTGTAGTAGTAATTACTAATTTCCAACCCTTGACCTGATTTTTTAATCGCATTTTTTAAACGATCTTTTTGTGCCATTTTGGAATTTGGTGTTTGGTTTTTTAATTTAGATAAATTATGCTAAAATGTTCTTGAGAGAGCTGCACGCTGAGGTCAAAAGCTTTATCTGCACCGTGCCCATTTTCTCTAACCCATTTTAATAATCGCAGCTGCTTTCTTTAATGGGTAGCTTTTGTTGAACTATGCTAAATTTGTCCTGTTTAGACCAGGCTGCTGAGGAAGCAGTAAAACAGAGTCCTGTGGAGTGGCCCTGAGGCTTCAGGATTGCTGCGTGGGTTGGGAGGTTCTAGGGCTGGGTTTCCCTTTTCCTCCCTCACAGCCCCAACACTCCTATAACCTGAAGCCTTTCCCTCCGTTTTTCCCTATAAGTAAGAGGGAAATGCCCTCTGCTGCTGTTGTCCCTCACATGGAACAAGCCTGGGCTGTGGGACAGCTGTCTGGGATGACTAGCCACATCCACCTCCCCTCTGGACACTGCCAAGGGGAGGTGGACCTTCATCCCACAGATGGTCGTCATGAACAGCAAGGGCTGGCTGTCAGCCACCTTGTGGGAGAGGTCTCAAAGCTTTTAGGAAGGACAAGTCTTTATCCCTGTGCTCTCCCCAGGCATAGAAGAGGGTGTGTGTATCTGCAGGTGGGGGCACAGTGTGCTTTGGCTGTTTGTGGCGACTCGTACGAGGTTTCCTGCAGACTTTCTCCTGTCCCCTCCTTGTGCTTCGGACGGGGAAGGTTTAACCTGGTGCAACGTTTTCAAACTTGGAAACAGGTATTAAGGAGCAATTAGCTGGCCGGCCTCCCTGGATAAAACAGAGAAACCTTGCCAAAGATCTTCTTGTCTTTAAACATTTGTACAAATCTCTTGTCAAATATAGAAGTAATTGCCTTCCCCCGCTTTCTTTCTCCTCTCTCCTCAACCACTTTAAGCCCTGCATCTGGTTTAATATAATGGGTGTTTGCATGAATGGCTTAGTTAGCCAGGGTGGTAATAAAACACTTTAAATTTATTGTGACATTTGGATTTAATTAAAAAGTACACACTTAGAAAAGTAAAACATAATGTGTAGAAGGAGTCAGGAAGGTTTTTCTCCTTTTCTTCCAAAAAGCTAATTAGAGTTGTATTTTAAATTGTTTATGTGCTGCTAATCATTGTAATAAATCATTTACACTGAGAAAGACACACTCTAATGTGCTTGTGTAACTGTTTATGCTCTCAAGTTTCTATCATGAACAAATTGATCTGGAAGCGAATTTATTAACCACTGGGGAAGAAATCATTAGTGCTTTCTCTAAATATTCCCCAGGTACACTTTTATCATAGCAGTTTACTGTTTTAACTAAAAGTAATGTTACAGGGCCTTGGTTTAATTATGATGCAAATTGACCTTCCGTCATTTAGAAGGAGGGAAAACTGCCTTTTTGCTGGTTATATACATCTATGTTGTAACTGCCCAAGCACCTCACAGTTTCCAAAGGTATTTTTGCGGAAAAAACCCCATAAACTAATGTGGGAACTTTATGGAAGTTTTAAAATACTCCAGAAAGTTTAATCTCTTCAATCTACCTAGCCTTTGATAAAGGATCTTAGGATAAGGTAAGTGTAGCCTGTTATGTTAAATCTTTTGCAGCTGGCAGCACATTTACACATAGAAAGCAATTTGGTGCTTTTTTTCACAGTGCTGGAGACCACTTGAAATCTTTTGGAAATAATTGCCATTGCTGGTTCGCCATTGCCAGCAAAGGCACCAATGCAGAGATTTTCTGTAATCGTGTAAAATCAGTGGCAGACCTGCAGTTATAATCTGAGATTTTTCTGATTCATAGTACCTAATCCAAGCTGGAAACTGCTGGCATCCCAGCTCTTCCCAAGGGATTTTAGGGTGGGCTTGTAGTCCAGAGGTGGTAGCAGAGCCCACAAATCCCTGCTCCCCTGGGCTGAGGGACAGCTTGGGACATACTTGGAGGCATTGCTGAATTAATTTTCAATATTTGTACTTCTCCCCGGTAGTAAATTGCATTTCCCACCCTGCCCAAGAAACCACATCTGGGCACTGAAGGCTCCAGTTAAAGCTAGTAGGTTTTGTGGGTGCTTTTTAAACTTAGTTGCTATTACTTGAGTACTGAATTATTTATTTACAGGCCGTTGGGTGAGAATACCAACAACATGTAGATTTATATAGTTAAATTGGTAGTTAGGCACTTTTATTTGAAGATCTCTATAATTCGATGGGGAGGTTTCATTTTCTATGCAGTATTCTTAATTTTAAATACAATAACAACAAAATATCAAAGAATGCCCACAACAAAGCCACCCAGTGACAAAACCAACCAGTGTTCCAGTTTTTGGTAAAGCAAACAGTCTGCAGCTCTTTCCAGCAGAGAAAGGAGAGTGAACATGAATAAAATTGTACTTCTAGATACATACATTATTTGGAGGTGACTGAGAAAGAATCTGATGGTTGATGCACATGTGCTCATACGTCACAAAGACGACCTGTTGCCTCAGGGAGTTGGGCAGTGCAATGCCTTTGGGCCTTAGGTACCTACACTTTTATTTGTACTGTTTTGGCTTTTTAAAAAATATGATCCTTACCTTCTCATGGTTGAGTTAATGTTGTCTTTTCCTCCTTAGCCCTAGGGAGGCTCACAAGTGACAAATGTTTGTGTGTCAGTCCTGGCCATGTGTGTGCTGTGCCACCAGCAACCTCTGTGTGTGTGTGTATGTGAGAAGAATCTATTGGTGCTTCAGTTACATGTCACTGAAGCGCCTTTTAATTTCTAGATTTTCCCCAAAATAAGTTGTTTTTTCCTACAAGATGAGGGTGTTCATTATCTATCTCTTTTTATTTCAGATGTTTGAAATCCAGTAACATTATATGCATTTTGCTGGCAAAGTGGGACTTTTTTGAGACTTCTAGCTATTCATTTTTCCAGAAACCTACTATGCAGTGTTCTGCCACATTAGGTTTCTCTAATAATCCATGGGAGCATGTGATCAAGATCTATTACTGCCTCTCAGTGTGGTCGTCACCTAATTTCATGAGAAGCTGTAGTGGCATTTCGCTTTGCTGTTTGCAGGTTTAAATCTGTATTTCAAAAACCTTGCTGTACTACCTAGGCTTCAGAACTGTAAGGAACCAAAGGACATCATATGTCTTCTAGAAAATGTGGATTTTTCTCTTTTTTTTTTCTCTTTTTTTTTTTTTTGTCACCTTTAGATCCTTTTATGGCCATTTTCATAGAAAAATATGAGGCCTTCAGTCATTTTGTATTCTGCTGAATGTGACATGTAGAAATGTAAACGTGTCTATCAGAATGCCATTAATTGAGAATAATAAATGTCCCTTTACAAGTGAAGTCTTTATATAGAGGTGACTCCTGCTGGGATTCCTGAAGGCATTTTTCTTTCAAAGCACAAATATTTCAGCACTTAAAGCAACATTTGATATCCTCTTGCTGTTTCTGTGGCCTGAACCTCTGTGTTGCTGTGGCTTCTTTTTCTTCTTTTGACACTTTACAAGGTGCATTGCATCCAAACGTGGACTTTTTCTGCAGAATCGTCCCAGAATTAATGGAGCTCAAAAATCACCAGTGGCAGTTTTATAAAAAGTCCCAGAGTTCAGAGATGGCTTGTCCTTTGACAGACAGAGGGAGAGGGAAAGGAATCAGCACAGCAACGTAATAAATGTAGTTAATGGAACAAAGCTGGTGCCCATTTGCTCCAGTGGAGCCATGAGGACAAGCTGCTCTCTGCCACCACGTGCTGTGCAAGGACAGCTTTTGTGTGTAGGCTGCTCGTGCAGCTTTGGGCCCATGTAAAAGTGTACAAGCATCTTGAATGACACAAGTGTGTGTCTGCAAGCTACTTAAATACATAGCCTTGGAGAAACAGGTCTGTGGGTTTTGAAGCAGACCTCTGTTGTAATTCCAAACTTTCTTAATAGCCTTGGCACGCAGTGGACTGATGAGATTTAATACCTGCCCTTTAAGCTTCATTTTGTCTCCTTCCCTGTTAAAAATTCCTTGCAGCTGGGCATGAAATTACTCAGGTTGCCCCTTCTACTTGTAAGGCTTTTAAAATGTTGGCATCCCAAAATAAAGGGACATTGGCTTTTGTGTGATGTGGAAGGAGCCTTTCGTGGATCCGTGAGGGGCCTGGATTGCAGAAATGCTGGTGGAAATTGCCGCTTCACAGTTTAGGATAAAAATGAGGCAAACCCCATCCACGATGAGTAAAAGTGAGTAATAGTTTTAATATATTAAGGCTGTGGAAGAGGCAAGGACACAGGTTTGCTCCGATCTTTTCATGCAGAATGGGAAAAAGTGGTGCCTTGGTTTAACTCCTCACTGGCCTCTGAGGAGGGGAATGTGCAGGTCCCTGTGCTTAATAAAATCTTACAAGGGTGATATGTAGTGCTGCAGTCGATTGGCTCAAGGAAAGCCACCAAATGGAGCTGTGATGAAGCCATCCATGAACTGCATATCAAAGACTGATCATTCTCTGGTGTTTATAGTGCAGAGCATCTGTCTTACATGCTAACATCCAAAGTATTTCTCTGTCTGCTGATAATGTGATGGTAACTGTGAAATGCAGCTTTACCATTTTTGAAGCTGTATAGCAAAAAACATGAGCTTAGGGGTACATGAGTAGGATAACACATTAACATAAAAGTACAACTTTTTCCTGAAAAAATAGGTATTCCTCCCACCACAACTGAAGAGAAAGAAAAAATATTGTCAGTGGAGGTTTGCATATTGTACTGCAAGTGTATTTTGACACTAGAAACTGAAGAAATGGGAAATTAGATATGTCTGGGGAGTAACTACTAATCTAAGTGTCAGGTTTGATACTGGCAGACTTTGTGGAACCAGTAGCTCAAATCTCCGGAGGGCTGGCAAAGCCCTTGACCTTCGCAGCAGCAGATGAACTGTTGTTATTGCTGAGGGCTGATCCTGGAGAGAGGGATGGGCAGATCTCAAGCATGGAAGTGGTGCCTGTTTTGCATAGATAGAGGATGTCTCAGGGAATTCATGCATTGGAAGGGTTTCCACTAGTTTTCTTGCCTGTTGGCTTTACTTCTCTCTGGAGATGGACACATTTCACCCTCCAGTTCTATGGTTGTAACATAGGAGTCTCTAGACAAAAGCATGCAGTGTCAGGGCTGGAATCATATTTTTTCTAAAAAATCAAGTTTTCTGGTTGGTCAGGCTGTAGAAATAGTTCGTCATGGAGCTCATTAAAATAAAGGTAAATATTTTGGAGTACCTGATTCATATCATTGGTGATGTCATGTAACAGTGAAAAGTTTTTGCTTCCCAGAGGTCAGAGATCAGCTGTAGGCTTTTGAGCACAAGATACATGTCCACTGAAGCTGGCCAGCAGTCCTGCTGACAGTGTAGAGAATTCTTAGCAAGTTCATTTCAGAGCCATCTCTGGTACCCTCAGAGAGAGGCTGAGCAAATTGGGAGAGAGAGGAGAAAACAGCAGAGAGATGTCTCCACTGGGGATTTTCAAGACAACTGAGCCAAACTCTTCTCAGAGGGGAGCAGAGGCTCTCACCTGGAAGAGGAATTCCTGCCAGGAACTTCCAGGAGAAAATACCTGTGCCCCAGGCAGCTGTCATCAGGGACAGACAGAGGCACGGTGGGACAGGCAGTGGAGGGTACAGTGATGGTCCCACTCAGCGCTGGGAGGAGGGATCTGCCCTCTTCTGGTGTGCCTGATGGACCTGCTTGGGAGTGGAGATGGATTTCAGCTGCCCTAGGTTTGGGAATGAAGTGAAAATAAGGCTGAACCCACATAAGAAGTGAGAAGTCTCTGGAGAAATCTTCTGCTGTTTAATTCTCTGAAAGCAGAGTGGCAATTGCACACCCGGCAGTTGCTGTGAAATTGCTGCTACAGATAAGCAAAACTGGGACAGATATTTTTACTTGGACTTTAGGGTGCCTGAAATGCAGATATCTATTCTTTTTGCCCAGTTCCTGTTTGTAAGCAGTTTTTTTGAGGATCCAAATGGATCTGGAGCTTTGGAAATCCTCATTCACACGCTTCCATTTGGTATGAGATCTGCAGCAGGTGTTGTTTTTCCTTATCAGACTTTTGGTTCACTGTGAATTAGGAATAAGTACACTTGTGGGCTATGAAGATGAAGCAAAGTAAATTGAGATTTCTATATGCACATTACCACTTCAAATACTGTTGGCACTCAGAAAAAAAGAATACCTCCTAGCACTTGAAGTAACAAATTACTCATCTCGCAGTTTGCTGTGGCAGATCATGGCTTGCTTTAAAGTAACATTCTTTTATAATTTAGACACTCCTCTGAAAAGAGGTGCTGCATGGAGTGCAGTAGAGTTGAGGTAGATTGGAGAAAAGGATTACAGTTTGCATGTGGAGGCAGTGGATGTAGGCTGCAGATAAACGACATGGGTTTAGAGCGATCATTGCTGCTGCAGCTTAATGATTTTTCTCAGGGACAGGCGCTGGCTCTCTCCTTACTTTGAAGAACTACAGTACTCGTGTCTGCACCGTATTTCTTATAACATTTGTGCTGTCTTCTGTTCCTGCACTACTTATCCACCTTCCTTTCTCACCCAAAAGCAGGATGCTGCAATCGTGGAACTTCTGAGTCTTCAAATGCAACAGGTTGTGACAAGGTTGTGGCCTATCCAAATACCCATATCATGCACTTCATGCATTTAAAACATCTGCTCCAGAGCTTTAAAAATGAAGGCTGAGAGAAGCTGATGCAGCTTTGGGAACAATCAGAGCTAGGAATAATGTAGAGTTGTTCCTTAGGTTAACGGGTTCATGTAGGAACTTCGTTAGGTTAATAAGCAAATGTTTGGAGGTGTTTCCTTACTGAAAGGTGGGCCAAGAGCCAGCTGGGATTGCTTGCTTGGCCTGGGCAGTAGAGGAGGGCATGGCAGGGCTGGACGTGTGTGCTGGGAAACCAAGCCTTGGATCTTGTGTCTCAACTAGATGTCCAGCCATATTTCTCCAGGACTGCATCTGCTTTATGAACAGGCAAGGCAGGTAAAGGAGGAATATAATATGATTTGGAAGTAATAAGGTGGACTTAGCAGCAGTGCCTTGCACTTAATGACTTTCATATTCAGAAAACTGGTTAGTAGATACTTATAGTCTGTGAACATTTTCTTGAAATATCAAAATATTTGTAGCTTTTTTCTTTCGAGGGGGAATAAATTACCTGGTGTCATTTGGCACTGGTGGATATGTTCCTTTCTTTGATACAGAGCAAATTTGCTTTAGATTCAGTTTCTTTGACTTGTAGAAAAATGATACAGCATTGAAACACTAGGAATTAATCTGAATAGCCAGTGTGAAGTGAAAATGCTCCCTGTGCTTTAATTGGAATGGCCTGGTGAAAGCCAGTTCCCAGGCTGCCTCCCTCACTAACTACCCACCTTATGGCAGATTGGCATAATTCCCCCATCCCTGGGGAACCATAATAGAGCACTCCCTGAAGTGCTCAAAATCCCAAAGGGAAATAGGGATCTCCTTTATTTTCCTCTCTCTCTCTCTCTTTCTTTTAAAAAAAAAATTAATGGGGTTTCTGGAGTGCTTATGTTCATCCAGAGGATTTTGGACATTAAATTGAGGAGGTTTTAAAGGTTTTTCTAATTGCCACGCTTCCTCTCTCTCCCCCCTGTTAAGTGGCTTTGGACAGTTGCAGAACTTTGATTTCAAATTTGTCTAATCTCTTGAAATATCTAGGTAGGGAAAACTATTGTAACTGAAAATGGCTGATTTTTTTTTTCCTTTCTTCCATTTTAATAGATATATTTAGTCTACTTTAAAAGCTTTCTGAAGAACCTTTTCTAAATGGCTAATTTAAGCTTGTCAGGTTTTAATTATAATCTCTCTATACACAAGTTAAGATGCTTAATGCTAGTGAAAAGTTCTGAATACAAAGCAAACCTGTGTCAAGTTGCAGAGCACTCTTACCCATCTTAATTGCTTCTGGTCTGAACTTTAACCTTCTCTCTCCCATCTGTCTTACAAATTCTCTTCTCTCATCACAACCACTTTCTTTTCTGTGGAGTGCTGAGGATCTCTCTTAATTCGGCAGGAGTTTCAGCCTGGAAAAAAAGGCTGTGGATGTTCAGCTCTTCTTTTAGTCCACTGCAGCATGATGCCCGTTCCTGGAGTGCAGCCCTGCTCTCCTGGGTATCCCAGAGCATCCCCTTACCCCTGCTAGGAATGGGACTGCTTGTGGGAGATGGGGTACCTCAGCAACAGGAGGAGTGCCCTAGATTCCAAATATTCAAATATATATATTTTAACTTCTGGCATCAGTTAAAATTGCTTCCCAACAGAATCAGTATGGCTTTTTGTTTGTTTGTTTTTGTTAGCAGTTTTATGGATGTGTAGTTAGGCAGTTTATTCCTTTCTAGGACTGTTTCTGCCTCGTTTTCTAGCTGTGACCCAGCCTTTGTGGCAAAGGTTAGTTGCATCTTTTTCTTAGATAAGAATGAGTTTCATTCAAGCTTAGAAAATTAGCCTTGAAAATACTCAGTCAGTGCAGATTCCTTCTGGAGAGTGCATTTAAAAGTTTAAATCCAAAATTGATTTGGAAGTGCTCTAATCTAAAATAACCCTGATGTTAGCATTGTTGTCTGCAACTCCTGCTAGCCCTGGCGTTCCGGTTCAGCGCGTTGGCACACGGTTCCCTGATGCTGTGAAATTGAGACTCATCTGGAGATACAGCCTTTTCTAAAAAGGATTGCAGGGCACTTAAGACTCCTTATTTCATTAGTTCAGTGAAGGAGTTCTTTTCAGCAGTCAGGAGTCTCATGATGAGGTGGGTGAGCAAATGACTCAGTGGACACTCCCACAGAAATGGAGTGGAGGAAAAGCTGCTCAGTAAGTTTTTTGGCCCAGAAAGGTGGCATTTTTTGGAGCTGAAGGTTAATGGTTTAGAATTTCTTTTTAGTCTGAGGTTTCAGGCAAAGCATTCATAGCTACATATCCGGGCCAGACTTTGGGAGGTACATTTCAGGAGACTTTCAGTTCTGCACATTGGGTTGGGTCATATGATTATAATGTTTTTTCATTGTTTCTGGCCAAGTGTAACCATCGCCATCTTCATGTATGTTGGTGAGAATTAAATGGAGCATGAAGAACTGAATTGAAGAGCAGGCTTCCACTTTAAGGGGATGGGTTGCTGCATGAAGCAGTGGTAATGATCCAGAGGAGCAGGATGCATTGAGGAAAAGAGTGAAGTGTGAGCACCATCCAAAGTGCAGGCAGCAGGTCATAAATTCTTGCAGTGATGGTGGTCTGAAATTCAAGGAATAGCATTAGAGAGCTACAGTAGGTTAATGAAAATGACTCCGTCAGGATCAGCTTGAATTCTACTCAGTGGTCAGTTGTAAGAGGAGGAATGTCTTGTACAATTCCAGCTTCTCATCCATATTTTGAATACTGTGATGCTCCTGAATGCTTAATAGAGTAGAATATGCTCCGTTATGATATAATTCGTATGACTTCTAGGATGCTTCAATGCAAACTACATGTCATGCTAACTTGCTCCAAACCCGTAGTGCTCACTTTATTCTGGAATACATGAATTGCAGCAGACTTTTCAAAGCCTTGCTTGGACATGTGAAAAAAAAAAAAAAAAAAGGGAACAAAAGAAAAAAGTCTTGCAATTCTACTTGTGTCTTTGCTGTTGTCCAGGATGGAATAAAGCTCAAATCCTGCCTCTATACGTCACCTCAAAGGAATTCATTATAGAATGAGTATACAAAAGCCAAGAAACCACTTTCATTCTTATCAGCCTATTTTCTTGTAAAGTATAGCATTAATGGCCAGCTGTGGCTTTTGAGCCCTGACTTAATCAGAAATGAATAATAAAAATTAATTTGAGGCATATAGTTACTAGCCAACTTCAGCTGTAACAAATGTTTAATGAACAGCCTTGCACTGGGGTCTGCATACCTTTTCCTGGGAATGAAAGGGGAAATGTCCAAGAGTGACTTTCTCTGTCCTAACTGCAGTAGCAAAATGGGGTAGAGTAAAATCTGACTGTGGAAGCAAACTGTGGCTCAGTAAGGCTTAAGTTAGACCTCCGTAAACATAAGAACAGAGGCAATGAAGTATTTAGCCTCTGCTTTCTCTGCCTTCTCTATCTTCATGGCATTAAGAGAACAACTTTGGTTGATACTATTTGCAAGGTACAGCAAATTCTTTCTGACAAACATCCCCCTGTCCTTTATCTAGTCTTGAAATATTAGACTGCTTTGCCAGAGCTGTCACAAAGGGCATTGTGCTCTCTGCGGTCAGCACTGGGAGAGAAAGGATTGGTTGTTGGTGGGCTACACTTTGTTTAAACTTCTTGGGTCTTTGTGAAACTGCTTGCAAGGCCAGCATATCCAGGGATCTCCTGTAGTCAAGTGACTGCAGCATATAAGTCATGGGCTTTTGTCTGGTCCTTCTCAGACAGCAGCTATACCAGAGCAAAATGCACTCTGCTCCTCTTTCTGGCTTCTGCTGCAAAGGACAAGACAGTTCTGGGTCTCCGTTTCACTCCAACTCTCCTCTGCCTCCCAACCACCTCTGGGTGTGTCAAGGAGTTTGCAAAGGAGCAAGGCAAATCCTTCGGGAGATGGCAGTATGACTTCCAAGGTGATTTCAAGCCCCTGGAGTCTGACTGAGCATTCTTATGTTGAGTGCAGCTGTGGATAAATCCAGTAAAGCTGCACTAGATGTGCAAATTTTTGACACCTCTTCTGAGACTTGCTTTTGTGCAGCTGAAGCTTACCAAAGCAGCTCCACAAATTCCACAGCCTTTTGGAAGGTTGTGTAGCACCACTCAAAACTTCAGGGCTTGCAAAAGGTTAGGGTATTATTTATATCTACAGTGATACAAACTCAACGTCCTAAATCAGTATTTATGTATTGGTTAACTTGCACAGTGCTCACCAATGCACGACTGCGACTGAGAGTCTCCACACACAGGCACTTGGAACTGTGACCACCTCAGCCTCTCGCATACAACAGGAAAAACACACCACTTGGATATAATTGGTGGGGGGATGCTCTCTTAACCTTGATTTTCCTTTGCTACTTTCGTGAGACAAAATTCCAATCTGCTTTATTTTTTAAGTCAGCAAACCGATTATATATTGTAAAAGATCAATGTTTTCATGGGTGAGTAGTAATTACTGAGTAATGGCTTAAAACATTTCCTGAAGGAACATAAAGCTGTTTTTAAAAGTCAAGAGTACATTAAAAGGATTACCATGTAGATTTGATTTTTAGATAACACTAAAATGGATCCCAAATGGACTTATGAAAAGGGATGCTATCTCTTTAATGGAAAGTGCATGGTCTGACAGCTCAGCATGCAAATGGTCCTGCAAAGGACTGTCTGTTGTGTTTTTTCCTTTCAACAAGAAGACAAGGAAATAGCTTGCCCTTCTCCTTTCAACTTTTAATAGCAGATGGGTTGCTCTGGTTTTGCTAGGAAAGGGAGAAGAGCACAGGTTTGGCGGATAACTGCATCTTTCTAAATCACTGGAGAAGTGTATTTCACGACTTCTAGAAGGTCAGTCAACAGCAATTGTATCTCTTATACAGATTGCATTAAGTAGACAGATTCCCTCCATGTTCTCCATAGGCAAATCTCCTTGCCTCTTAAATGCAAATAAATTTTAGTCCTAGTATATTTATTACACTAATCTTGTGCAGGGCATGAACATCAGTGCTTGGCTTGGCAGTAAGTTCGGACTGGGGCAGGAGGGGCTGTTACATTCATACTACAATAACTTGCAATCACAATAGCACTTTCTATTTCAGAGTTGCCAGCACAACTTTCTGGTGATTGATGGTATAAAATATGCTTTTGGCCTGAGTAGGATTTCTTCTAGAAACATTTAAAGGAGTATATTCATATTTCATTAAATACAGAGCTCACCAGGATTCCAAATTCTTTTGTGGTATTGTGCAAATTATTGTAGGCTCCAAAAGTCTTGAGAAATTTCTATAAGCCTGTGAAAGCTTTAGATTGGATAGTCATCATTGCCTGCATTAAGGGCTGTGACAGATTGCTTCATCAGTGTACACAGAGCAGAACATCAAATGGCCATTTGGCAGTGGGCACTGAAATTCTATTAAGGTTGCCGAAAGCTTAGATTGACATTGTGTATGTCTGCAAAGAGGCAGAAGAAAAGATGATGATGATTGTGCAATGATATAGTTCTATTCTCCTTAAAATATTCACATATACAGCATGCCAGGTCTGTCAGGGTGATGTTAATGTTTCACTGCTAAACCTGACCACTGCTGCACCACACATCTTTGCTCATGTCTCAAAGCCTCGGTATGTTGAACAGGCCATTTTAACTGGGAGGTGAGAATTTTGTAGCATCACACATGAGCCTGGAAATAACCGAGGAGTTTTTACTTTCTTGAACACTCTTTGGGATATTCAACTTGATAGAAGGTTTTTCCGCTTGATTTTCTTGCCTGTTGGAAAAGGGGAGGGAAACAAACCCTGCCTTGTATTTAATTTTGGTACACAGGTTATTCTTAAAAGAGCTGAAAAGTGAGGGATGCATTCTTACCTTTGTGACCATTTGACTCAGAGACTCTTCCTCCACTACTTTGACTCAGAGACTCTTCCTCCACTACTTTGCTCTGACACCCAATCCCACTAAATAGACAATTTTGAGGCTAGTGTCTTTTCAGTGGCCACTTGCAAACTGATGCAATATTGAGGAATATGGGATGAATTTCAGGCCGGTCATCCCTAATAATAGCTTTTTTCTCATTTTTATACTGCTGGATAGGTGGTTTGAGGGTAGTCACTCCATTGCCAGACTCTTTTCTACTACGGACACTGAAGGAGGAAGCCGGCCACCTGAAATCAGGACCTTTGCCAGACTGCAGTATGCTAAATTGTGACTAATGGAGAAAACTTGATCAGAATGTTCTCGGATTAGGTTGAAAGTAGAAGAAATCTGCATGTCTCTGTACTGCATCCAGAGCTTCAAACAGTAAAAATGGATTTTACTGAAACACTGGATGTGCTAAGAATAAACTTTGGACACATGCCAATTACGAAAAATTAAAGCTCGACAAATGCATTTTATGAGCACAGGGAAAATATTGCTTCCTGAAATGATTTATAGAAACTGTCTTGCAGCAACAATTATTATGGTTTGTGTTTAGTCCTGCTGCCATGTGTTTCTTTATAGCTAAGGGTTGGCCTCTGGTAGAAGAAACTCCCTAATTGAGAGAGGCTAAAAGCAGGTACTGGATGACTCAAAACTTGTGGGGAAAACAAAAGTCTGGATTCTAAGCTAAACCCCATCTCTTGAATCAGGACCTACAGATTCCAGTGATGCCAATAATTATTTTGGATATGTTGGTCTATCTGAGCAAATGGCTTGAAAACAGGGCCCCTACATGTGAGATTGAAGGGGGGTTTAAGTCACTCTTGAAGCTTTTGGATACTTTTAGGCAGCTGAAGCTGCCAAGAGACACTAGACTCTTAAAATACATTTCTCTACAGCTTGTCATGAAGTGTATGGACAAAAAAAGTTGCTGTGTTATTGGGCAGAGGACTGTAGAATAGTCAAAATAGCAGTGATGATCAAAATGTTGCTTGTCCCATTAACTGCCTTCTCCAACTACTTTTTTGCCATGCCTGGGAAATTTGTTCTGTAATGATTCCGAATAAAGAATACCCCAAATGAATTGCTAAAGCCACTGTAAAAATCACCAGCTGCATATTGCAGCATGAAACTGGAAATGAAAAAAGGTTGTGGTTTCTCATTGAATAATTTTGATGAATGGTCTAAGGCTTACTCATAAGCATTTAGTTGCAAGTACTTGGTGTTCCAAATGTAACATTTTAATTGGATATACAGATGACACGATGAGTTTCACCTTGCTGGCCATAATTCTTCTGATGAAATTCTTGGTGAAGATGCCCGAGACAGCTCACTCTCCATTCAGTGGGAGTGCAAGGTCTGACTTGTTTCACAGGGTGCAATATTCATAGAAGGTGAGTAATACAATACTGGGAACACAAAGTGAGTTTCTTTTTAAGGGAATGAAATTCACTGCATCTTTTTGGCAATGACTGTCTGCATTTACTTAAATGGGTGATGCAGGGCTCTAATGCTTTTAAATGATATCAGATCCTCTGATAAAAGACATAAGACTGCAGCCTATTTATTGTGATGAGACAGGAGTTAATAAGATTATTCCTACTCTTCAGTTACTTTTTCATCTTTTGCAGCCAAATGCTGGGGGTTTTGTTAGTAGGCAAAAGGAGGTCAGTTCATTTAAAGGGTGTTGATGCTAGAAATAAACATTTTTTTTCCCTCAAGTGGAACTCTGAAACCTAGGCTCAATTGCCCAGCTGCCAAACCCCTGGTCTGTAAACCAGAATTGCTTCTAGCACTGGAATGCTGCATCCTTATAATAACCACTTGTATAATTTTTTTTAAAAATCCCCAAACTTAAAAATAATATAAAGAATTAAAAAAGGATAAGTGTAATGTAAACCTGCAAGAACTGTGGGTTTTGGCGGAAGGTTCAGAAATGTGGTAGCAGTATTTGAAGGCACTGCTCAAGGAAGAATTTGTGCTGGAGAATAAAAACATAATTCCAGTGCTGTGTTGTGCAAGGTGCTGTACAACAGGGAGTGATTGTCACAAACCTTTTGGAGAGTAGAAATATTGTGTGTGTGCATAGTTATTTGCTTTGTTGTGGAGCAAGCTTTTACTCTTAAATGAGCTACTCTGAGGGAAAATTTCGGGGTTTCAAAAAAAGAAAAACAAAATAAGAGCAACAAAACAAACGCAAACAAACAAACAAAAGCCCCAACAACAACAAAGAAGCCAACACCAAAAAACTTGTCCAGGGAAAGAGTTAAAGCCATCTGCCTGAAAGCATTGTGTAAAACATACACACAATGTTGGGGGAAATAAGCCAATTATGTGTGCTTCACAGGAGGTGGGGGACTGACCTTTGTGTATAATTAGTTCTTTTATTTAAAGCAAAGATTTTGAATAGAATAACTAATTAGCTGTCATAAATGGCAAATTGAAGATTTTGGCCGGATTCCTTGGGGAGAGTGGGAGGACGTCCCTCCTCCCAGCCCATACTGTAGGCTCTGGCTCTCCTCATTAGGGTTGTTTTTAGTTCTCCGCAGTGGTAATGAGGAGTGCAGCGGCGGCACTTCTCCGAGCCCGCTCTAATAAGGCGTGAAAATGCAGGTGGAACTGAGCTGCCTTCAGCTCCTGCTGCCTTCTCCCCACACGTGTGGGTGTAACCGAGGGCTGAGAGGGACAGGTTGGAGTGGAGGGGGGTTTGAAAAGTCCTGGTGATATCACCTGTGTTTTATGCTCTGGACTCGACTGTATAAAATACAGGCAAGCTGCAAAGCCTTGAGGCATATATCATTAGCTAGCAGTCCCCCATTACTCTTACAGACCAATTAACCTTTAGAGTTGCATTAGAGAAATTAGGTGGTGAACTTCCCTGCTTTCAGAGGGGACCTCTAGCTCTCTTGCAGACCAGAGCACTGTGGAGCCGTGCACCGCAGGACCAGTGCAGATAACTGTTATTTAAAAGGTCTGCCATTTATGAAAAGTTCCCAGGCTCTCTTGGAAAGGAGGCTTTATGAACAGTGCCCGTAGAGGAACCGCAGCTGATTGCCATGTGAATAGAAATATCAGTAAAATGGCTTAGAAAAATTTAGAGGTGTACTTAGTGGACACTTGTGTTATAAAGCCAGCTGAATCATTTTACAGAAAGACTCCGACTGAGCAGATACGGGCTGATTAAAGCTTGTTTGTCCGGCTGTGAATAGTGGTAAAGTTTGGATTACTCACTACAATAACAGCCTCTTTAGACACAGACATAAATTTCAGTATGTCCAGAGGTGGTGTCTATAATTTTTTAATGTGTATTGGAGCTCTGAGCACTCAGAGTGGGTTTAGTTTTGTATTTACCAGCAGCAAGTCTATTAAGTTGTAAAGGGCAAAGAAGGCAGCGTAGGTAGCCAGAAATAGAAAGGATTCATCTACTGTTTCTAAGAAAAGAGAGCACTGGATGTCTAGCAACAGGAGAGGAGAGAGCAACTTGATGGTACTTTCATAATTTGGCAATAATCAGTGTTCCCTTGTGATCACGTATTCAAATATGTGAGCATCCAGCTGTTAATTTTTCTAGTTCTGCAACACTACTTCTCATTTTCTTATCCTCATCCACAGAGCAAGCACATGTGGCATTAGTCAAACGTGACCCTTTTGTTTCTTGACAGCCCCAGTTAGACACTACATGCCCCTTATCAAGTTGAACTGGGTATCTTAGCATTTTTAGGCAAATACTGGAGGAAAATGGACATAGAGAAATGAAGCAGCATCCCAGTCTTGCAGTAGGGAAATTACCAAAATGAAAGAGCAGTTCTCCAGGTGGTTTCTGCCTGCAGAGCCCAGGCTGCTTCAGGTCTGCTGGAAGGGGGAGGCAGGAGGAGGAAAGCAGGGTTTGGTGTTGATTGTGTCCTCTCTGTGCAAGCCTCTGACTGTGAAAAGGGTTAAGCTTCTGAGATGCCTCTCTCTTGTTGCTTGGAAATGACATGGTAAGTGATGGAGGAACCCTTGCTGATCAAGTTCGGCAGTTTTTGAAATTTTGTTTCACACCTTGCCTGCTGTGTCAACTCACCAGCTAATTGCAGCTGCAACTTTCTGTAGTGGCTTGTGTGCTCCGTGCAGACCGGTTGGTTGGGATGTTGGAGGGAAACCTCACGGCCCAAAATGTAATTTCAAAACACTGAACCTGACCAGCAGAGGCTGACCTTGCTCGTTATTATCTGAGTGGGAATAGCAGCTTTGAACATCATATGATCTCTGAAATGGTACCTTTTTTCATTAGAAAGCCCCCTGCTGAACACTGACCAAATACATAGCTTTTTCCTTGCTTAAGGTACTGCTTAAAAATATATCTATATCTGTTCCTTTGCTAGTTATTAGAAGCAAATCAAAGTGTTACATTCCCCTTACTTGCAGAAGCCTCTCATAAGACAGTGGTGCTCTTGCAATAGCAAGGAGCTCAGGTGGACGGGGCGAGCGAAGGCTGCCAGGGCCACAGGTGAACAAGAGCTGCCCCTGCAGTCAGCCCTCAGCCATCCAGGCCTCCTTGCCACAGGAGACCCTCCTAGCCTGCCCTAAATGATTAAACCAGCCTCTCCTAATGGTCCAGCTAGGGTATCATCCCTGCACAACTGCCCGTGTGCTTGATGCTGCTGCTACTGCTGCATTGGCACCCTCTCTCTGGGTGAGGGCAGCTGTGAGGCCTTGGGAAGTCCCATCTGGCTGAGGATCTTGTATTTGTGAACCACAGAGCTGATCTCAAACCCCACCCATGCAGCAGCTCTCTCGAGTTTAAGGTGTGCTGGTTATGTGGAATCTGTGTCTCCAGACGCTGGATCCTCGTGTTATCTACACAAACCTTGCAAAAGAATTGTATAATGACCCCCCTCCTTGTGAGAAATCCTCCTCTGCCTCTAAGAGTACACATTTAGAGAGCCTGTTTGGGGGGTGAATAATGACTTGCTGGTGTCTGGGGCTCCTATCTAAAAACATAATTCTCACATCTAGGTCCTAGTTTTCATAGGTGCGAACTATTTTCTTTCATCACTGGTACTGATCTTACACAGCTTGCAAATGCAAATTCACGTACTTGCCCTTCTCTGCTTCACAACAAGGCAGACTCTTCTCACAATGTGCAGTTTTCCTGGAGTGGAGTCAGAAAGAGCATGAAAATTACTCGAAAATTGGAGCTTCTTTTTGCTATTGAAATGTATTTTGGATTAAAAAAAAATCAAACAAACAAAAGTGTGTTTAGAACCACAGATCCACTTCCCTCATTCTTGTAAGAAACTCTCACCAGGCACATGAGAGTTCTGCAGTCTGACCTCTGGCACCTGCAGCATAATCCACTTCTGATGCTTCCCTGTCTTGTCCCTCTTTCGAAACATGTGTGTGTTTTTTTGTGACTTTGCATGTAGAATTTCTGTCAGGAGCGTTACAGGTTGCATATGTGGCAGTCAAATACAGATACAGGTTTTCACTTAATTATTGCAGATTTGTCACTGCTGTCAAAAGTTTGCTTGTAGAGACTTGGCAAGCGGGTTTTGAGCGTGCTGCAGCAGAGGGCGGAGGGTTCTTTAAGCCTTTAGGGTTTTTGAATGTTACTTGGCCTGTCTCTGTGCTGCTGAGACCACTTTGATTACAGACGGATCAATATCTCGCTGTTTGTGTGGAGGTGTCCTAAGTGCTATTGTCATCTGCTCCAGGCTCTGACAAAGCAATTATTACTGTAGGAGTGGTGGGTTTACATGTGCTGACCATTAGCCACTCTCAGGTCACCCTGGCTTTTAAGGAAAGCAGCAAATGTCACTTATTGCAGTGGCACTGGCTCGGTCCTCTCTGGTTAAGGGACTGTTAATAATTCTATTATCAAGCTGCTGCTTTCTGGGACATCCTACAGAAAGGGTGGATTAACTTTGTGTGAGAGTATATAACTAGTGGCACCTGCTGCTGTGCCAGAGTGTCCCTTATCATCTCTGCATTGGTTAAGCCCACAGTGTGCTTGTTACAGGCCCAGCATTGTCATTTTTAGTGACTGACACCAGGAAAAATAAAAATCAAAACAAATTCAATCAAGACTATAGAGCAAATGGAATTCTGGCATCTCAGCGGGTTAATTTCTTCTTTCATCATTTCCTGTCCTGTCCCTCACCCACAGTACAATCCTTGTTTATTTTTTCCACCTAGCTATTGATTCCATAAAGTCCTTTCCTGCCTGGCTCTTAAACTGAGAAAGGTGACAGGTATCACAGTGCTCACCACGACAGGCACTGGCTGCTTGGAGAAAAGGATATACTCAGCTACTCATGCCTGTCCCAGCAGGGGTTTCCAGGAAGGATGAAACTCCTGGCTTTTTGCTGTCTTCTCTAGTGATACAAGAAGAGAAGGAAAGCTCTGCTTTGCTTTAGGAATGTGGCTTCACTAGTGGCAGAAGGCCACTGATGGGGTTATTCTCAGCATTCCTCAAGGGCTTTTGAATCAAATTTATTTTGGAGCAGCCCCTGGCCTGCTCTGGCATTCGGTCAGGCCTCTGTCACCCACAGGATTCACAAGAGAGGAAAAACAGTGGCATACCACATCTTTTTATAGCCACTCCTCTCCCTTTCCCATCAAACTCGATTGGGCCAAGATGCTGGACCAGGAGGGTACATACAGTGATGGCCCTTCTGCTCTTTAATTGCCTGTGGCAGGTAATTAACAACACAAGGGTACAGGTAATGAGGAGAAAAAATAAATGTTGAAATTTCAGGTAGTTTATTCTGCTGCAAGATGTTGGTTGGAAAGAGTCTAGTGCGTGGTGTCAGTCCTACCATTAGGAAAAAGGGCTGTGTTCCTGCAAGTGTCGCACTCCCTCTTAGCCTGCGACAACAAGTGAAGTTAGGATTCCTTTGACTGTCAGCTCCATGCAGCATAAGCTCCTTGTGATGGCAGCAGCAGCAGCCTTTGCTCCCAGATCTGCCGGAGCTGTTTGGATGTCCCCTAAAGGAAGTGCTGTGTTTGCCTTGCAGGTGTGCCGATGCTATCCGTACAACCCAAAGGGAAGCAGAAGGGCTGCGCCGGCTGCAACCGAAAGATCAAGGACCGGTACTTGCTGAAGGCTCTGGATAAGTATTGGCATGAAGACTGTCTAAAGTGTGCCTGCTGTGACTGTCGTCTTGGAGAGGTTGGATCAACTCTTTACACAAAAGCAAATCTCATTCTCTGCCGCAGAGATTACCTGAGGTAAATAGAGGGACGTACTGTGGGCTCTTCCTGAAACCTCTCAGCGTGCTGCTGGCTGCCTAGCTTCCTAAAACTGTGAAAATATGTGCTTGTGCATGGCCAGCCCTGCCCAGAAGAGACTGGAGTTCCTTCCACTGTCTAAGCAGGGCTTTTTATTTGCCCTTATTTGCGTATTTTGTAGTCTAGGAGGTGAAGTCCTGCTTTTAGGTGAAGATACAAGGCAGAAGTCCTGACATCATCATCATCATCATCATCATCATCATTATTATTATTATTATTATTATTATTATTATTATTTACCAAGAAGAACAAACTCTGCTTGCTGAGTAAATTAGGAAAACCTCTTAATTATCCTTGCATATCTCTGATGCTATACTTCTGCATATTGACTGAGACCTGACCAAACCTTTACCTTTTCTGTTTCCGTCACAGCTTTTAGACAGACTTCTAGTCTTGAGTAAGATTCCTCCGAAGGGGCTCTTGTCTCTTCCCTAACTAAACAGAGCAAAAATCAAAAATTACAGATCAACTTCAAAAAATGTTTCTGTCTGAGGAAATCAGCAGAGACCATCACTAGCTCGGAGTTAGAACCATTCTGTCAGTGTGTGTCTGCAATACATAACAACACATGGGATTTTTTTTGCCTGGTGTCTATGGGGGTTTTGTGCAAAATACTTTATGCAAACATAAATGAATATTAATAGGACAGCAGGCCTAATGCAAACATTATTATGAGGGTCACACTGCAAAACACTCAGAGTTTTGCTTTGTTTTTCCTTTGGAAGAATGTACTTAATCTCCAGCTAATGTGTATGTTTTCTTTTATTTTTCCTCAAGCACTGATAGCATTTCCTAGGCAAGCTCAACCAGCAAAACATCTGAAGCAAAACAAACCCAGCACGCTGTTGTAAGATAGGGAGGTAAAATGCCTTCTAACCTTGCAGTGTTCAGGGGCTGCCTAGATTAGTGTCAGTGCTCAGATGCTTCATGTGTTTCAATGTAAAACGTATTTCTGAAAATCTTCAGTAAATATTTTCTTAGTAAACTTGAACAAACAAGTTTCTCCTTCTAAAGACGAGAGATTAAGCACTGAGTCAAACAGAAGGACTGAGCCTATCAGCTGCCATGTGGGAGCTGTCACCTTGCCCTTCAGTGCACAAGAGCATCCTGCCCACAGGAGAGTTTTAGAGCTGAAACTTTTCAGGGCACACATGAAATATCCCAGCTGAAATTCTGCCACACAGGCAGCACTTGCAGCTCCACACCTGGTTAGGTGGGGTGTGTCCCCAAAATCTAAGTGAGGAAGGAGGAGCTTGGGTAAGGTGAACACATCTGAGGTGGAAAATGCAAGATAAGCAGCCTTTGGAGAAATGGAAAGGATTTGAAGAGGAAAGAGTTAACTATCTTCACTATAATGAAATAATTTTTGTACCTGCCTTAAATCTGAGTATTTACTGATGTCACAAGCTAAAAAGAGTGAGCTCCAGAAAGTTCAAACTCATCACAGAGATTTCCACCCCCAAATTAGCATTTTGGTTCTTTTCTTTCAGCTCAGCTGTACTCCTTCTGTGTTGTGGACATAATTCTGATGTGCCAGTGAAAAATATTTCAGTTCTTGATCTTCCGTTTTTGAGGAAGCCTTTTATCACAGTATCACAATTGGATCATGCTAGATACTATCACAAGGACCCCCAAAATCTCTCAGGAGAACTACTGCCAGGAATAGTTTTCTTCCCAGGAAGAACAGCTGCATTATTTTCTGAAGTATTTCTTTGTACTTTATCTTGTTTATGCATTATCTTTTCTTTATCTTGTTTGCACCCACCTTGCCAAGTGATCCAGGTCTCTCCATCTGTCATCCTCCACTTCATTATTTATCACTTGACTTTGTCATTTCTGGTCTTGAAAGAGTGTTGTGTTTGTGATATATTTTTTAAAAAAATTGACCCTGAAGGTAAGATATTCAGCCTGATTCTTTATGTTGCAGAACCCTTCTAGAAATAATGAGCTGGACAGTGTTTCCAATTTACATTTAATTTTTGAGACCTATGACCTACCCCATGTTTTGTCCATTTAATAAGCACCGTATTGATTTTGGTTTATTCTAGTTTCATAACAAAAATAATGTGTGGCATCAAATCAGACATGTTAAAGTGCCAAAGGACAGCAGTATTGATGCTGTTAGGTTTAGAAGGACCTTTTTATCACTGGAGTTGTAGAGCACTTTTTCTTTCCATGGTTGATCCCGAGAATGCTGCTTCGAGGTGGAAAAGCTTAATCTCTGATTTTCCCA
Source organism: Brachypodius melanocephalos (assembly GCA_013398615.1). NCBI lineage: Eukaryota > Metazoa > Chordata > Aves > Passeriformes > Pycnonotidae > Brachypodius > Brachypodius melanocephalos. The sequence goes on from VZSR01000499.1 coordinate 1,270,956, forward strand.
CTGGCCCCTAGATTATATGAATTTTCTGAGGCACACCAGAGGCCTGTGCTGGAGAAGGAAAAGAAGCCAGGCATTGCAGACTCCAGGAAAAGTAGTCCATGTCCCAGCTTTGTGAAGAGAGGGCAATTCATGACATGAACCATGGAAGGCAACAGTTGGGACTTGTGTTTGACCATGGCCATGCAGCTTCTGTCACAGCACCAGTTAAACATGGTCTCTGGAACAAACTTCTGGCCTGAAAGGTGTCTTACAACACCTCTGTCTCTCTTTTCTAGGTTGAAATAGCTCCTGGCCTGACAAGGGGGAAATCTCTTGCTATTTGTACGCATCGTTAAACTGTGAAGCTTATGTGGCCTTTACATTAAAATATTTTCCCTTTATCTGAATTTAGGATGTTAGAGCTTTGACTGGTTTTTGTTGGGAAGAACGGTAGAATTGTCATATCCTGGGAAATTTGACAAAGACTCAGCTAGCAAGGAATAACATTAATTCTGTAACAACGTTGTTAATTAGCCTTCAGCTGTTTAGGTAGCTTTACAGCTATCACGGCTTGCCTTCTTAAAAATCAGTAAATTTAGTTTATACTGGGGTTTTTTGAGGGGTTCTACTGAACTCCTGGGGTCTGTTCCCCTGATGCTAAGGAACCCTTTCAGGCTCCCAGGACAGGAATAAGGGCATTGCTACATAGTCCCATATTTATAGAACTATAAAGCTATTTTTTAACTTTAAAACATCTTGTGTTGGCTTCTACATATAATATTTCTTTCTCTTTCAATTTTAACTATTAGTTCTATTAATAGGAGCTAAAGTTGCCAATCTTCTCTACTGTCTGTTGCCTCCTGGTAATCTGAATTTTTCTTTTTGCAGAATTAACCATTCCCATCATTATATAATTCCTTCACATTAGTAGTTCTAGAGTCTCTATCCACATTTTCTTTCTTGTTAAATGGCTCACAGTGTTTGGTCTACTAGTCAAATTTTAGCAGAATTCATTCCTAAAAATAACTTTTCATACTTCACACTGTAGTTGCACCATAAAGGGAGAACTTTACCTGGAGAACAGTTAGAGGAATTCAGTCAGAGGGCTCCTGGAATATTTTGTTGTCAATTTGCAGCTCTGGGACACTCCTGTGTCACCACTCCTGAGGGTAGGTGTCAATGAGCCACAGCCACTGCAGGGATTGGGGCTAGGGATGGACTTGTGGCAGAGGGTCAGGACAGGAGCAGTGCCAGCTCCTTCCCCACTGTGGCAGCATTCCTTTGGAGCTGGTTTTGTCCCAGGCACTGGGAGTATGGTGGGCTGCTAGCCGTGTATGCTGATCCTCAGTGGGTTTTCAGCAGAAATCTTTCCAATGTGTTCCAGGAACTGCGAGCAGACCATAGCCTGATCATTTGTTTCAAAAGATAAACTGTCGTCATTGCTTGTGAAGGAACATTTGTTAACCTTCACTTTTCATAAAACACTTTCTTGCTCATTTTTTAATCATGAAAGATGAAATTGGATCTGGAGTTGTTATCCTTGTGGTATCACCTCAGTCTCCAGCTGTGTCTCGATGTATCTTTCAATACATTTCATCTCAGCAAATAGATTTACCATTTGTTTCATAATCGCAGTTCCAGCATTCCTACCTCTAATTATTTTTGATAAGCAAATGCTATTGAAGGAACTGCTTCTGGGACAGAGCAGCTTAACATGCAGGCTCAGGTGGCTCCTCACAGCCCCCACGCAGCGAAGTGTGTTTGTTCCGAGGCATAATTAAACATTCACCAAGCTCCGCTTCACAGGGACAGGCTGGGTGTTGCATCAGGATTTCCCGTGAGGAGCTGACAACTTAAATTTCACTGTGAAGTGCTGATGAAGAACGTGATTTTTCCTTTTTACTCAGCATGGTGCCCTCACACGAGCAAAGGCTAGTGGGGCTTGCTTTGTGAGGAGCAGAACTGTTGCTTGTGCGTGTTTGATATGCTGGCGTTGGAAAAGTTTTTCATCATGTAAACTGATTGGGGCCTTAATTAGACTTCAAAGAAAGCTCCAAACCTGCATTTAAAAACTATGGGGAATCAGTAAAAGAGCAGGGCTTTCCGGGAAACCCTGATGCCGTTCTCAGTGGGTTTCATGGCAGTTCTTTTCACCCACTTTCCCACATGTTTGGATCAGGGCTGCAAACTCAACAAAGCACCACTCTGCACCTGGTGTTGGTGCCTCCAGGGAGCAGAGTAGCCCTCTACATCCCACCTGAGGGACAGGGACCTCCTGGCAGCACTGACATTCCCTGTCATCCCTCAGCACTGTCTGGATCACAGAGGCTTGAACTCCACCCTTGGCAGCTCCCACTTCACATTACTGAGATGCCAAGTCCTGGAGTTTTTGCTCCACTCCAAACACCCCTGAGCATTACTTCTGTCAGTGAATCGCTTTTAGGAACCCTTTAGGTGAAGTGCTCTGTAGCTGGCACACATGCAGGGTTTAATTTTCTTGTGGGATAAGAGGACAAACATGGGTGCACTGCTCAGTTGGCACAGGAGGACGTGGACAAATTCCCTCCTTCTGGTGGCCTTCACCAAGTTGGTGATAACAGCCCTGAGTGAAACTACTAAACCATGGCTGGCTGTGTGAGTACACACCTTTGGGAACGGAGATGTGTGTGCCCCAACAGGCAGAATTTCAGGTAATCTTCCCAAGACATCACTAATGCTCGAAATGTGGCTTTAACCTCTAGAAGCTGCAGCACCTTTGAAGCAGGAAGGAGAGATTTTGGGATATTTTTTCCCTCTGGAGAAGCAGTGTACATGTATGCACTGAGACCATGCCCTGCCAGATTTTCAAGGGACATGTTTTGTGTGGGAAGGAGAGGTATAAATGCAGTGTGGCTGAACAAATGGTGTCTGCTCAGAGCCTAAAAATGTCACTAAGCTGAAGTGCTGCTTTTGCCTTGCAATAGGGAGCATCTTGCATGCTGCATAGGACACCCTCACTTCTACACTTGGTGTCTATACAGATTAAGGAGGATTAATTAGGCTCAAAATACAATGTGTCTTGGCAACATTGCTGTGCTTTGTGATGTTAAAGTACAGATTTTTTTTTCCCCTGCAGTAGCTGGTCCAGGACTTTCTCACAGCCTGTGCCTGTTCTTGGTTTCTTTGTTTGCTTTTTGCCTTTTTTTTTCATCTCCACAACTTCTCACTGAGGAGGAAAGCTAATGGGGAGTAATTCTACGTGGCTGTGGTAGACTAGCATGCCTCTAGCACTTCCAGCTTTGCAGTTTTCTGACTGCTGTATGTAAACTCTCCTAAGAGGACATTGATACACTTGTGTTCAGCAATGCCAGAGCAAGGATGAGTTTAAGGTCAGCAGTTTCAGTTATACTGTGGGACAGGCTGGTGCAGGGGAGGAGGGCTTGGGCTTCTCCTACCTCCTCATGGGCCCAACCCCTCTGTAAATATGGAGGGAGAGGCCAAAGGAGTGAAAATAAGTGAACATTCAAATGTGTCCTTCAAGTGAAAACAGACTCCCTTGAGCAACCTTGAAGTTCAAGCCCAGTAATCCCTGAACCAGTGCAGTCACTTGGCCAGGGGCTGTCATGTACTGGTTCAACTCTCTCTGCTATGCTGTCCTTGAATGCCAAACCCTTTGGCATGCAAGATGTAAATTCTTTGAGATTGAACTTGAAGGCTTCATGAGAAGACAGCTTGACCAACTTCATTAGTATCAAAATGCATTTCCGTTCCTTCAGCTGACATGACTTCCCACTGCAGCACTGACAGCAGTGTCCTGGATAGGAGGGTGCACCAGCTAATGTATTTACCATGCTGAATTTCCTATCACTGAGGCTTTCTCTAATATTACACAAAGGTTGATTACAGCACAGCTGTGTGAAGTTGCTTTTAAGCTCATTCTTTTTATCTTTTTAAGTGATGTTCAGGCTTTCCTTTATTTATTGATATATTCAATACTCCACTTAAATCACACTTGTAGCTCAGTATATTTCTAATATCCACAGATGGGAAAGATACTGATTGCAGTATTTAAGAACCACCCTCACTGAAAAAACAGTTGTTGGTTTGTTTCAAAAGGTAGGGGCAAAACCATTTCTTTTCATGAGGATTGGTTTTCAGGTACATAAAGCAAGTCTTGTTCTACAGCAGGCCCCGATGAAACGAAGAAATAAACAGCAGTAGGCGAATAGGGAAGGTGTGTGGGAAAAACTATTTCACCTTCTGGCTGGGGAGGATATGAGCATGGAGTTCCATAGCTCTTCTAAAACTTGACTATCCAGATAATCTGGATATATAAATAGGTAGAAAAATATGCAGTTGTACATAATTTCTACAAATGTAGATATTTATCTGTAGGTTAGTGTTTAGTCCTCCTTCAATTCAAAGTTCTTATCTTTCAGTGTTGACAAAACCTTTTTTTGGGGGAGGAGTTATCAATCTCCACTCAGCTGTTTGAATTTTGAACTTGTTTTGTTCTTGTGTTTAAAAAAAATCCAATTGGCACTGCCAAACTTTCCTTTCTGTACCATTCATTATTTTTATGTGCCTATCCTGCTTCCTCTTTTTCTGTCTTCTATGAAGTCAACAAGTCCACAATTTTTGCTCTTACTGCAGAGGGAAGATTTTCTCCTTCTTTTTTGATTGCAAGCTGCTAACTAGTCATATACCAGGCTAGAGGGGGCGAAAAGAAGTGGGGACTCTCTCCTTATAGGCAATGACTAAACCAGATTGTTGTTCCTAGTGGAGACAGAAATAGGCAAACAGGTTCTCAGTTTAGCCCTCCTGAACATCTTGGTTGAATGAAAAATCTGTTTAAAGGTGCTAAACTAAACATTTTCATATGAGAAGTTTCTTACTGTTTCCTCTACAGTAAGAACCCTTTACTGTTCTTCCCCCCAACCCTCCCCCCCTCCAAAAAAAAAACAACCCTGCAGGGTGCTGTGACATTACTAAGGTTTGAATTAATTTGAGGTGTACTCACAGAGTTGTTAAGGTCTGGATCACCATGCACAAGATTGCTCTTTAGCCCAGACAAGACTACATAAAACCCATCCTTTGACAGTTTCCTACTGCTTCCAGGAGTCTTCCCTTCTTTTCCCATTAATTCATTTGCATTCAGGGCTGCTCCTCTATGCCAATTAGCTTTAATTTTTACTGTACACACTGACATCAATGGCCAATAAGAACGGGGCATAGCAGGGTTTTTAGTGTGCCCATAAACTACAGAAAATGGTCCTTGGACAAACTCCTGCTTTTAGACTGGCTGACAACAATAGACATGGTTAAGTTCAGGCTAAGAGCCATTAAACATAATTACTACCACAGGGTAAAAGTTTAATTGTGCTAAATTTTAAATCTGCATAGTGTATGCTTATTTGCAAGCTGGCTGGGTCTTCCTGTTACATAAAAGGGAATAAATCTCTACTTAAAAATTGTTGTCTTTTAACTTCAAAGGGAAGGGAATAAATAGGGTTTTTTAGAAGAAGCAAAACAACCCCAAACTGAAAACTTTCTGTATTTCCAGCTTCTTTTATGCCAATGGCTCCGAGCTGGTAAGTGGAGGCTAAACATCTTCTGATAGATTTTTCTAACACACTTCAACTTCGTGTATGTGAATGTGCAAGAGAGTGTTGCATCTGTTAGGAAGTTGTCTGGGGGATAGAATGCAGATCAGTTTGTTCATGTGGGGTTATTTTAAATTTAACCACAGATGGGGCTTGGGGCAGAAGGTTTTTCCTCCTGCTCTAAAGAGGTTTTCCTCCTTCTCTCCCTCCTTCCAATAGTGTTAAGTTCTCCACTTCAGGAAGTTTCAGCTCAAGTAGCTTCTGGATCAGGAGATATCAGAGGTGGCAGGTTTTCTACAAGCAAACCAAAAAAAAGGCAAAAGGCTCTGTTCATTTTGCATTTTCTTCCAACAGATTAAAAAAAGTCATGTTCACTGAGCTACAAGTTACGGCGTATTTTTAGAAGCATGGTGAATACATGGGGCTCTAAATCACTCCCTGAAAAGCAGATTAAAATTGGGAGGTGCTAGAATAAGTGTGAAATGTTCATCTGTTGGGAAAGGGAGGGTATGGAGGACTGTGAAACTTGATAGAAGAGACAAAGATTAGCACGCTGACTCCCTTGAAGCCACGTTATGTAGACATTAGAAGGCAACACGATTTCAGCTGGACAGAACATAAGCTTCAGTTCTTATGCAAACAGTCAAAGCTGTTTAACAATTGGTTTACCCCCAAAACCCCTGAAAGGAGACAGGTGAATACGATGCCAAATACATTTTTCATGTTTCTTAAGCTAACTGTTTAAATAGTTAAGTGAACATCTGTCCAAATTTCCCCATCATTTCCATTTAGAAAAGTCTCCTATTTGAAGGCTGAAGAAAAGCACCTGCTTAACAATGCAAATGGTGCTGTCTGGGGCCCCTTTATTTTGTTTAATCTAGATTGAGCTCCACACAACTGCGATGCTAATGAATAATGGATATTTTATACTTGTGCGTGTAGCAGTGCTGGGCACAGAGCAAATCTAGGATTAACCTCCCAGTTTCCCTGCCTAATGCATTTGACTCGTTTTTTTGAGTTTGCTGTGACTTGGGTACTCTAAAAACGGATGCCTGGTTTTATGGGAAATGGGAAAATCCTGGCAAAAGCTGTCAGGCTTTGCTGTGCCCAAGTGGAAAGGGGCAGCTAGGCTGAGGAAGGGAGGGGATGTCTGGAGTAACGGCTTGATTTGTGAGTGGGTGCTGAATGGGAGCCAGGGCGTTCCAGGGTGGAGCCCTGGATGCTTTTCAGTGCCGAATTTTTCCAGTCCGGTCTGCTGGCGTTAGGCAGCCGAGGCCCATGCCCAGCTGCCTCCCCTGCCTTGCCTGCCTGTGGGGGCAGGAGCAAGAGGGGTCAGCTTGCAGGGAAAAAGGGACTGCCTTTTGCTGGTGCAAATTATACAGCTGGGATTTCACTCTGCCTTTCAGCCTTCAGATGATGGAATCGTGGGGGAAGAGATTTTGGTACTCCCTTTGCGGATTTTCTGCGCTGCATGAGTGTTTCTGTTTTGGTTTGTGTGGTTTAGCTCTCAGGGAAAACATAGTGCTATTTCTTCATAGGAAGGCCTGGGATTTTCCAGCCAGGCCTAATGAAAGACCACCGATACCACTTCTAAAGAAAAATAAGGGTGGGCTTTCTTAAGGCTGGAGAGCGAGCTGATTTTGGGAGCGCAGCTTTGTAGGAGAGAGAGACAGTTGTGTGGAGGTTTCTATAACACTGCTGAGTGTTTTAATTCACAATTACTGGCCAGTAATAATTAGTATTGATTAGCCTAGCAAATTGCAGGTTTAGAAATTGGTTATAGATTTTTCTCATGCTTCTCATCTGTATGTTGTGGAGTCAGCCAGAACCGATGGCTCGAAACAAACTGTGGGCCCAGGTCTGTCCACGGGCAGCGGCGCGTTGCGTGCACAGAGCTAATGGCCAGCAGGGATCCTACGTCTTGAGGCTCATCACCCCCAAAATACCATTTCTATCATCTTCCAGGCAAAGTGACTAACCACCTGTGACCACAGGGCGAGCCTTGATTCTGTCAGCCTGTGGCTCAGTGCTCCCGGCGAGTCGGTGCGGCCGTGACGCCGCGGTGGCACCGTGCCCCTGGCACACACAGGGTCTGCAGGGACACCTCGGGCAGGGGGCCGCGGGAAGGAGGCCGCAGTCCTGCTTGAGCCCCCCGGCAGGAGCTGCAACAGCAGCAGACATCTGGGGAGACAGATAGTGAAAGCCAAGATGAAAATGGCAAAGCTTCCAGTGCTGAAGGGCTGTCCTGGAGGGGCGGGGAGCTGAAGTGGAACGGCTGAGCATGCTGTTCAGGCCGCCGTGGAAGGGCTTAGCTGGCTCCCGGGAGGGCCGGGGAGGCAGGAGAGGCGGGGGCACAGCCAGCGAGGAGGGCTTGCTCTCTGATACGCCTGGCGAAATGCTGTGTGCTCATTGCAAGAGAAGTCGTGATTTTTCTTTTTAAGCAGCAGGTAAGTGAGGTTCTTCCTGAGCTCTGTTACAGCGCTGCCTGCCAGGATTGGCAAAGTTTGTAGGACTTCCGTGTTCTGCTGCCAGCCTGTCCCTCCGCCAGGCTGCGACCAAGCACAGCAAACCCATGTGGGTGGAGCAGGACGGGCAGCTCCCAGCACCTGCCCCACTGCTGCAGGGAGGCGGATAGTTTTTGACTGAAATTTCGTGAGCCCCAAAATAGTGCTCTAAGTGTTTAATGCTTTTCTCCATTAGACAGCAAATTAGCCCTAGGCTCACAAAGCAAATGAAGTTTCATCTCGACGATCGGAGCCTGCTCACCAGGCACTTTTATCCCAAGTTCCCGCACGCTGGTTGGTCAGTGAAAGGGAGACTGCAACTTCTATTTATTGGTGCAATACAGTATTTGATACTGCTAATTACACTTAATTAGTCCTTCCACCATTTAATTAAAATGGCTTCTAATGATTGTGCTTCTTTGGCAGGCTCTTTGGTACCACCGGGAATTGTGCTGCCTGCAGTAAACTGATCCCTGCCTTTGAGATGGTGATGAGGGCCAGAGATAATGTTTACCATTTGGACTGCTTTGCCTGTCAGCTCTGCAACCAGCGGTGAGGACACAGTTATTGTACACACAAACTAATTTATACCTTTGCCCACGAAACGGGAAATGTTGGATGCACGCTGCCCGTCTGGGGCTCATAGCCTGGTGGCAGGGCTGGGGCTGGGTTGCCAGGCTGACCTGGGGGCTGCAGGTAGCCTTTTTACTGCAAATCCCCTTGGAGCTGGTGGGAGTTGGAGGGGCAAGGGGGAGGACACAGACACAGAGTGTACAGCTGCTGCTGAATAAAACAAACTGCTCCAGCATCCTTTCAGGAGCTGCCCTCTTTGCAGGAAGCAGATGATGGAGAATGGACCTCCTCTGGCAAACTGGCATTATCTCGCTTAAATCACATTTCTGACACACTCAAAACTGGAAAGGACAGGAAGGAAAAAGATATTCTGGCTAAGCCCTTCCCAACACTAGGAACAAATCATTTTAGTTGTTTTGTAATTAATGGAGGATCTTGGTGGAATAATTTTGAGTGGGGCTTATGTATTTCTGCTGGGTAGAAGACGGACATCAGGGCCATGCTCAATGTTTTCACTTCAACTACCTGTAGCCACTTGAGTTTAGGAGGACTGTGAGAAATCTTCCCAGCACCATGTTTGTTGATCATCATAGGCACAACGGAAGCCCACAGAACCAGATGTGATACTGTGCCACCTTCTGATGCATCTGTCTGGCCCTCCCTGTCTAAGATAGATCTGGAACTGCTTGCAGTTCTTACTGCTTGCTTAGTCAGGCTATAGTGACTGCCCAGGGTCCAAGGCCTGTGCTGGTGTTCCTGTTCTGAATCTGTGGTTGTGTTTCCCAAAGATGAAACTAGGACGCAATGCCTCATCCCATGAGAAAATGTGAGAGAGATGACAAAACTTGTGGGAAGATGGAGAATCCAATTCTGTAAAAGTCCAGCTAAAATCCCGACTTAAACATTCCTTGCTCACTCTAGAAAAGAGTCACAGTGGGATCTCTCATGAAGCAGTCATACACGTGTGTGAACACAAACCCCTGCCAGCTTCCCCCTGAACTTGGGAGATGCTGTCCAGTTCTGCTCTCGCACCCTCCGGCAGTGGCTCAGCCCTAGAGATGAATTTGGTGTCAGCTGGTTGCTGCCAGAGCACGGAGGAGGCGAACGGGGTGGCTTTACTCGCTGGCTGACTGGAGGCGGGGGCGGTGTTTATTCGAGGTACAGAAGTCCCATTAGTGCTGTCGTCGCCTGCACGGGCGCGGTGGCAGTGCCGGGGCGGCAGTGACATCTAGTGGCTCCTGGCCTTGGGCTCTTTGCGGGAGCCACGCGGGATCTTCCAGCTGCCCAATCTTGTTTTGTGACTCTTGAACACAGAGCTGCCCCCGCCTCGGACCCCGAGATGCTCCTTCCCCACAGCTGCAATCACCAGTCGGTTCTGGGATTTGTCTCCAGACTCGGGAGTGACTGCGGGTGCTGCCAGGCTCAGCCCTCAGGATCAGCTCTTTTCAGCCTCCTGAAGATTCCCGGGCAGGAGGGGGTTGCTCCCGAACTCCATGCCGAACCTGGGGCTGGAGCATTATAAATGTCCCTTCAGGCAGCCCTGGGCTGACACCAGTCAGGAGTGCTGGTTGGCCTTGGAGTCTGCAGGCTGAGTGCGTCTCATCAAACCCCTACTTCACCCTTCTTCTCTCCCAGAAAATCCTAGTGCTGCCTAGTTTTCATTTTCAGCAATTTCTTTTAAAATTCACCATTCATTTCAAAGGCTCCAAAGCACTTCTGTCCCTCCCTTCCCTCTTCAATTGCCAGTGTGGTCCCACTCTGTCCTTCAGACAACCTCCAGGGCTGTCACTGCCTGGCAGGAGAGTGCAGGTAATCCCCCTGTTCTGACAGAGTTCTGCTGTGATGCACAAGAGATTTGCTCAGTTTGTGAAGAGGCTGAGTTGTTCCAAAAGATGGGCTGTGTGTAGATTCTTACTTTTGGCTGAGGTCAGAAGGCTGCCAATTTTTGTGACTTACTCTGTAGAGATTTGGGCTTAAAAGGCCAGAATGGAAGTGATCCCGTAACAGACAGCATTGGATGCTGAACTCTGAACAATGAGATTAAGTAACCCTAAAGTCAGAATTGCAGAAGTGGATGCTAGTTCTGGTTCTGAACTAGAAACCTCACCTAAAACCCTGTCTTATTCTTCAGCTCTGAAAAGATTTGATGATGAAGACCTTTCCTTAGTTCTCTTCCAGCTCGCTTCCCCTTCCATAGCTGGACTCTGTATAGAGTGCTAAATCTATCACAACAAAATCGCTAATATTTTTACCAAGTGTGCAATGTTTTCATTACTTTCATTCCCTAAAACGTCAGTTTTGCATCAAGTCCTGCATTATCACTCATGCTTTAAACAGTTCTAAAGTCATCATGGTCACCGTAGTGCTGAATAAAAGCTGGTCACTGCTGTAACTGGCTGAGAGGTCAGTGTTACAAGGGTTGCAAGAAATCCAGCTGCTTCTCTTGCCGTTATCTGAAGTGTGGGTTTGCTCAGAAGAAAATCACTTTTAAGAAAGGGAAGGATAGGTTGAGCACCTATTTCTCACTGCTGCTGGCTGGAAATTGATTGCCCAGTGATGGGCTCTGCAACATCCCTGCTCCAAGCATGGGGGCTGGTAGCATGAAACTGGGCCTGAGGTCACCCTGTTAAATCCTCTGTCTCCAGTTGTGATGCATCAGCTGAAGAGATCTCAGTTTACTGGTGGGTTTGCAGGACTGGCAGGTAGAAACATTTGCCTTTTCAGTGAATCAAACCCTTCTCCCAAAACTTCACATCACATTAGGGTACCCCTATAGAGCACTTTGGTTCCCTTCTACACACCCCCACACCTTACAACTCCCAAATTCTCCAGCTCCTCCTTTGGCTCCTCTACACCCAAAACGAGGTTTAGCACGAAACAGGTATTGATGATGCTGATGGCAAGAGTAATTTTTTGCATTTCTCTTCCTGGAGATTTATATGGCACTTAAGGTGGGGATAAGTAGTGAAAAGCAAACAGCTGTGTCTGTTATTTATTGTGAGTAAACCTGCTCCTGAGGAAGGTGGTATTAAGGAGAGTGTGTGCAGTACAGTTTTTACCATAAAAGCTATTAATTGAAATTAGGAATAATCTTCGTCTTTTTAATATACAGAAAAGGTTGAATTTCAGAACTACAAGAGCATGTGCCACAGAGGGAAAAAGATGGAAGGTCTTCAGTGAAATCCTATAAAGTGTGAACCAATGCCCAGTTCTCTCTGTACCAGCTTGGCAAATTAATCAGCTTATTTGCAGGTGTCCAGTTGGAGAAGACTTGTGCCTGTGTTGGGTCTATAAAGGAGTTCTAAAATTATCAGTCTTGTTCTTTTAGCAGAAAATACTCGGTTTTATACAGATGCTCTGCCTGAAGCTGCCTGAGTTACAATGATGAAAGCACTTTAGACAAGGGATAGGCAGTGCCAAAGCTCTGCCTGGGAGAAGGGGAAATGGGCATTTGAGGTCTATGAGGTCTCCTGAGGATGGGGTCACCTCCAATGATCTTCCTTCAAAGCCCTGTAGATACTTGGCCTGGCCAGAGGCTGCTACCTACCCCTTCCTCTCAGTGCAGAGCTGCCTTGAGGCACAGGGCCTGACCCAGAATATCTCCCTGCTTTAGGGACCTGAGGCTGATTTCAGACTCAGCTCCTGGGGCAGCCTGTGGTCTGGTCTGTCATTGCCCTGCCAGTGTGATGGACAAAAAACAGCCCCTGAATTGGGTGCAGAGAACATTATTTGTTATCTTAAGAAGTAAAGATTAGCTTCTGATTCTGAGCAAGCAGGCAGGGCGGAAAAAGCTATTGGCTGTCAATTCACACCTCTCCGATCTTATATGTGGAACTTTTTTGACCTTAATGGTCAAATAAAATTGTTAAATATCACAAGCTTCTCTGTCAACTTCAAGACAAACAGAACAATTTACATGGTATATAGAGAGCAGTGCCCTTCGCTCAATGAAGATAAAGGTTAGGAGTCCAGCCACCGAGAAATTTCTATTTATTGTTCAGCACTGTACACAAGGGGGTGAGGGAGGACTTAATAGCCAGTCCTTGCCTGGAAATTAGTGTAAATACTGCTTCACCCGAGGGAACTGTGGAAATGTGGATACCAGCAAAAACTTGAAATAGGCTCCGTGTAATATTGCCTGCTTGATTTCCTGGTTGGAGAGCCAACGTCTCTTGTCTGCAGGGGCAAATCCCTTAGCTGCTCCCAGCCTCCTCCTGCAGCTGGCACGGGATTCTGCAGAGAGTGGGACCTGCTCCCCAAGCTGCTCCCTGTGGCCTGGAGCCAAGCACGGATGTGCCAGGGAAAGGGACAGCAAAACCCTGGGATGGCAAGAGAAGAAGCCCTGGCAGAATCTGGAAATCAAACTCTCCCCATCAGAGTCACCTTTGGACCCAAACTGCCTCAAATTCCCCCCATTTTAACGTCTATTCATACTCACACCCACTAATCCCTTATTTTATCTTCCAGATTCTGCGTGGGAGACAAATTTTTCCTGAAGAACAACATGATCTTGTGTCAGATGGACTATGAGGAAGGGCAGCTGAACGGGAGCTTCGAGTCTCAGGTTCAATAACAGCCCCTGCTGCGCTGGAGCACTGTGGGATGGGCGCTTGGCCGCACGAGCAGCGAGGGCGTCTGTCAGCTTGCCTGCAATATTTTTTTAATTCTTGGTCCAGAGAGGACTATATACATTGTAGTACTTTTCCCCCCCAACACAAAGCAGTTACAATTTTAGATGTACAGTTGTGCCTGCTTAGCTGAGCACTGCATTGCCTATATGTTTGTGAGTTTTTGGGGTCTGGGGGAGGGCTCTGTACAGTCTGTTTTCTGTATATATACTGGAACATTTATTTTATGAAAAATGTAATGCAATTTTATTACTGGTGTGAATTAAAAATTATGAATGTTTCCTGGTCATCTTTGCTGTGGTTTCTTCCCCGTGTGGCAAAAGCCTGTATTTCCTGTTCTTTAGCTGAGCAGACTACTGGAAGCATGTACAGAGATCCCTGGAAACTGCATGGATCACAGCAGAGGCAGGTTCTCTCACAATAACTGGGGGAAAAGCTGCTGCAGGTCTGTGGTTACTTCCATCCAACCACCTGCTTCCCTGTATAATGGAAGGGAATGAGCTGGGGGCAGGTGATGGCTGGGAACCATCGGCACTGCTGACGGGGTCCCACTGAGGCTGCTGTGCCGTGCTGAGCTGCTGGCTAAGAGGCTCCTTGTGGATTCAGAGTGAGCATTGCCATGGAATTCCTGCTGGCTGGCTGGCTGGCTGATGCGGTGGCTCCAGTCTGGGCTGCAAGGAACAGGCTCCCTGCAGCTCTGCCAACAGGTGCCTGGGCATTGATCAGAATATTAATTTCAAGGCTTTGCTAGGCAGTGGGATTTTCCCGTGGGGCATCACTTGTCCAGGTCAGAGCTGCTGCGAGAGCTGATGTCAGGGCTGGGACGTGACCAGGCGCTGATGCAGCAGATCCCTGCTCCCAGCCGTTTTTGCTTACTCCGTGCCAGGTGCTTTGACCTCCCACGCAATAAAAATGATCAGATTTGAAGCATCTCCCAGAGAAAAAATTCTGAACTGTGTTCCTGCTGCGATGCTTTGTGCAATGATTTTCAAGGTTATGCAATTCATGTGCAACCCACTGGACTGTATCAAACACATTTCTTTGTATAGTGAGTGTCACTTTAATATAGTGCACCAGTAGCTGTAAAGGATGGCTGCAATTCTATTTATTTTGTCTTCTTGCTTTTTCTTAGATTTACCCCCCTTTCCTTTAATAAATAGACACCGAGTACTTTTTTTTCTGATGTGACTTAATTGGTTGCTGGTCCTGGGTCGCTTGTGTGTGTTCTCTGAATTGCAAATGCCAGATGCAGTGCAGCTTGGTGCTGCTCTGCCTGTTGCATGAAATGCTTTTATGTACACCTATGCTGAATAATGGCTAAGCAAGAAGCAAAACACCACCAGATACTTAGCATGCTTCAAAATATTGCCTGTCATCTAGAGCTACCTCAGACGTGGATTGATTGAGTGACTTTTCTTCACAAACAGATGTTTTGGGTTGGGAGACCCAGTATAAAATGTGTGGCCTCATCCCTTTTTATTCCCATAAACATGGAATAGCAATTAAAGAGCCACTTATAGCTGCCTATGGATATGTGGTGTTTAAACTGCTGTTCCATTTTAGTGCTTCTTGGGGTGGGGGGAAGTTGTCTTTTGAGAAACTGTAGTTTATGCTCTTTTTGTAGAGGCTATTGGAGACAGCCACCCTGGGGCTACGGAAGGAGCAGCTTGTTGCCCAAATGTTTCGACTCCTTGCTTTGAAATGGGCTGCCAGACAGCCACTGCCCCGCCTGTGCTCTGGATTGATGGCTCCCTGCCTGCCTGCCTGTGGGAGTTGCTGCAATTCAGCACACAATGGCAGGGCAAGACTGCTGTCTTGGGGTGAGGAGGGGAGCAGTAAAACCAAACCAAAACCACTCACCAGACAAGCTGGAGGGGCTGTTCAGTCTCAGTTCAGATTCTTAAGGAGAGTTTTGGTACCAGTTTAAAAATGAAGTCCTTCAGAGAAAGGTACCTTAGTTACACCATGGGCTGTGACTCAGGAGCAGTGGCTTCCCATTGCCTCCCTGCACTTGCCCTTGCTGTGAAATGCAGGCACTGGCTCCCCTGCTGGGGTGCAGGGGCTTCATTTCTGATGGACAGCCCTCTTGATTTGTCACCATTGCTGTAGATCTGATTCCTGATACCTGATAAGATTCCTGATAACGAGGAATTTCATGATGCTGGCTCATGCAAAAGCCCCAGCTGGAGACTGGGTGGATGGGAGGAAAGCCTGTGGCAGGACACAACTTCCCAGTGCTGAATGGGGTGGGGCAAACATCCTATTGTCTTGTATTTAAAAAAGAAAAAATACAAGGGAGAAATTGTGTAGCATCTGTATCCCTCTTTTCTGTGTCTGCACAGCAGACAAGGCCTACCTGCCACAGCCCATGCCCCAAAGAGCATTGTTTGTGGGATACCTTTAAAAGTAAAGATCCCAGGAGGACAATGTAGTCATGAATTCTTGTCTGAATGCTGCAAATTTGCTTAATAGAAACAAGGGCTGGAGTGCAGACCTGCTGTTGAATAATCGCTTCCACTCTACGGAGCAGAGCACGGAAACCTTTTGATGGTGTTATAGTGATCACTTGGCATAAATATTCATTCAAGGAATCAGAGCAGAGTAAATGGCATTTTACCCGCTAATAATTTAGTATTAGCAGATAGCCTTTTTACTGCTAAAGATAACTACTGCTTAATCAGTTTAGTGACCACTGGCATATAGTATGACATTTAAGCCTGTGCCTCAGTCCCCGCGTTGAGGACACGGCTGCTGGTGACCCCTCTGCCCAAGCCTCTACTGTTCCCAGTGTCAGCCCCAGCTGCCAACTGCACTCAACTGACTTTAACTTCTGCATTATCTGCCATTTGCCTCCTTATCTTAGATCAAAGAGGAATTTTAAGTTCATACTAGAGATGTTAAAATCTAGGATCTTCTCTCTCTTTCTCTTTTTGCGGCTGGGGCTAACGGCTGATCACAGCACAGTCTGATTTTGAGATTAAAAAACAAGCCAGTGTTTAAAGGCAATCAAAATCTTAGGCTTTGTCTCCATTCATCTTTAATGCTGGTGTAATTGCTGCACAGATTCTGGCTCTTCCTGCAGACTTAATTTATTTTATTTTTGGAGCATGCCCCTGTCTGTCAGAGGGATGTTATACTTCCCTGAGCAGCATTAGCGCTATTGAGCACTTCGCCACTGGCAATCCAGCTAACCCCATTTCATATCTTGCCAAACAAGTTAATCTAATATTAACAGCAGTTTGTTACCTCGTTGTTAGCTTAATTTACTTTACAAGAAATGCTATATTTGCATTTCATTCCTCTGTCATTGGCTTGTGAACCACGCTTCCCAAGGCCAAGAAGGGACGGTTTGTGCTGCTCGGCGCCAGTCCCTCGGTGTGGCACTGCCACACGGGGAGGGGGCCTCAGCCCCACCAGGCATCCTCCCTAATTGGCCAGGGGGGATGTGGGGAGTTGGGAGGAGGATTTTGAAAGCTACAGAGCAGGTCCTGGAAATGCAATATTGAGAGTAGCACAAACGCCGCTGCTGCTCTTCCAGTAATAGAGCTGAGGCGTAGACAGCAGCTTTCCCTGGCGGCAAGCATATACAGTAAATGTCTTCAGTATGGAAATCAGCAGACGTATGGGCGCAGGGGCAGACATCTGCAACACCAACAGCTTCCTCAGGCTTTCAGGGAGTGTTCCCATGCCAGCCCTGCCACACGCCAGGGACTCACCCAGCTCTGTCTGTCCGCCAGCATGGTGAGGGCCCTGCACCTCACTTCCAAATCAGTGGGGTGGGGGACCTGTGAGCAAAGTCCTGCAAGCAATCACTCAAAAACCACTTCCCCAAATGATCCAGCAGCCGCACGGAGCTGTGCCAGCTGATGTACTTGACGGGCAGTGGGATGGAGCTGGAGATGCCCCATGGTGGCCATGGGTGACATCAATGATCTGGGACCTGGGGCTGTCCCAGCTAGGTCAGGGAATATAGAGTTATTGGAGGTGGAAATGGCTTTCCAGTGAAAGCTTCTGACTTAATTGTTCATTAGCTCACTTTGTGTCCCATTTCTAAACCCTGTCCTTGTTTATGGGGCCCTGGCCTCCCACCTCCTCCAGCAGCTGCTGCCTTCCACTGCTTAAAGGAAGGGAATGACCCCATCTGGTGTCTTTCTCTGGTTTTAATAGCAAAATGCTGAAGGATGCCAAGGGCAACTCTGGCCAGGCTGAGACATCTGGCAGGGCAATTTTGTGGTGCTGAAGGTTTTTAGTGAAGGTCTGAGAGAAAGCAGGGCTGGAAGGACCGAACCCAGAGAAACAGCAGGAAACAGAAAGGTGGAATGAAGTAGGGGATCAGCTGAAGATGAAAATATCAAATATTGGGTGATTTTTGTGAGTGATTAGAGGGCAAGTGCCCGAAAGAGAGATCAGTTTTACCACAGAAGCACTATGAAGCCCATCGTAAGTGATGTAAACAGTGGAAGTATAAATATAAATGCACATCCAGGCTCCACTGCTGACCAGCCACATGAACCTGAAGCTGCAGGAGCTTCCTGGAAGGAATGTTTCACTGCTAACTTAAATTATTTGAGGAGAGGAAGAAGGTGCTGCCGGCTGTCTGCCTGAAGGGGAGCAGGGAGCAGAGGGGCCAGCTGCGTGTTTTAGTCCTTGATAATAACACTGCTGGAAAGAAATGTTGCTAATGCAACCTGAGCTTTTATGGGTGATTTTACTTAGAAAATTACCTTGAGAATAGCTTTTTCATTATTATTGAATAGAACCAGGCATTTTCTTAAAGGTCTTGACATCCCTGCAGAAATCGTAGAAAATTGTGATTTTATTTAATGAAAATATTGTTGTTCAAAACCTGTTTTGCTCTGAGGCTTACCCTTCAGGCCCATGTGCCTCCCAGCAGTGGAAAAGCATCAATTTCCTCTGCTCTGCCTCTCCCTCTGCAGCTCACATGGGGTTTTTTCACCCCCAAAATTCTTCCCTATGCCCTTTGCCATCCATGTCTATCCCAGTGGAGTTGTATATAAGCCTGTTAGTGGTAATAGAGTGGCCATCAGTGCTGCTCAGAGATGGGTTGCCACCCTCTAAGGACAAGCCCTGGTGACATCCACCCCAGAAGCTGCTGGATCGCTCTTCTCCCCTTGGTTTTAGGTCCCATCACAATGGTGACTCCTCAAGCTGTGGCCTCCAGTCGGTGGCTCAAGGGCAGTGGATGCTCAAAACACTGCCCAAGGCATCCCTGTCCCCATCCTCCAGCTATGGAAAGGGCCCCAGTCTCCAAGAGTGGCTTTTCAGTAAGTCTGTTATTTAACCTAAGTAACTCCTTTAATGTTCCTCCTTTGGGTTCAGAAGGAGGGACTGCTGTTTGCAGCTTGGTTTTCTGAGAAGAGCGTATCTTTGTCATAATTTTTTATTAATCATTATTTCTTAAAATTCTTGGTGAACAGAACGCAGAGATGCAGTGAAGCATTTTGCCTTGGCAGCAGAGAGAGTGCAGTACCAGCAGCCCTGCGGGGCTGAGGCAATGACCTCTGCCAGAGGAGGAGGAGGAGGAGGAAAGGTGCCCCAAACTCTCAGCTGGAATGCAAAGGTTCAGGACACGGCATCCTCCAGAGCAGGATGCCTTGCCTTTGCACCTCAGAGGAAGCTCTAGGAAATGCCATCCTTTGGCAAAATACAAACATCAACAATGTGGCTCGGTCGTGGCCGCAGTGACAGCCCAGGGGCTGCTCTTGGCTGCCCTGAACCAAGTCCCCTCACCCCACTGGGGAGCAGCAGCCTCATAAATAATTCCTCAGTGCAATGGCAATGTTGTAAAACATGAATATTTAGTGCATGCATAATAGTTGTTTATTCCTACTTAAATGTCAGCTGATGAAAACACATCTAAAAGGCTCCATTCCCGGGGAAGCACAGGCAGCTGGAAGAGATGGGATGCAAAGTCACGCTGTTTCTTGCCACACTGAAAGCCAGGGCAGCAGCGATGGACCCCTGCACTCTCCAGCTGCAGAACATATTCCTGCTCCCTGGGTGCCAGACCTGGGGCAGCCAATGCAGTCACACTCCTAACACATCTCCCCCAAAGGGAGGGCTTCACATTTGTGCCAGAGCTGAATTTGGCTAAAACTCTGCCAGTTTGAGGTGTGCACTACCAGCACGGGCAACGGGGTGGCCAAAACTTTGCAGGACAAGGATGCTGTGGATGCAGAGATGTGGCTGAGGATGCAGGCAGGCAGTGCCCCCTTATCCTGCCCGTCTCCTGCCCACTCCCACTCACTAGCACGAACATTCACCACTTGGGAAGGGGGAAAAAAACAAAAAGAGAGAGAAATGAATTATCAGTAAAGAAACACAAACTTATGAAGGACAATTTTTTTGCTGTCAATACACACAAAGAGACAAAAATTGGAAGCTTTTGAGGAAAAGAAATGCGTCTGAACTTCTGAGCGAGCGAGAAAGTACTGAAAAGCCCTGCCATGCCGAGCTCCTCTGAGGTAACTTCTGTGCTTGGAAAGAATATTTCAGAAGACATTTTATTCTTTAGAAGATGCCAAAAATGCAAGACTTGGCACTTTAACAAAACAGAAAAAGGAAAACACATAATCTTCTTAACTAGTAAGTCTTTGAGCCCAGGATCACATTGTTGCCATATAATAAAAAGTGATGTTATGCAGTAAATTGGGCAGTTAAGAATTCTGTGCATACTCAGAATCATGACATTTCAAGGACAATAAAGTTGGCTGGCTCGTGGCCATTGGCCATACGAACAGAAAACAAAAAAATAGATTGTCAGCTGGTTATTCATACCGCATTACAAAACAAGTCTCCCAACAGGCAAACACTCTTTATTGCTTGTGTTTTTGCTCCAGAAATATATTTTTAATTAAAAAAAAAAAAGAGTTCTCGCAGCATTCATCTTACAAATGTTAACCCCTTAAAAGACAATTCTAACATGCTTTGCCGCTGGCTTTTCCACTTTATAAATGTTCTACAGACAAGGAGAAAATCAGAAGGAAGAATTTATTTCTCACATGGCATAAGTATCTGTTTCTTTATGGGGAGAAAAAAAAGAGTCAAGACATTTGAGACAGCTTTTATGCTATTAATCATGTGGGATGCAATTAATCTTGTGGGATTAATCTGTTTTGATTTTTGGGGCGTCTGACTTGAAATCATCCCTGAAGAGCTGTTTTCCAGAGCAAACGTATAGAATCTGTGAGGGTGTGCCAAGTGATGTCCCCAGACCTGCAGCCAAGGCTGAGGATGGTCCCAGTTTAGTGAAGGGCTGCAGAGCAGGGCTGGTCCAGGGTAGTGGACCTGCCATGGGCAGGGCGTTGTTTTGGCCGTGGCTGTGTAACTTTACCATGTGTATCACTTTGCCATGATCTGCAGGGCCGTACACGGTCCCCGAGGGCTGTGCTGGTACTACAGTTGTTCCACATCGTGCACAAACAATGATTCCTGTCTCCTCCGCGGCTGCATTGCACGGCGGCAGCGATGCTGCTCCTCCCGTGCTTTCTCCCGTGCTTCTCCAGGTTCAGACAGGAGCCGGGAATGCCGGACGCTGAGGCACATCCTGCAGGTTTCTGACACGCTGCTGCTGTGTCCTTCCTCTGACTCTTTCATTGTCCCAGGGGGTTGTGCTGGAGCAGCTGCAGGTGGTTTGCAGCAACATGATCAGGACTGCACCTTCTGTGGGTGGTGGGGGAGCTGTTTTGGGGTGAGATGCTGGGAGCATCTGCTTGGAACAGGTAGGGCGGTGGGCTTTTTCTGAGCTTTTGTTTGGGCTGGAAAAAGTGCAGGATGTGTCTGCACATCCTGGGCAAGGGAGTGAGCCTTGTGAGGGAGAAGTGATGCACACATGGTGTGTGCTGGTGCAATGTTGTTCTGACTTCTTGCTAAGAGTTGCAGTAGTATGTAAGGAGAGGAATGTCAAATCACTGGATAAGTCAAGTCTCCTTGGCTGGAGGACAGGTCTTTGCTGTGGGAGGGAATGATGCTGCTGTTGGGTCACAAAGCTCCCACCCCCTCCTCCTGGGTTTTAGGAGAGAAACTGAGTCAGGCTGTTGTGGTGAGAATTTTTCCTCCCTGTCATTTAAGTAAATCTGTCCTGAAATCTGTCCACAACTCAGGGGAAAGGCTTGGTCAGAAAAACTTCTATAAGTGTTTTTGGAAAGGGCTGGTTGGTTTGTTGTAGAAATGGCACCAGGCTAGATCCTGAACTGGTGCAAATAAGTTTGTTGCTTGTCAAGCTACTGTATTTCTCTCATCCTCTGAGTCCTGGGTCAGCTCCCTGCTCTTCTATAGTAGCTTCCACTTTCTGTGCCACTGGTTTCCACACAGTGCCCTTGCTTGCTCCTTCTGCTTCTCTCTCTCCTCCCAACTTCTTGAGCATCTTTTTTGCAGTGTGATTCCACAACCTTTCTTTCATATTTTAATCCAATTTTGTCTCTCCTCTGGCTCTGCCTATATGTGTTGTTTCCCATATTTACCTTGTTTTGATTGCACATTCTGCCGGACAAAGCACAATGATGCCATTTTGTGGATAATTAAATCCTCCTGGTTGTGGTCCAGCCAGTGGGACAAGTCATGCAGGAGAGTATAAACTGCCTGGATTTGCATGCAGAGCCTGTCATCTGCTGTGAATCATTTTGGGATGCTTTTGCATGAGCGAAGCTGTTTAAAAATAAATTGTATTGTATTAGACTAATGGAAGATAATAAATTTGGCTGGTCTTTTAGCTTAAAATTCATCAATGTCTGGAGCTGGAAGGGGGGAAAGAACTGGAGGACATCAAGCCATCCGGCAATTAATGGCCAGGAGCTTGGCACTTGCCAGGCTGCCGTGATGCCCAGCAGTGTCACACTGCTCTGGCAGCTTGAGGGTAGCACAAGCACTAAACCCTTCTTAAAAAGGCAAAAACTAAACTTTTTAAAAAAAAAATCCTTCCTTCTTTTAAACATCAATTAACAAGATATCCTTTAATCAAAGTCTGCTCCAAGTGGCACTGTGCAAAGGAATTATTCCAAGATCAAAATCCTTTGAATTATTGAAGCCTTTCAACCCTTATGGCATTTGATGTCCCTGTGCTACCGCAGGGAGAGCCCTTTTTGGGGGGGGTTTAATTTCCCAGGATCAGAACATGTCAGCTCTGCTCTGATTTTGGCCATCAGTGTGGGAGAGAGGTTCCAGACTCAAGCCCAAGGCTTGTGCAGATCTTCACCGGGCAATTTTGGGGAGAATAGCACACAGAGTGCACAACCTGTCTCTGTGCTGCCACACTGGTGTGTGACAGGGCTCCTGGGACAGTGGCCCTTGCAGGGGTGCCCTGTAGCCCCATCCTGGCTGTGGGGGTACTGCAGGGAATGAATTTGCAGTGGGGCCAGTTGGCAACCCCACAAAGAGGACGAGCTGTAAATTCAGCTCTGTGGTTATTTCTGTGCATCACCACCTGCTCCGGGCACCGGTGCCCCGCTCCCCATCCCCTCGTGTCCCTGTGTCCCAGCACATGCTCCCCTTGGTTTCCTGCTATTGCACTGCTGCAGACAGGCTGCGGCACCAGGTGGCTCCGGCACTGCTCCAGGGCAGCATCCCTGCGGTGTGACAGCCCCCTGATGCCAAGCCCTGGCTCTGGCAGAGGGGCTTCTCTCCCACTAAGATCCAGTTGCTTTCCCCTCTGCCCCCCTGTGTGGATGATGCCTTCTAGTCCCAGTGCTGTTGGAAATTTGGGATGATTCTGGTGTCATTGCAGAACAAGGCCTGACTGAATCCTGATGTAGGGGGAGGCTCTCACCTCCTACAAGCACGTGGAGGGAAAGCAGCTTGTTAGTAGAGCAAATAACTCACAGTGAATAATTCCTTCAACAAGCACAGCTCCTATTTTTGAATATCTGCAAAGGGGCTGTGCTCTTTCTGAAACTGCTGGTACTCAGAATTAATGGAGTTTCCTTTATTTTTCCCTTTTGGTTTGGGGTGTGTGACTGTGTTCTGTCTGTGCTCGGGCTGTGCTGGCCAATTGCAATGGCTCACACCAATTGCCACTGGTACCCTGCCAGAGTACCCCAGCACTCTCCCCCTGCACAGCCAGGACAAAGGTCCTAGAAATGTCCTAATTCCCTGAAAATATGGCAAAAGCAAAGATTGGTGTAGACAGGATTAATATTCACCTAACACAAAAGGCTCTGTAGGCAAAGATTGATGGACGGTGAAGACGAAAGCCCTCTAGGCAGGGCTGCTCATGTTTAAACTCACCTGAGTGTTTGAGAAAGTGCCCTGGATGCATTTTTCTAGTAATTTTTATTTTCTTATGTTTGACCCAATACAACTGTTAGTTTTCTTTCACATTTCCAGCAGCACTCCACCAAGGAAGCCAAGAGTATAATTTATGGAAGGAAAAGGTGCAGCAAATAGACGCTTTGGCCTCTATAAAATACTCCTGCCACTTAAGAAGCCACGTGATGAATGGAGCCTTTGGTTGATGTCATTTGCTGGCTTTGTGAGTGGCTTCTCCTAAAATCTTGCTTTGAGGAAAAGCATATTTTAAAAAGTGCATGTATGATCTGGGCTCTGCTGTAACAAGTGGTGAGGCTCAAGGTCCTGGAAACTCAACTTATGGCTGAAAACAGGATCAAGCAGCACTGTGGTAACTTTCCTACTTCACCTTTCCCCAACATTGCATTTACAGCAGGAGATAAAGGCTGTGAGAAAGCTGCAGATACAAACACAGCACATTTTGAATCTTTGTTGCCTTTCCTTGCACACAGACCACTGGCAGGGCTCATCCAGCCAAAGTTAACCCTGCCCATGGATGTCCCAAATCAGGGTCCCAAGGGGATAACTTGGCAGGGGCTTTTTCAGCAGCAAGGTGTGATGGGCAGCACCTGCTTGGATATGTGGTTATGGCTGGCTACCCCATAAAAATAAAATAAGCTCAGGTTTTATCCCCATCAGCAAAAGCTGAAACCAGTAGCCCTTTCCCATGGCTGGAGATGGTCTGACACGGGAGGAGACTCCAGAGCTGCCTGTCTACTGCAGATGTGAGGGATGGAATTTGGGATAAGGGGTCTGGTCCTACAGCATTCTGCTCCAAGCCCACCTCCTCTCACATTGTTGGCTCTGCCCTGAGTCTGGCAGAGATTCCTTGCAGAGTCAGCCCTGGTGGCTCTCTGTTGCAGGCCACCTCCAGCAGTGGAGCTGCTCCTCCCCAATGCCACAGGAGCATTCCCAGTGTGTCTGTGGGGCACAGGAGCCACACCTGGGGCTGTGCAGCAGGTAAACCTGCACCTGCAGTGGGATCGCTGCCCTGGTAAATTACACTGCTCGGGAGTTCACTAGATCAACTTTCTAGTCAGCCCTGGTCTTTTTTTTTTTTTTATTATCCAATTAACTGTACATGTTAATAAGAAATTTTATTTTTATATAAAACCAAGCAATTTTTTTTCTCTGCCTGGAGTAACATAAATAGACCTTTTCATATATAGCTTCAGTGTCCTGGGACTGATTTGTGGATATATATTGCTGCTTAGAAAGGCTGTAATTTACAAGTGATTGTTTGGAGGACTTCAAATTACCACCACTCATATATATGGATATATAAACAAAAATTGAAGCTTCTTGTGACATTCGACATAAACAATTTTCTTGGGAAGAAAAAGGATTCTCAATAAAAATAATAATAATAATAATAAAGCCCAGGGGTTTTTTTATATCTATGCCACTACATAAAGTAGGGGTAGATTACTTCAGTCCTTCATTTATATTTCAGCATTTCTGGACCATTTCCTCTAACATTTTATCTTTTTGTATTTTTTCTTTCCTTCCATCATATATAAATAAAATCCTCCTATATTCCATTCCTGATGGGTTTGGGGTGTGGAGGTAGCAGAAACCCTGCTGCCCAGCCCTGCCTGCCTGTGCTGTCTCCAAGAAGAATGGGGATGGGAAGGATTAGCTCCAGCTACCTTAATGAAATATCACTTCAGCTTCTAAGTCTCTCTCACAGAAAAGTACATACATGCACAAAGAGAAATACTTTTGGAAGCTGCTCGGGATTTTTATGGCCCTGCTGCTGGGAGCTGCTGAGAATGTCTGCTCTCAGCAATCAGGCTGTTAAATCCAGATACCCTAAAGTCCCTATTTTACTTTGGAAGATATTTCCATAAGTTTTTTGGCTTTCCTTGTCCAAGACAGAAAAGGAAAAAAAAATAAACCACCAAGAAAGAGGGTCATCAGGAGCAGCCAAGGGCACAACTGCAAGAAGAGCCCTGCAGCAGCACCACTGAGCACCCAGGGCTGTGATCTGCCCACAACATTTGTCCAGCCCCCAGTGTCTGTGCTTTGGGGGCAGCTGTAAGGAGGTGTCATATTGTAAGGTAAAGGGGCCTTTCAAGACATTAATTTGTTGTTAATTATTTTACCTTTTTTTTTTTTTTAAACTCCTGTGAACTTTGAGGCATTCATAACATGTTCCATAGTTTTGTGGGGTTTTTTTTCAAAGTTATAAACGGGTTGATGCAAGTTTAGATGACCTTATGTGACCTGAAAGTAGATCCTTTAGTGGCAGCTAATGCTCCTTGCCCATCACAAACGAAGTAGTTTTAGTCCCTTTATTAAAGCAAGCAACACCATCTGCCTTCAGCTGCCAGCGTGCATTTCTGGTGGAATGTAAGGATTTAAAAATGAGCACAACTCGAGCAGAGGAAAAGGGATCTCGATGCAACAAGAACATGCTTTTAATTGAGATTAGTTGGCTCATATTCCATTAGCGAATCCCGTCCCATGGACACTGTTCCTGCCCAGGCAGGCAGGATTTATCAGCCTCGGCGCTCGCAGGCTCCCTTGTGCTGCTGCTCTCCCAGGGAGGAGCGAGGCGGGACAGGCTGCAGTATATCACCCATCTCCTGCTCACCAAATGATGATTCAGATTCACACCGAGATCTATAAAAGTCAGTGGTTTATTGCTGTCTTGTATTTCTGTATTAACCACCTCATTATCATCCCAAATGGAGTATAAATCTGAGGGTATCCAGTTGCTCAAGCCCGTGTGTTTGTGCTCCCCTGCCTCCTGCCATATAAATCCCGGCTCCGGGTAACGGGAGGGACTCTGCGGTTTCCCAGCTCCAGAGCAGGCAGGGTTTATAAAGGACCAGCTTCCCGTCCTTGGGGCAGTGCTCCATGTCCTCCTGACCGTGTGTCTCTGCTGCTGTGGGGCAGCAGTGGCACTGATGCTTCCCGGGAACACTTGGGACACACAGCTGTGCCTGCTGCCAGGCCACACATCCCATCCCTACATTTGGGAGATGTGCTGCTCCCTCGGAGAGCGGCCTGTCTTTTGGGTCTGGGCTTTTTGTGTGGAGGGTGCTGGCTTTGTTCAGCTGCAGGGTGGCCGATATGAAGCCAGCTGCCACGTGGCTGGGACATTTGGGGGCAGCCCCGGGCATCCTGACCTTGGCCGCACGCCGCCTCCTTTGGGCACTTGGTCTTGTGCTAACAAAAGCCCCAAATAAACAATTGAGGCTGGACCAGGCTGGGTCAGATCATGCTGCAAGCAGCCGTGGCTAGGACCAGAATGAATCTCGAGGTGTATGGAGATTCACGGCCCTGGAAAGCCCTGGGGGTTGCCAGTGAAACCCCTGCGGTGCACTGAATTGAGATTGGATGCCACGTCTGTGGCTCACCCCGTGACAGAGTCAGAAATAATCGCAGGATTAGGCACATGGATCTTTTGATCAGGATTTCTCATCCCTGAGAACACATGCCATTAGCAGGAGACAACTTTTCCTGTAGTTCAAGGCTAACCATATGTGCTTCTAACTGCTGATGAAGAATGCTATTCCTAGCAATGAATTGTAACTTTCCTAAAGAAAGCTAGGGAGAAAAAACTGCAACTTTTGGACCAAGATATCCCAAAGGCAGCAGCTCTGTCCCCCTCAGCAGGGACACATGCTCCTTTTCTCAGAGAGCTTTTCTTTTTTGTTTGTCTCATTCATTTGGTGAGAGGAAACCAAATGAACCATGGGGAAGGCAAAATAATTTTAAATTTATAATTATGATCTGTTTCTGCATAATACAAAGCACTTTTGGAGCAAGTGCCTGTTAAAACCTGTTCATCACTACCAGCTATTTTTGCTGCTAGTTCTCATCCAAAGCAAAGTGATGAGTTTCCTAGAATTTGATAAATTACACCCCTCCCTTGCAAATTATTCTCCTTCAATCTTCCACCACCTCTGGTCTTGACACATGGGCTGGAGAGGGCAGCAAGCTTTTAAACCTCGTTTAATGCTGGTACTCAAGAGCTGCAGAGTTTTCTGGGTTTCTCAGAGGTCGTGCTTACTTCTCACACTCTGAATGAATGCTTTTTAAAAATTATTATTATTTTAATCACAATGCTGCTGCTTCTGAGCTGATTCAGGCACCTAGATCACGTATATTCTAAAGCAAGCTTTGGGGGAGGCAAAAAACATCAGGGACAGACACATTAGGGACACAATTGAAGAGCCTGTTTAATGCTATGTTCAATGCTGAGACTGCCATGAGGACGTGTGGCTTTTCTTCTTCTCTTCCTACTCCTTGTCCATGATCTGCTGAACTCCCCTCACTCCCTCCCCTCTGGCACTGGGCTTCCCTCCCTTTGCTCTTTGTCCTTAGCTGCTGAAATATCATGTAGTTGCACAAGGTGGTTTGTTCTGTGCCTCTTATTTCCCTCTTTTGGTTCTCTTCCCTTCACAGAAACAACCAGTTCCCATTTGGCAGGTCCTGTGCTGTCGGCCCCAGGCAGGCTTTCCCTCATTAACCTCTGAAGATACATTGGTAAAATGTCAGTGTCATACTCCATCATGCAGTGAGAACTATTAAGTGCACATTGTTATTCCTGGATTCAGACCTACACCGCCTCTCTGCCTCCCTGGGAGCTTCATGTAGAGATCAAATATGATGTTATGGGTGATGGTTACAGTGAGCAATCTTCCTTCCCCTTCTGCTCCTTTTTTTTTTTTTTTAATTTATTTCCCACCCTCCTAGTTGATCTTTCCCACATTGCACTAAGCAAAAGCAACTGGGAGAAGATGCTCAACATGCAAAACTTCTGCATTGTCCTTCTGTAGAACACAACATTTATTTGGGAGGGGTTTTTTCTGCAGAGCACTGTATCTTCTGCACCCCTGCATTGCCTTTCCAGAATGCCTTTAGGACTCTGACAAAACAATCATCTGGGGAAGCCTCCAGGCTCTCCAGCAAGGAATCTAAGTTATCAGCAAACAGGAGCGTGAACTCAAGCACTTCCTTGTGTGCACACTCCTCATGCACGCAGGTGTTAAGAGGTGGGTTCCCTAGAAAAATGCTGAATATTGCAGCCTCACTGGTGATGGGATCAGCTGGCTGCTGGCCCCTGATGGCAACGTGGAGGCACTGGTTTGCTCAATGGGAGGGAGAAATTCGTGCTCATGGGTGCAGTCTTCTCTCTTAAGCCCTAGTCCAGTTGCTCTAACATAACTTTGGGCTCCTGAGGCAAGTCAGCACCAGGAGAGGGTGAGGAGAAAGGAATTTAATCAGAAAGGAAGACATTTCACCAAACCTTCAATAATTTTCTGGGTGTGCATTTGCTAGAGTGTCCCCACAAGTACGCTCAGCATTGCTCTGGTCACTGCAGACTCCTCCAGGCAAAGACCATTTACCCTGAGCTGCCACAAATGAAAGTCACTTAACAAATGCTTCTGAAAGAAGAAAACCTCTGTACTCTTCTCCTCGTCATTCACTTTCAAATTGATAAGTTAAATACTGTACTCTAGCATAAACATTTCTCAGGGACAAAGTATAAACATTTCTAGTGGAGTGCACTTAATACAATTTTGTTTGCCAAGTGGCGCTGCCTCCTCCCAAGCTACATCTACGAGAGGGTTTTATTTAAATGGAGATATAAATTAATTGCACTCAGCACAGCCTCTCATCCCAGCTCTCTCCTGCATCTGTACCCTTGGACTCTGTGAAGGGAAGGGCAGGTGGGAGCTGTGGCAGCTGAAATACTGGCAGGACACCACTGCAGCCCTTTCCCTGCCTGCTGCCTTCCTGGTCTCCCTTGACTATTTTTATCCATTGCAAGACATGTGACTGGATTTGCTTTCGTTAGATGGATGCAGATGCAATTCCATGAAAGGTCTCCTTCCCAAGGCAGGGGTTAATGCAATGTTTTGTGACCTGGCTCTGCAGTGATGGGTGATACCAACCCTCAGACAGCTGGATTAGATTAATATATGTCAGATATTTTAAGGTTTCATTCAGGAGAAAGCCTAATTTTAGACTTTGATTGAATGCCCATCTTGGTAATAGCATGGATAATTTCCTTTCAAAATTGGCAAAATTTCAGTTTCGACAATGTCTTAAACTGGGTCCAGTTATTAACAAACCTGAGCTTTCTGACATCTGTCTGTCCCTTCTCTACCTGAATTCCTGTTTAGGTACAAATTATACAGAGCCTGGTCAAACCTGATTTTCCTCCAATCTCTCTTCATGTGTTTTGTTCATCCCTGAAATACTTTGCAGCAAAGTAAGGAAAAGTGCCACCCTTCTGAATGGAAATCAATTTTGCCACCTAGACCAAAAATTCCATGTTTTGCAACGGAAAACCACAGTGGGTACCAGAGCCAGGTGTTTTGAGTGCAGTGGAGCCTCCCTGCCTCTGTCACCTTCAGAGGAAGGTGGGCAGTCACAAACTCATAGGATCATAGAAAAAGGGACCTCAAGGATCATCTGGTCCAACCTTTCTTAGCAAAAGCATGACCTGGAAAAAAAAGGCCCAGCTGAATCTTAGAAAGTGTCTGAGGTTGCAGAATCTATCATTTCCCTGTGAAGATTATTCCAAAAGCTGATTGTGAAAAAATTTCCTCCTGTGTCTATCTGGAATATCCCCAGGAATAACTTGTAGCCATTATCCCTTGTCTTTTCCATGAGAAAAAAGGAGTTTCCATCTTTGCAGTCAGGAGCTGTTTTGGGGGTTGTTTCCTCTTCTGTGAGATGCCAGAACAGCTATGTGGAGAATTTTGCCTGAGAGGTTCCTTCCACAGCAGTGTGACCTGCTCATTACCAAAGCCAAGGGGAGGCTTGGGGCAGGGGATGAAGGCTGGGGATGGAAACTTCAGCTCAAGTGCTAGGAAGTCCCACAGATCCCAACCCACTTGAGGCCTCTCCAAAGCTCTGCTCAGCTCCTCCCTACCAGGAGCTGCAATCTGTCAAGTCTGCAGAAACAAACTTTTTCTCATAAAACAGCAGTAATTTTATGGTACGAGAGGAGAAATGAACAGCCAGCATCTTGCTGCTCATCAGAAAAACAGCAGCTACCTTTTGTACAACTCTTGGGGTTTTTTGCTTTGTTTTTTACCTTTAAGATTAAAAACCTCCCAAAGAAGGCTTACAGTGTTTATGGCAGAGGTATACAAGAAGCGAATTAAAATTCCATAAATATATTTGCTGGCTAAAATTTATATATCCTGTATTCCTAGGGTATCTAATTAGATCCAAGAAGAAAATAGCCCTGCAAAGGATAGGCATTTTGTTCAAATAATTTTTAAAAATTGAGCTAAATAATGGCCATTTTATACTGCACACAATATAATTGTTCTTCTTGTATTGGGGAGCAGTTATAAATTATCTGGTATCCCATTCAGCCTCGTTGCCAGGCTGAGTACCAAACAATTGTGAATGTAGTTACTGGGCACGTAAATTCACGGTTTTCTGACAACTACACCGTTACTGCTGCTGCTAACTAACATTCTGCATAAAAAATGCAATCCCTGGGAAAGAAGGAGCATTTGTCTAAGTGCTGACATTGAAACATTCTGAATAACTCCTTGAATCATTTGTACTATTATGGAGAGAAAATGTAATTATTGTAATCAGCCTTGAGTCTGAGGCCATGTTGTTTAAAAAAAAAAAAAAAAAAAAAAAAAAAGAAGGGAGAGAGGAGGGGGAAACCAGATCTGAACAACTAAAATGAACCTTGATAATGGAGCAGCCTTGAATTCCACTTCATTTATCACACTAATGGATGTCAAGATGACCTCAATCAAACATTTTGTTTTCCAGTTTTAAGCAATGGAAAATGTTTTTTTTTTCCTCTGGGAACAGAAAAAAAAGGAGAAAGTTATTTAAATTGTTCCTAGTAATTACATTAGAGTAGAAGGTCAAAGTCAATATGAAATAGTATCAACCAACCTTTTGATGAGTCTTGTCCAGGCTCCTTGCTGGCACAGTTCACACATCTCCAAAAGCCTAGTGCAAGCTTTATGTTTCTCTTTCCCTATTCCTTGTGTTCTTATGCTTAAATAGAAATCCCATTTTATGGTGTTTTTACTTGGAGCTCCAGTAGTATTTCATATTAAAATTTATAAATAAATGATGATGTGGTTTAAACACCACCTCCCTGACTAGCATATTTCAGGATTGGGTATAGCTGTAAGAAAGGCAGAGAAATCTTAATAAAAAGAAGTTTATGTCAACAGCACTTGATAAAAATGTCTTGATTCATCGAGGCCAGAGGGAACCCTGATGAGGTTCAACAAGGGCATGTGTAGGGTCCTGACCTGGAGAGGGATCACCCCAAGGACCATCACAGGTTGGGGGTGACCTGCTGGAGAGGCGCTTGGCAGAGAAGGACCTGGGAGGCTTGGTGGATGATGAGCTGACCTTGAGCCAGCAGTGTGTCCTTGTGGCCAGGGGGGTCAATGGGATCCTGGGAAGAGTGTGGCCAGCAGGTTGAGGGAGCTGATCCTGCCCTTCCAGCCAGCCCCACTGAGGCCACCGGAGTGCCGTGTCCTGTTATGGGCTCCTTTGTACAAGAGAGACAAGGAGCTACTGGAGAGGGTCCAGCAGAGGCCACGAAGATGATGAGGGGTCTGGAGTATCTTTTGAGTGTGGAGACTGTGGGACTGTTTAGTTTGGAGGAGAGACAGCTGAGAGGGGATCTTGTAAGTGCATAAAATATCTCCATGGTGGGCTGAGAGGATGGTGCCAGTCTCTTTTCAGTGGTGCCCAGGGACAGGACAAGGAGCAATGGCCATAAACTGAAACACAAGAAGTTCCACCTCAACGTGAGGAAGAACTTGGTTACACTGAGGGTGTCAGAGCACTGGGAGATCTGCCCAGGGAGATCATGGGGTCTCCCTCTCTGCAGACATTCAAACCCACCTGGATGTGTTCCTGCTCCTGTGACCCTGCCTTGGCAGGGGGGTTGGACTGGATGATCTCCAGGGGTCTCTTCCAACCCTAACAATTCAGCAATTCTGTGATTTGATATTTCAGTTCAGTTATCTCAGCAACAAAAAAACACATCACAATACCTGCATTTCTCCCCATGACTGGTCAGCCTGTTGGCTGGATCCAAATTTAGGCAGGGCCCAGGGCTGCCTCTGCTGGCTTATTGTCTTCTGGGTCATACAACTTAGTTCTGGAGGTTGAGTGAAAGTGTCAATCCACCCTCAGAAACAACAAGCTGGGTTTTATGCTGCTGTGCAAGTATAGTCCATAATCTGCACTGGTGTCACCTGCAGCAGTCAAGATACTGGGTGTATTTTAAGTCATTTAATCTGGCAGGCCAGCATTTCTGTGGATCCAAAAAGTGTTTTGAGTTATCAAGGACCTGTTTCACAAGTTTCCAAACATGACTGTGAGCTGTAGAAACATGAACTGCTTAAAAGCTACAAATCAATTATTTCACTGAACACTGGCAGTTTTATTTAAAAGAAAGGAAAGTAACAGAAAAATCATCAGTCTGTGAAAGAAACCAAGGAGGAACTGTCTGTGAGCTTTCACCATCCTTGTATCCCCTGTAGCTGTGGCAGATATAAACTCATCTCTCTTGTATTGTCATAGGGGCACGAGGCAAATGTAGTTTCTCTAAGTGCCTAAGAGTCTTTCACGTGTCCCTTCAGGGTGTAGATTTTAACCATAACATATAGTTGTCTTGTTGGTCTTACATGATGGTCATAGAAGGAAGACACCTGCCCTAAAAGAAGACACTGTTTGAAGATCCAGGTCTACATTTGCTACAGCAGATTATGCAAATCCTGTCTTTGGACATCAAAAGTGGTCCTAAGTCCAGGTGTATGGACTAAAGCGATCTGTATGCCCTCTTGCACCATATAAACAGTGAGTTCTCTATTCTCTAATGCAAGCTTATTCCTGTCTTTTCCACTTTTAACAGGATAATGCTGTTCTCTGTTGACATTTTCTACTACAGCTTGTAACGTTACAAGAATATCTGTGATTTTTAATACTGAAACTTTAAAAAGTGCTTATGTTAGTGTCTTTGAACAGCAACAATATCATGGTTTATTTAAAAGACATCTTTCTCCTTCAGAAAAAAAAGATATGATGCAGTAAATGAATTGTGAGAAATTTGCAAGAACCCCACCACCCTGACAAAGAGCATTATGTGACAGATCACTGTGGGCCCCTGCTCACTTCCACGTGAAGCTCTTGGAGCAGTCTGTGCCAAATAAACTTCTTTGAAATGGTCAGAAATCATCCATATGGTAAAAAACATCACCTCTCCTCTCTTCACCAATAAATCAGTATTTAGGAAAATACTTTGCAAAAAATGTGGAACCACGTGGTCCATGGAAGGGGCCCTCCTGTAGGAAGGGCAGGGCCAGGATGGCCCAGTCCCTTGCCCTCCCTAGCTGGGCAGAAAGTATCCGAAAGGCAGAAAAGAGCATGAGCAAACAGGTGAGAGGAGAGGCAAGATGCTTCATGCCTAAAAGGATGTCTATGAAAGGCAGGGCATAGACCTCAGTGTCTTCCTTGGGAATGATAGTGCACTGTGTAGTAACCTCAGGCTAAAAGACAGACCAGTGAATCATAATAGAAAGGAAAAAAAAAAGTGTGGACATTTTTAAGTTAAGCTTTCAAGAATAAATAAATCTGTAGAACGTAACATATATCAGCTGTGTCTTTCTTCCCTCCCCCCCTCCCCCACCCCCAAACACTCTCTAAAGCGATTGGAAACATTTGGGTCTCAAAAAAAGAGAGAAAGCTATAAGTGCTTTTTCTTTCTTTTTTTTTTTTGCCAAATCATGCAGAAGATGCTGGCAGCTGCAAAGATTCAATTATACACAATGCAAAAAATAATTTTAAAAAATAATGGCACTTGAAAAAAAATCGCCTCTCCAGAAATTGCGTGGAACAATAAATCTGTTAATTAGCTAATTAATATTCAATTGGGGTCAGTGGGCTTAATAGAACCTTTTTCTGAGACCCAAGAAATTTTCCAATCACAATGTTAAGCCTGCCCACTTTCATTATCATCTAAGCACAGGCAGCCCTTATCAGGCCGCCAGACGCCCGGGAACAATGCGGCACCATTATCATCCCGGCACAGCGGGTGCGGGTACCACAGTCAGATGTTGCAGGCTGTGAAGTAAAAATGCTTGAGCATTTAGGGTAATTGATATATGGGTTCTGTTGTATTGTTTAGGGCTGTTTGTTTGCTCTAGTGGTATTTAAGGCAGCGGAGCATCAGAAGATTGATTTTCATTGGTTGCCATTTTTTACATTTTTTTTTTTTTTCCAGTGGAGTCGACGACAAGTTGTCAGTGCGGGACCCTGACCAATAGCATCTGGCAAGTGCTCCCCATGGCACGGGGGCTGCTGCTGGCCAGGCACGCATGGAAGTGCTGGGCCAGTGTGCTCCCCATGCCTCCTGCCAAATCTTGTCCGGCAGGGACGCTTGGGGATGCTCCCCTCGACGGGGCAGACATCAAAACCCACATCGCCATAAAAAAGGACACATTTAAACCTGCCTCGCTATAAAAAATGACAAAATGCAAGATCTATGTTATGAGTGGTGGTGGCTGCTTTTATTTATTTTTTCCCAGGGATTGCAGTTTTCTGCTGTAAGGCCTGCTGTCCTTTCCCTCTCATACCAAAATACGGAAGTAGGTCTGGTGGTTTTGGGTCTCCCCATTGCCCCCCAGGTCAAGAGAGTGCTGTAGATTACAGCTTTTGGAGTTCACTGGACTGAATATGGTTGTTTATGATATTCCACAACATTTCATAGAACAGTTTGTGAGTGAAATTACATTTGTTGTTTAGCTGGCAGTAAATCCTCCAGGTTAGCATGGAAAGGCCATCTAGGTCCAAGCAGTTTGACACAGGCTCCTTAAATCATCATCCCAAGCCCCTGCCATGTACCACACTACTCTGATGATTAGGTTGTAAAAGGAAAATAGAGCTGGAATTTCCTCTACAGAATGGGGAGTTGATCTACAGGACCTACCTGGGCTTCCACTTCTTCACTGAGCTGCATCTCCACACGCTACTGCAAGTGACCAAAGGGGGCAAATGTAGGCTGGATACTTTGCAGATAAAGGTTTCTCAAAAAACCTGTCCATCAAGGAGCAATGCTGCTTTCCCCACCTTGCCATGGCTCCCCCACCACTCCTACGTTTGTCTTAGAGAGCAGAAAAAGAGGGAAAGAGATTTTTCACTGGAAATGTGGAGACTGGGACATCCTGTTTCTTTCCTTCTTTCTGTTTCTGACAAAGAATTCCTGTAACCAATATTCAAGGCAGAGTATTATTACTTCACAGAAAAATTGAGAGTTTTGCAAGAATTTCCCAGGTGATGTGGCTGTTGGTTATTTGTGTACCTAACTTGAAACTAGAAACTCCCGGTTATGGATGGCTTATCCTCGAATCTACTGGAAAAGGACATTTCAGGTGATTTCTTGCCAGTGAAGCTATAGCTTAAATGGTTTACAGGTGTGGCCATTTCACAGTGACAGCTCTTATGCCTGGTGCACCCCAAGGAAGTTTTCTCTTGGTGCTGTCAGGAGAATGTGGGTGTTTTTTGAACAGGGAGATTCCAGGAGGAGACAGGAAGGTGCTGTACCTGGAGGCACACCAAAATCTGTTCCCAGCTGTTGGTAAGTGCTTGTAATTCCTCTTCAGTCTCACTGTGGTATTTTCCACTTAGTTTTTGAGACCCACTTCACAGTGCTCACAGACTTTATTTCAGGGGTATGGGCTGGGGAGGGGGAAATCAAATTTTTCCTTTCTCCTTCAACTTTCTTGCAAGTCACTGGACTTTCATATTTATTTCCTGGGTAGCCTATGTGCAATTATTCTGATTAGATCCCTCTTGCCACTTCTCTGCTATAGCACACATACCCTAAACCTTAAAGAGAAAATAAAAGCTGTTATTTCCTATTTTCATAAATGAAAAGATGTTTCAAGTATTGGGAGACACTGAAAGAAATTCTGCAGTTTGAAGATACTTCAACTTAACTACTAATTGCAGGGGACCAGTGGGCGTAATTTTGGCACTATATTAGCTTTGCCACTCCATGAATAATTTGCATACAAAATGCTTTATTTTGGCAATCTATTAAAGAGCTATACAGTATTTGTGGCTTATCACATTCACGCAGGAAGCAGGATCCTTGGCCATCTCGTTAAATTCTGTTGATGCATAACAATTTAAAGCATGGCACAAGCTGGTATGACATTTAAAGATGCCTTCACTTAATTATATTACACAAATATTGGGTTGTTTATCCTTGGGAATAAAGTCTTTTTGAAGTCAAAGTTGGCATGCGTATAAAGGAGTAAATTTTAACTGATCCCTCAAGTGGGCCTCCTAGCTGCAAATTGGGGTTCTTGCATTTTTAAAATTATTTGTGATAAGAAGCATTACACTTTGAATGCAGCCACTGGAGTTTGTTTGGTACTCCTTCCCTTCCTCTCCCCTAATGGAAAATGCAG
Organism: Brachypodius melanocephalos; assembly: GCA_013398615.1. Lineage (NCBI taxonomy): Eukaryota > Metazoa > Chordata > Aves > Passeriformes > Pycnonotidae > Brachypodius > Brachypodius melanocephalos. The sequence goes on from VZSR01000499.1 coordinate 1,307,963, forward strand.
TCTTTAGCAATAAATTGGCACATAAAACCAGAGGGGTAACTGAAGTCTGGAGTGAAAAATGGGACAAATGAGGCACCCATAAAGAGTCTGTGGCTGCAAAAAGCAAGAAGTCCTCGCTTTGGTTTTTAACAGGAAGAAAAAAATCATGTAAGGGGGTATATAGACTGTTTGCACAGAAGCAATGGGGAAATTAGGGTAAAAGAAAAATCAGTGTGCTTTTTTTTTTTTTTTTTTTAATCCCCAGAAGGATAATCAGCGTGAAGCAAACACTGGAATTTGGGTTTTCTCTGTAAATAATAAATTGAAAGGCTGCAAATCTAAAATTCCTATAGTACACTTGGCTTTATATACATGTATATCACATGCAGAAGCTGAAGGGAAGACTGAGAGCAGGCTGGGCAGAGGGGTCTCCATAAAGGGGAGAGATCCTAGATGAGGAAACTGAAACCATTTTTTGCCAGTGTTGGGAAGAAAGTGTGATCATTTTGCTCTGTCAGTGATGTTAATAATAGAGAATTAATTAAAATTAATTAAATTTTAACATACTGCACAATCAAAGAGAAGATTTTTGTGTGATTAAAAACTCTTTATTGGAGCAGGAACCTTCCTCCATTTCCTGCCTCACTTTGACCAGGAAAGAAGACAAAACTCCCACAAATTAGTGAACAATCCTTACTCATAAATGAGTGGGATGACCTCCAGGTTATGGACAGACCCTCTCTTAGAGGGTTGTTGCACATCAGTTTAATGGCTACCTGTCCTTTCTAGACTTATTTTAGAAGTAGAATGTGGTGGCTTGAAATGACTTTGTTTGTTGGGTTGGGTAATCAGAAACACTAAGTTCACCCAATTCTTGTGTAATGTAGGAAAAATATACAGTATTTCACTCTCACCAAAACCAGCCATAGAGAAGGCAGTCACTGAACACACTTTAGAGTTCTTATCTAATTATAACTAATATTTTTCTCTGTTGGTTTAGTGAGATACTCTCATAGAAAAATTAACTTTATATCCTAGTTCTTAGCATACTCATTCAACTATTTGGAGGAGGTTCAAAAATGGTACATATGTATATATAAATTTTAATTCTGTACTTTCTCACAGCCATTGATCTGCTGGCTGCAGCTCTGAGCTGTGGTTTACCCAGGAACTTCTTTGTCCCTAAAGGTAAAGCCTCAAAAAGCTGAGATGACAGGCTGGTCCTGGCATGGTGGCCTCATCTCTTTACCTGTCTTTTGCAAAATTGCATTGCTGTGAATAAGTATCTGGAAAAACACAGAGACCAGTGGGAATTGGCAACACTGCACTAGAGCTGTTCCTTGTGTTCAAGGAGAAGTTTGGGTCCTGAGTCTATATTTGGCTTTGATGTGTGTGTCCTTCCTATAATTAATTAACTAATGAGCTGATATGAAGTAATTTTATATATCATGGACTATTGATAAAATCAGTGTTAAGTATATTAGCAATTAGGAAACTAAGAGGATGGTAGGAATCCTTAGGTGCAATTAACTACTCTGATTTAAATTACCATCCTCCCATTATCCTCCGCTTCGATCTATAAACTGTCCCTTACTGAAGATGGATGTGTATGGATGCACTCCTGGAGAAGCTGCACCACATCTTGGACCATGTGCCAGTGCAGCAGGATAGATAGTACCTGGCACTGCATCCGGCATCCCAACCAGCCTGCCAGCCAGCCAGAGGCGCCTGAATGTCCTCAAACACACAGGACTCCTTAGCCTAAATCCCACTGGGTTCTGGGAAGGTTTAAGAGACCTAGCTTTGCATTTCCAGTGACTGAAGCACAGGTGAGCAACTCCCACAGAAATATTCTTACAGACCAGGGAGGAAACGTCTGCTTAAAGCAGTGCCTTGTAGCTGTGCAGTCAGGTCTCCTCCTGCAGCTGCTCCTTACATGAATTAAACAGAACTGAGACCTACCCTGGTAAACAGCATATTCTTTACTGCTTTACCAAGTGCTGACCTAATATTTTTCTTATGCTTTCTATTTTGTTGTGAGATTTGGTTGAATAAGTTCTTGCTTCATAATAAACATCTCCTGGAGTTAATGGACCAGCAGAGAGGCTGCTGAGCTCCAAGCTGCACCAGCGACTCCCAGGGAATTATTTGCAGGTGCAGGTACTTGGCAATACCGGGGTTTGCCAAATGCAAGCAGTAATGACTGCCATAAAAATTTTGGCCTCTGTGTTAGATGAGCTGGGCACACTGCAAAGCTGTGGCTCACAGATCTCCTGCCCCCAGTTCAACAGCAGTTCCACCAGAGATCTGTCTGCCATCAGGAGAAGAGCCTCGTTGCTGTAGTTGTGTCACAGGCTGTGGCACAATGTGAGTCTGCCACACAGCCTGAGGATGTAACGGGGGAAACTAAGGAAAATCTGTACCACCAGCTCATACCCATTAATAACTCTGGGATTTTTTCACTTTCTTTCGTTTTTTCCCTTATATTTTTTTCATGTTGTCATCATTTGTCACTGCTGTGTGAGCCAAACAGTTCCTCAGGGCCATCCCTGTCCCCAGGCAAGTGCCTGGCCTTCCAGGTTTTCAATGGCAGTTGTATCAGGCACATCCAGCCTTGCTCCTTGTGGGATCAACCAAGTACCTTTTCCCCAGGCATTTTTCAATGTGTAACTGCATGTGTGAGCAGAGCCACGAGCTTCAGAGTGGGCTGTGAGTGTGAGTGGGAGCAGAGCTGGAGTGAGCAGGGAGGACAGGCAAGGAGTGCTGGTGGGGGGCCAGGCAGGGAGACACACATGGGGTAAGTGCCAGCCCATGTGGCTGGGCTGATCTTGTGTTCTTCAGGGGCTGTTTCATTTCAGTGGATGATGCCTGATTTGCAGACAGAATTTGGGCTTTCGGGCTAATTTTATTTAATCTTGCAAGATCTCTTGAGAAATTTTTAATCTCTCTGTAAGAACGCTGTATTTACTGTCCCTACAGCTGCATATCCAGAGATTATTTAAACTTGAACGTTTTCTCAGCCAATCACTGAAAAATCACAAGCTATCACTTCTACTCTCTTTGGCAAGCCCTTAAATCTTTCTTCATCCTGGTGCTATTACAGCCCCAGTGCCTCTCTTTGAGGCTGTCCCTTCAGTTTCTCAGAATGGGACTTTCTAAAGCAAGCCTTACTCATGGAAGTCTTCTTTTCCTCATTTGTGGGAACCATCTCTCAATAGTAGCAATAGTGGTGTGCCCAAAGGCTTCAACTGAGCTTTAAACATATAAAATGGGGACTACAGCTGAAGTCCTGGTAGCAGTGTGAAGATTCCAACCAAGCAGAAATAAAAGACAAGAGAGGTTGAATGACTTCTGTAAGGACATATGGAGAGTAACTGTCCCAGAAATAACAAGTCCCCTGAGACCCTGGTTAATGTTCTGCTCTTCGATCTGCCTGTCCTACCTGGGGCTGCAGAGGGATGGATGTGCTGTATGCAGTTGGGCTGCACACGCATTTCTTGCACGAGAAGGATGGCATTGAATCACATCCTAGAGTAGGTTGCACTTAAGCTTGTGTGGGAGGTGCACGTGCCTTCAAAGGTATAGAGTTTTACTTCTGAAAATTACCTTGGTGACAACAGATGACTATGAACATGCTTTCAGTCTTATTCATCTAGTCTACTTCCAGCTCCATCAGCTTTTTTGAGGTGTGTGTTATTCCAGAGTCTGGTTGGAGTTCTACAGACATTTGCATGCTATCGGGCGTATGCATGAGAAATGTTCTACCCCTGACACTTGGCTGCTTCTCATATGTGACAGGAACTTGCTGTGCTCTTTTTGCTGGTTTTGGTGCCCCACACCCACAATGACCTGGCCTATTGGGTGCTCATTGTGTAGAATAACATCTCTGAATAACACGTTCTGTGACACCTGTGTTGGCACTGCTTGTACTAAATGACAATACTTCATTCAAGCGCGGAATTAAATCCTGAGTGGATGTAAATCAAGGTGGCTCTATCAAAGTGCAGTTTTCAAGCCCTGCCCAGCACTGTTACTGACCAGTGCAGCCACGCCATGATCTTCATGAGGCTGGTGGAAGCACTGCCTAGTCAGAAATCAGGAGGAGTGATAATTTCCTTTTCCCTAACAGGAGAGTTATCAGCCATAGGATCTGAGCTCCCATTTGATTAGGTCTTAGTGTCACCCTGTCCTACTCATCTGATACACAGTTTAATAAGTGGAATATTATGTTTGAAAATTATTATTTAAATACCTTATTTATGTGGTTTGGGGTTTTTTTGGAAAGACTAAGCTGTAAATTAAAAGGGATAAATAAGAGAGAGATTAGCTGCAATGTACATTAATTTCCTGATGTTTTTATCATGTATGTAATGCAAAGTACCATTAGCAGTTACTTCACCATCATCATTAACAATGAGAATGAAAATTTCTACATATAAAATATTACTATGCCATGCCTTTATTTCCTTCTTGTATCCTAGTTATGTCCATTATTGCAAATTATCACTCCTTCCTACCAGCTCCTACCAGTGAAGTGGTGATCCCACGCAGTTTGGGACCTAGTTCAGCACCACCTAGGAGGAATGCAAATGATAGAACATTTGTGCCTGTCGAGCTGTAAAAAGCTTGGAGGTGCTGCTGCTGCTCTAACAAATGACACTGCTGTTGACATGGCTTTCCACGAATTCCTGTGATTTGCAAAATATGATGTTGAGCAGCCAATTAGGTTATATTACTGCTGACTATGAAGCAAGGATTTAATCTGAATCTCCTTGATGCTAATGAATATTTTTACACCGACTTCAAAAGGTGCTGTTGGATCAAGCAGCAAATTATTTTCCTCCAGGGTATTTAAATTTTGATGTGTCCCACAGAACCAGAATCTCCCGGGTCTAATGAGCAGTGTGCAACTCTTGCCCTGTTACAAGGGAAACGTAGGGGCTGACATGGATGAAACAAGGCAGATCTTTCCTTCTCCCAGCTATTTGACAGTTGTGACAAATTGTCTTCTGCCATGAGGTCCTACTGGAGACTCGGCCGTTGGTACGGGGGGCAGGGTCAGCAGCATAAACTTTCAGAGCTTCAAAAACAGCCGCAACCACAAGGTGCTTCTATAAAGCACATATTTCTGGCCTACTTGAATCCAGCTGTGTGACTTTCAGGTCAGGAAGAGGAATTACAATATAATCTTAGCTAACTTTTGATTCTCCACAAAAGGTCTTAACAAAATTGGATGAGTTTTATATGAATATGTTAGCAGGGTGTAGAATAACTCTTTGCTTGCCTTCTTCTCACTGAACTGGTAGGTAGCCTTTTTAGTGTGAATAGAGGCCTTTTTTTTTGTAATGAAAGACTTATGAAAATATAATAAGTGAATGGAAAGAGAAGCACAGTAAGTTCTGCATCTTTTCATTGATCTGTTATTTTTAGTAAATCACATGTAATCATAATACAAAATCCTTGAAATATGATGTGACAAAAATAATCAGAAATCAAGCCCAATCTGAAAATTAAAGGCATCAGCTCACGGTTCATGAAAGCAAGAATATAGTTAGACAGTCTAGTTAGCATATTGCAATCTATTTAGCAATGTACTTAGCATACCACTGCATCTGGTGCAGTGCTCTGTCCCTTATTATTTTTCAATACATTTATTTACCTGCTTTATACTTCATATTTGCTAGGTGCTGCCAGATGTGCTATGGCGTTTCCTCGGATTGAATCCAGAGTTTGCTGCCTTGATGCTGCAAGTCCTGCAACACCTGCACTTGCCCCAGTCAGAGGAGATGGGTGTTAGGAGGGCAGTTCAACATCCACTGTGAAAATGTGAGGTGAAAATTAATTATAGCATATACTATATGTGATAGAAATGAGTTACTGCCCAATTATGTCTCCTGTTTCCATTCAGATGAATTAATGCTTGTTGTGAGCCCTTGGGAATTCAGACACACTTTAAACTTGTAATGAGTGCTATCATTATTGCTTTTGACAGTCATTGAAGTATAATTATCTGATCATCTATTTAAAAGAAAAAAAAATCAAAACTTGCTATATATGAGTTTTAAACTGGCAAATTACAGAACAGTCACCTTAGCAGCTCAACCACTCAGCTATTTTCTGAAGTGGCACTGCCATCTCCTGGAAAAACTGAAATTGTGCTTCCAGATTTTTCACCTTGAGAGAAACTTCAAGAGCAAGAGAGAGGTTAAGTACAAAAGCCAACAGTCTCTTAAATTTGAGGCTTTAGGTGTTGCTGAGATGCTTGGTTTTGGTGTAGAGATGGCTGCACAGCTCTTTGTTATCAGAGGACTTTTCTGAGAAACGAGAATGGATGTGGTGTGTGGAGCGTTTTGGGCTACTCCTATCAAAAGGAGATGGTGGGAAATGACCAAGTGGTCCAGCAGTTTGGTGTTTCTTTACAAAGCATAACCCTAAACACAAAATGGGTTGCCCACCAAGAAATTTTGCAGGATCCTTTACTTAATGCCTTCAGCATTCAGTTACGCAGGAACAGCTGCTTTCTGACCACAGGATTTTAGCAGTAAAGAGGTTTCTATTGCAGCTTTCATCTGAAAGGGGATGACACTGTAGATTTTTGTCTGCTTTCTTGGCCTTTCCTGACCTCATCTGAGCCACCTTGTGATAATTAGCATTGACCATTCTACCAGCTTACCAAGCAGTGGTTCTGGCTGTGCTGAAAGATTTCCCCCACCTCCAGGCATGCTTCCCATGTTTCTACGTGCTGCGTTACTTTGCTTATTCAAATTTTATGTTTTTCCATGCCTTTTTTCAGGATATTTTCATGCTTTCAATCAAAACCAGGTGGAGTTTTTTTACTCAAGTTTCACTTCCAAATCCTGTCTCTCTGCTGGGCAGAAGCTGTGTGTGATCTATTCGTGTTTTATTACCCCCTCTCAGCTGGGCCCATTCCCATCTCCACAGTGCTGGAATACAGGTACACAGGCTGCTCGGTCAGCCAACCTCACACAGCTCCAGCTGCACAACTCTGCTCCCACCACACTCTGTGCTGCAGGGATGCTGACCTCAGAGACATCCAAAAATTGCACAGCCTTTCACTAATCCTGTGCAT
>VZSR01000499.1:1315041-1334596 GCA_013398615.1 Brachypodius melanocephalos
TTTTTTTTTTTTTTTTTTTTTTTTTTTTTTGGCTGCCTGTGATGTGTGTAAGATATCAAAGCTGCTGCAAAGGAAGTTGCTAGCACTCAATTGCCCAGCCTGCTCATTTCTTAGTGTGCATGGTGTTAAAATGCTCTCTGAAATAATCCTGTGGATAGCAGGTTTTTGGAAGGTGGCAACCACTTTTTTGACTATGGTCGAAGCAAAAGTCATGTCTAGCCTTCCTTTTATTAGAAACACCTGATCTCCTCTGCAAGATTTTTACATCACAGTTTGTCATAGACTTTTCTCTTAGACAAAGAGCAGTTTTCTTTTAGGCAAGAAAACTTCTCCTGTGTTTTGCAGGATATGTGCATGCCAAGTTGGTGACTTGGCAGTCTCTTCCTGCAAGTGCACCGATAGATGAGGAACAATTGTATGTCTGGAAAGAGAAGAGAGGCAACAGACTCTTTTCCCTCCCTGAACACATCTCTTCCCTTCAGCCAGCAATACTTTTCTCTCATGCTTAGAGCAGTGTTTGATATTAGTTTCACAATAAGCTTATCTGGAGACCACATCAGCAGTGCAGAGATTTCACCCAAGACAGATTGTGAATCCACATTGCTTCTGTTTTTCTAAGTATTCAGATGGGCATCTGCCAAGATTCCTCAGTCACAAGCTACTGCAAGTGTATCTTGAACTGGCCTTGTAAATAGGGACAGGAATTCCTATGGCGCTCCAAAAATTTCTGATTTCTGAAGAACTCAGATTTTTCTAGTGAGTTGTTGTGCTCTCAGCTCTTTCGTATTGAGTAGCTAATAATGGCCTCAAAACAAAAACGCCAACCAGAAGGTTCTTCAGGTCTGGAAAAATGGCATTTCACACTGCTGGCCACCACAATGCTCTCTTTCCTGTCCTCCCACAGCATTTCTGCAGCACTGCCAGGCCTAAAAATGCACTTTCTGTAATAGGAGCAGAAGTGCCATGTCTGTGTGTCTCAGGTACAGGACCACTTACCTGCCAATGCACTGGGATTTTGCCACTAAAGGTGCACCAAAAAGTTCAGTACTGCCTCCACGTTCAATTTCAACCTGGAATCTTCAAGCTTAATGAAGGCTAGCAGATAATATCCTTATTTCTTTATCCAATGGTTCAGCTTGCACAAAGATATCACTTTAATAAAACAAACTGATGAGAAATGACATGCTTTTCAATATTTTCAGCATCAACATTTTTTCATATGGCAAATGTTTTTCAGAAGCTGAAAGCTAAAGTTTGAGACCACTTGCAGCTCTTTAAAACTTGAGGCTCCCTTGGTAATTCTGATGCTGTTTTGAACTTATGCACTCATTTTACGATCAGCTTTTCCTGGTTCCTGTTTTTTAATTGAAATGTATCTTTTAATCAGTGCTAATTTCGCTCCAAAATTAATAATGCTTTCACAGTACATAAGTGGCTCTCTTAGTAGCCTCCTTGCTATCATGTGTTCTACACACAGGTTGTTGCTGAAACACAGTGTTTCAATCACAGCATCACCTCCACGCTGTTTTCCTTCAGCCGCTCTGCAGTCACTGCTACCTCACATGCTCAACAGAAGAAGACACACCTTTATCCACCCTGACCCAAAAGCAGGACAGTATTACAGCCTGCTCTCTTTGTTCGTTAGCTGATTGCCTTCCCGAGGGGGCTGCAAGACAGCTGAGCTCAGCAGGAATTCTCTGGGCACAAAGAAAGGCTTCCTATGGAAAATGTGACGCTGGTGCTTCTGGTCTGTCAGCTCCAGGTGACTCCCCAGGCACAGCAGCTGCGCCCATGGGAGAGGCACAGAGAACATTTACAGAGACATGGGCACACAGATTTCCTGTCAGGACTGCCACAGCCATCCTGCAAGGGGGTCTCACTGGGGCACACACCAGGCTGCAGGAACAAAACCCCAACGATTCTTCTGGCAATCAGATCATCCTGCAGCTGACAGTGAGAACAGTCAAATACAGGTATATCAAAATCAGTGGTGTCTCCTTGCACTAAGTCATGATTTGGCCCATTCTGTGTAATCTATCTTTTTTCCTAATCTTTCTTTAGAAAATGCTTTGTAGATGTAGACAGTTATCCTTCTTAGAAAACAACGATTTATTCCTCTATGAAATATATGTCTGTCTTTAGTCATATGAGAACACACCACTGGCAAGTTGAGCCCACAAAACAGTTGATTGATTTTCCTTGAAGGCCCTTCTCTCTTGCCTGGCTTCCAGTAAAGCAAAGGCCCTGAGAGGTGCAGCAGCTTTATAGCAGACATAAATGTTTATGTCACGGGTATCTGAAGGTAGCAACATAAATCCACTTCTCCACTCTTTCCTATACAACTCCTGACTTATTCTCCTTGGCTTCCCACAGTAAAAGATGCAGTGTGGACTCAAAAATAATCTTCCCCCTTTGAACAGTGGCAGTCCTGCCTGTCACTCTGCAGGGAAAGTGCCTTTAAGAGAGCACATTAGAAATGTTGATCCGAATTATAAACCCAGGAGATAATCCAAATTGTCTGGAGTTCTGCTGATGTCAGTGAGAATTTGCATGCACGCCAAGCATGCTGGGGTCCATCCAGGTGCACCTCCCAAAGACAGGGGAGCTCATTGTACATGACTGTGCCTACACAGCTGAACAGAGCCAGGCTTTGGGAAGCTGGCACCTTCCCCTGTGCAACATCTTCTCTAAGGCACGCCTTGCATCATAATCAGCACCATAAACACTCCCTAAATTGTCTCTACCTGAGCCACAATGAAATCGATTCAGCATGAAGAACTTTTATTTCTAAGTAAAGTGGAAGTTTTGCCTGGTAATGGATAAAATTGTAGTTTAACTGGCCCTAAAGGTGGCTGGCATGTAGTAAAGAGGCTGTGTTCTCTGGTTCCTACTGTACTAAATGCATCCTCTAGCTGAAAGAAAACAGTGATTATCAGAAAGTCAATTGTCATTCTGCCTCTTTAGAAAAATTCCCATTAAAGATAAAGCCAATTTTAATTAGATTAAGTATCCAATTACTGTAATTACATTTTTAAAAAATTCACATCATGAGGATGACCCTTTTAAAAAGGGTTACAAGAATAATTAGTGTATTCATATTAACCAAAATGTATTGGATAATATTTATACCCAGAAGGCAAAGTACATTACACATATTTCACCTTTGGGGAAAGCTTGCAAATGTTTTGGCAGTGGTATGAATATTTATAGGGAAGAGTGTGCTTTTGCAAGATTATATGAGAAAGCATTTATACGCTCACAAATTTTTACCCAAGGGTAAAGTATACATAAAATGTAGTGCAGAGATTATGGATATGCAAAGTGCAATTTAAGTGCAGAATTTATATCAGTTTGTTTAATTAATTGGAGCAGAATACTAGTCCTCTTATTTATTTTTTTCTTTTGGTGACAGAACAGCCCCAGAATTCATCAGAGCTTTCTTTCTGCTGATCAATAACACCAAGAAAGGTGCAAGGAAAGGGTGCTCCCTCTGCAAGGCATCACCTTGTCCATGGGCTAAAGCATGTCCTTTAATGTGTTCCTGATCACACTGCACAGGCAATCCCACCTGCTGCCGGACGCTACCTGCACAACTCACCGCGGAGCTGGAAACACGCAGGCATCCTCCAGCCAACACTGCTCGTTTAGGGGCAAATCCTCCAGCTCTCAGCGAGGGGGAGACTTGAAGAGGCTTGCTCAGGCACGGAAGACAAGAAAGCACATCCTTGTTGCAGGCTGCCCCAGAGGGCAGGGAGGACGTGACCCATTTCTGCTGCTGAGGGTGGCAGCTGTGCCAGCCCTTGTGCTGTGCACAAAGTTCCTGCTGCAGACCACTGAGATCTTCCCAGAGAGCTCTGCCTCTACAGCCCAGCCAGAGAGTTTTGCCTGCTTTGCAGCTAATCAACAGCTTTGGGAATTGCCAAGGAATGACATTCTTCCTCAGAAAATAAGCTCTTCTAACTGGTGTTAGCATTTACCTACTACTGCAGCGTTTGGCTCTTTACTATAAGATACTCTGCAGTGAGAATGCTTGCAGCATGCACATAAGTACTTCCCTCACTTAGGTGAGGAGCTGTGATAGCACAGCTTTTGACAAAACCTAGACAAATGAGGAAGCTCTTGTGTCATCTGTTAGTTTGAGTAAGTTAAGAAATTTCTTCCTGATTTACATTTATATCAGAGATTGTTCATTTTTATAGCAATTTGTATGTGGCCAGTGAAGAATGAGCAGACCAAAAAAAAAAAAAAAAAAAAGATTAAAAGACAGGCTTTAAATGATTCATTCAAGTTCTTTCACATTAATTTTCTCTTCACTGAATTATCAGCAATAATTCTCGAGCACTCATGCCTTTCCTGTTTTTCAGAACAGCTGAATATTGCTTTACAAAATCTGAAGTTTGGTATTCCTTTGGCTACAAATGGTGGCTCATGCAGATCCTTACCTACACATGTGGAAAAATTTCTGCCTTCAGAAGATGCATAAAAGTTAGAATTTCAAATAAGTTACAAATACTTGTGCAAAGGGGTGGTTGCTTCAATGCTGGTATTGCCAGCGTGGATAGCAGCATGAATGTTTACAATTTCCACAACTCCCACTGTTATTTGCTGTGTTTTGAGATTTCTTGCCAAATAAAATAGCCCAAGAACATCCTTAAAGAAAAAGCATTAAAAAAAAAAACAAAAAAAACCAAAAAAAACCACCCACCTCTGATTCATACTGGCTAAGTTATCTCTAAAGCTTTGTCCCACAATAAAGAGAAACTGGGTAAGTCACTGTTAGCAGAGAGACAGGTATATGGGAAAACAGGAGGATTAAATAAACATGAATAAAATTAAATTACTTTCTATCATTCCTGTCCAGAAGTTCAAAAGAAGTTTTTTTTTTTATTATTTTATTTTGAGATTTTTTATTGATTCGTGCTGAATCAACTGGCTGGATGGTATTTTGCTACATCAGTCTTGTTTCTAAATATTATAAACTGCCAGAGAACAACAATGTATTTTTCATGATGGAATGAGGGAATTGTTTGCTGTTAGTGAACTGATGACACATTTCTGATCAAGGCAATGCTCCTTTTGATGCCCTTACTTGTTAACTTGGCCTCTGGAGGCATCAAGAGTTACTGACAAGTTTAGGAAAGAGGCACAGACACCAAAATAACAGCTCCCACAATTCTCATTTCCAGGAACAGTGCAGGGACTCCCAGAAATCCTACCATGAGAAGCCTGAATCCTGGTGTGTGAGTGATGGGTGAAGGAGCTGTGGAAGGAGACAGGGCAGCCAGGCTGGTTTGTAAGGGCTGACGGGGCCTGACCAAGGTCTGCTGTCTCCCCGGGGTCAAGGTGCTCACTAAGGATTTCTGGAACTGGCCATCCAGCTGTTCCCACAGTGAATATCTCTTTTGAAGTAATTTAGGAGCCTGTGGTATTCTGCTGCCATAGTGGTCTGCAGCGTTAGTCAAAGCAATTCTGCTCTCAGCTCAAGTCTAATTAAGGGTAGCTCTTGCGTAAAGTGAGTTAAATTCAGTAGTCACAGCCCAGACCCCATGGAAAATAGTCTAATTCAACTACAGTAATACAGTGTAATATAAATATAATGGAAATACAAAACCATATAATTTAATTTGACATGACTGGCAGTTTTTTGCTTAAGTCAGTGAAAATGAACAAGCACAAACACTGAACTTCCCTCTTCGATTTTTTATTGTTAGTGCAGTAGGGAGCTGGTTTCAGGATGACTTTGCACAGCAGCACCCTAAACAAATGCACTGACAAGAGGCATATTTCACACCCTCTTTTGAAAATATATGCACATTTTTAATTTTTAATGTTTTAGATAGTTGCAGTAAATTGGAGTAAGCTACAATATGGTCTGGACTTTTCTACATCTGTCCCATATGCCCAAAGGAAGGAAACAAATCCACATGGAGAATCCAGGTTAGCTATGGCATCAAGCAGTGCTTTTATCCAAGCTGCCTTCTTGCCCTTGCAGCCTGGCTGCCCTAACTCCAGTGGTCCTGCCACATGAAGGGACCTGACCCCTTCTCTGACCAGGGAGAATAGAAATCATGCTGCCATGGATGCTCCAAGCCTTGGGCACCCCATGCCCACCTGCCCCATCCCTGCCATCACTGCCTCCAGCAGACACCAGCTGAGACCCTGCACAGCAGTGAAAAACAGGGCACTGAGGAGATTTTTTTTCTTCTCTCCCAGAAAGTTCAAAGTGCCACAAGCAAGAAGGGACCAGAGCCTGGAAATGGTTATAGGGGTAAGGAAGAATCACAGAATGGCCTCAGTTGGAAGGGATCTTGAAGACCATGACCGCCCTGCCCTGAGTAGTGAGAGGAAAGCTCGTGTCTTTACAAACAATTTGATGGGTGAAGCTGTGGGTGTTGACATCTTTGAAATGGATTTTAATGTCTCTACCAACTTTGGCAGGGGTTTGTTGCAGAGCCCAGACAGCTCAGCTCCTGACAAAAACAAGGGAATGCACAAGCCTGAGTTTCGGAACTTTTGGGGGAAATCAGTAGGTTTAAGGAGGGAACATGTGGTGGGCAGCTCGGGAAGGCAGTCCCTTCCTGGTACCTCAGCCAGTGGGGAAAGGAAGAGGGCAACATGTGGCTGGGAATTAGGGTAAAAGGAGGCTGTGCCCCCGAAAACTGGGAGATATAGAAAGCCATGGGAGTGTGCCCCAGTGGACTCTCTCCCTTTATTCAAATCAATTTGTGGGACTCCTCTGTCTCCTTTTTGAACATAAACCTCTGGTGTTTGTATAATTTTCCTGACAGCTGGGGGCTGGGTCCAAGATCCTTTCACCATCCGGGTCTGGCACGCAGCAAGAGGAGCTGGAGGTGAGCAATACGGTGGAGAGAGCAACATGGTGTTGGTTTGGGAAAGGATTAGTTGAAGTGGGGTGTGGAGTAGTATGCTTAAGGCAAACAGCCATGGGAGGCCATCAGCGAGGACTGGGAAGTTCTGTGCCTTATCTTCAAAATCCGCAGTCTAATAGAGTCAGCTGCAAGCCTTTTGTATTCCCAGCTTCCAGGAGAGAAAAAAAAGGGAGGTCTTGTTTACTGTGCTCTGTAAGTGGGCATCCCCAGAAAGCATCCATCAGGAGCAGTGTGAGGAGGGAACCCGGCTCAAGATGATACAAGGATCTGGGACTGTGGAGTGCCCCGGTTTAATAATCTTGCACCATTCTGTAAATTCCATCTGATTTCCTAACTGGCAGGACAGGAGATATATGTGCCTCCAAAAGCCCTGCCTTCAACAGAGAGTCAACAACAGGCTGTAACTCCTTCTTTCTCTCCCTTGAAATTGGGTATTGTTTGTTTAGACACCTTTTGTCCAGGTTTCCTCAGAGTAATGTGGAGAGGCTCCATTTCCAATTTTCCACATTCCCCTGGTGTTGGGAGTCCAGGGCACCCCTTTGGCTGCCCTGAAGGCTCAGGGATCTTGGCCAAGAAGTCTAGGAACTGAGCACAGGAAGTCTGAGTTTTGTCCAGGGGGCTTTTAGATCTGTCCAGGGGGGTGAATAGGGGGGTTCTAGTTCTGTCCATGGGGTCACAGACCCTGGCACAAAGCAGAGATGAATTACAAGTCTCAAGAGTGTGAAACACAGTAGTTTAGCTTATCACGGGGTGAGAAATATGTAGTTTTCGGGTTTTTAGAATAGGGGTAGATGAAAGCTAAGATGGAGAAATTGGGGCGGTCCCTAAAGTTCTTCTTCTTCTTCACCTCCATCTTCTGCAGTGATGTGGCACAAGATAATTCATACAGATCGGGTCAAGTAGAGATGACCTTTTTAGTGTAAATAGTGGACATTGGTAGGAAATTGTAAACACTATGTTTGTAATAATCAGTATAAAAGACAAAGACCTCCCATGGGAGGAGGAGTTGTCTGATGGCTGAGGAGCAGCACGGACCTCAACTGAACACAGCGCACTGTGAGACAAGAAATAATAAACAAAGTGATACACCTTGGAAAAACAGAAGCTCAAAGCCTCTGTCTCTTTCTTGTGTCTGGCTCAAAGATTCCAAGAAGGCAAAAAGGACTGTAACCACCTGAATCTCGGAATTCTAACCTGAGACCCTGGGACTGCCCACACCTCTGGATTCACTCCAGCATTCACAACAGCACCAGCCTCCCCATCACCCCTGGCAACACTAAGTCACATTCCCAGCTCCAGTCATCAAATCCCCTCCTAGCAAACCACAATCACAACTAGGAATAACCAGCAACTCATGCTTTTCAAACCCACCTCACGCATTCAGCAAACTCTCATGGGCATCCCTGTGTTACTTTCATTTGCCAGCAAAACTCAACACACACGTCTTTCCCACTTATGAAAAGAACATTTGAACAATTGTTCCCCCTTTGACATAAAATTCAAACAATGATAGCAGATCCTGACATCCTTAGCAATCCATGTCTAATGTGTCATTCCTTCC
This sequence comes from Brachypodius melanocephalos, assembly GCA_013398615.1. Classification (NCBI taxonomy): domain Eukaryota; kingdom Metazoa; phylum Chordata; class Aves; order Passeriformes; family Pycnonotidae; genus Brachypodius; species Brachypodius melanocephalos. Next base: position 1,323,493 of record VZSR01000499.1, read on the forward strand.
TTATCACTGTCCTGGTGGCCACCCCCTTCTCTTAGGTCCTGGGGCTCCCAGCACTATTTCTCATTGGGGGTTGCAAAAACTGCCATTCTTCTTGCCTGTGCCTTTACCTTTTCCTCATAATCTCTCCTTTCATCTCTTTTAGTCAGTTCATCCAGAGGCTTATTCTGCCCTTCCACCTACTGCCTGTGAGTGCTCATTCTCCATCAGCTCAGAATCACTCGTTTCTCCAGTGACCCAAACAAAATCACTGAAAGAAAACCTTAATCCTTGCATGTACAATCCGCATTTCCCAGATACTCCATTCTCCTCCTCCTTGTGCTCACCCTCTTCACCACACACCATATACCAGAGTCCCTGCCTGTGCCTCTGGTCCCGCATTTCCACACCTGGCCTTGGCACTCCTCACCAGAGAGAAACCCCTTAAGTCAAGTGGTCAAATCCAAGTCCTGCTCCATAATGGCCCAGGGAGGCATGGGGGTGTACGAAGAACACCTTATTTTCCTTCTCCTGGAAGCCAGGAATACAAAAGACGAGAGCCACTCCCTGTATTAGACTGCAGATTTCGAAGATTCCTTATCACATAGCCTCCCGCTGCTATTTGCCTTAACCACATTTATCCACACTCCCCCTCAACTAATCCTTTCCCAAACCAACATCATACTGCCCGCTCTGGGTGCCGAGACTCTTTCTCGGTGCCTCTTAGTGCATCCTCTTGGTCATTCCTGTCCTTAATTATCTCTGTGCGAATGTGGAAACCATCTCAAATTATCCCAAAGGACCCTTTGGAGGTAGTTTGGTATCATCATCCCTATATTTTTCCACTTTCCTATGTTGCCCAACCTCTAGCTCCTCTTATTGCCTGCCGGACTCAAACCATCCTAGACCAAGGCCCCAAGTTGTCAGGAAAATCCACAAATGCCAGAAGTTTATGTTCAAAAAGGAGACAGAGGAGTCCCGCAACTTTATTCGCATAAAAGGAGGGAGTTCGCTGGGGCATGCCTGTGGGGTTTTCTTCCTCTCCATTTTGTAAGGTGTAGTCTCCTTTTACCCTAATTCCCAGCCACATGTTGCCCTCTTCCTTTCCCCACTGGCTGAGGTACCAGGAAGGGACAGCCTTCCTGAGCTGCCCACCGCATATTCCCTCCTTAAACCTACTGTTTTTCCCCAAAAGTTCAGAAACTCAGGCTTATGCATTCCATTGTCTGTGTCAGGAGCTGAGCTGTCTGGGCTCTGCAACAAACCCCTGCCAAAGTTGGTAGAGACATTAAAATCCATTTCAAAGATGTCAACACCCATACCTTCCTTCACCCGTGGACTTGTTCATAAAGACATTAGAATACATCTTTCATATCTAAGCTAAGCCATCTAAGCCATGTCTTTCAGTTTGAAGCCATTCCCCCTGGATCCTGTCACTGCAGAAAAAAAAAAGCCCCTCTCCATCTTTCTTGCAGGCTCCCTTGAGGCAGTGGAAGGAGAGGAAGGGAGCCCTGTGCCCCTCCGCCCCTGTCCGGCCTGTCGAAGGCTCAGGGCTGTTGCACGCGGCCACAACACAGCGCGGGCCCTGCTCTCCCAGCATGTTCCGAAGGTGTTCCCAAGGCGTTCCCAGGGCGTGTTCCCAGGGCGTTCCCAAGGCATTCCCAGGCCGTGTTCCCAAGGCATTCCCAAGGCGTTCCCAGGGCGTGTTCCCAAGGCGTTCCCAAGGCGTTCCCAGGGCGTGTTCCCAAGGCGTTCCCAAGGCGTTCCCAGGGCGTGTTCCCAAGGCGTTCCCAAGGCGTTCTCCTGCGCCCCCCCCGCGCTCCCCTCAGGCTCTCCCGCCGCGCCTGCGCGCGCCTGCGCGGGGCCGCGCGGCGCCATGGCGGCCTGGACGTGCTGCCGGGTGGCCGCCGTGTCCTGCCTGGTGCTCTGCGTCTCTCTGCTCCTGCCGCGCACCTTCCTGCCCCGGGCCGGCGGCAGGAAGGAGCCCGGCGCCGCTCCGCCCGAGGGTAAGAGGCCGCTCCTCGCCGCCGCTCCCCGCTTGTCCCTCCCGCCCCGGGACGCCGCGGTCCCGCTGGGGGTGAGGCCGGGGCGGGCGGGCTGTGCGGGCTCCGTGAGGGGCCGGGAGCTCCGCCGCCCGGTATGGAAACGTAGCGTAGCTCTCCTTTGGCGCGTCTCCCCTGTGCTCATCCCTTAGCGACGTGTGGAGTGCCGGAGGATTCATGATTCATTCGTTGTTACCGCTGTGATCGACTTTCTTCTTGTTTTTTAAAAATAATTTTAAAACTTCAAAATATCATTTTATTTATGTACGGGGTATTAAAGCTTCCCGAAAAGTTACATATTCATTCCACTTTTTTTTCATTTGTTTAGGTTTTTTCATTGCAGTACATCCCTTCATTATTTTATTATTTTGTGTATGGAATGCGCTTTTTTTTGTTGCATATTAAATAAAAATTCATTTGAATCGTCTTCATTGTTCAGTTTCCTATGCCAGCGTTTTAAACTTTTGTTTCCATGCACCAGATTCTTACCATGCTGTGGTCATGTGGTGGCTTATTTTAGGTTCATGTCCTGTCCATGCAGCCCCCCAAGCTGTGTCCTTCGTGCCTGCCCTTCCACTCTGCATGTCCTCTTTAAGTTCTCAAGGAAGGGGTTCATACAAGCATCTCCCATCCTTTTTATGCCCATTGCCTTTTACCGTATAGGTTATTTTTGCCCAAGGCACTTGACAAGAGCTTTAGCTGGTATCATAACCCCTAGTCTTGGCAGAGAGGGACTTTTGCCCAGGCCTGCCCACAAGCCAGAGGCGAGTCTGGTGGAAGCACAGAGAACTTACAAGTTATTCAGGATGCTGTCCTACAGGGACTCGTTCAGTGACTGTGTCTTGTGCAACCTTCCAAGAGCCTGGTTCTTCCATCTCTGCACTCTTCAGTGACATGGATTTCATTTAGTATTTCATTTCAGGGTTTTCTAAGGACCTTAAGGCTGAAGTTACTGCTAAAACTGTTATGTTGAAGCCAAAGACAGGATTTCCATGCCACAATAGCCCTTTCACAGTTACAATGTGTATTTCCTGTCTTTAAGAACTTGAAAATAGGTTGGTCAGCACTGTAGATAGTTTCCATTCCAGGATCTCCTCACACTGAAACCCCATAAAGGCCCAGCAACCAGCACAGGTGAGGTCTGTGGAGTCACCTGCCTGAAGCGGGGATGGGAGCAGATGCTCTGGGACGTTGGCACCTGCCTCCCCATTAACTTCTGCCCCTGCACAGCTCCCAACTGATCCCATCATGGTACGAGATGATGGAATTTGACACACCATTTTCCCACAGCAGTGCAGTCTTAAGCAGTTGGCAGTTCATGTTGTGGTGCTCTTTCCTTTGGCTGCAGGTTGATCTGACAGAAAAACTAGCTTTAAAACCCAACAACAAACGTGTCCTCCAATTATTTTCAGTGCCATCTGTCGAATGAATGATGTTTGTACCTATTCTAGCACTGCTGGCTCTGAGCAGTGCTGTGGTAGGATGGCTTAATCACAGCTACAGTTAAATGCTTAGAGTAGGTAACATAAACACTCTTTACATCCTCAATATTGTAAATATTTCCCATCATTCCTGCAGAGATCACAGGACAGCACAGCTCCATGTGTGCCTGATGCAGCACAGGCCCCCAAGCATTGCTCCCTTGTTGCACACCAGCACCTGTCTTTGGCTGAGGATGCAATAACTCACCTCAGCTGGTCAGTTTCAGATGAGAGTTTATAGTCTGTATTTTCAATTTGATAGCAAGGATTTCATTACACCTGCTCTGTAGACCAAACTGTATTTCACCTGAAGTTATTTCTTTTATTGGAAGAATAAATCTTGATTGAATCGCTCAATTCATATCTCTGTCATTAGTTGTCCTCTTCAGTGCACTGATAACTGCAGTTACCTGGCAGGAGTTTCAGGGGCTTGAGGTAATCATGTCATTCTTGAAGTTAATAAAATGCTTATGGTAGTCTTGGGGGCAAAATGTCTCTGAATAAAACATGCTTAAAGTTTAGTACTGTTAGAACTCAATGTTACCAGAAGGCTTTTTATCAAAACAGGCTTTAGGCATGGGAATGGAACTTTCTCTAATAAAGTCATTTTCAGAGGTCTCTTTTAGGAAAATGGTTAGCACTGAACTGTAGAAGTTAATATTATCTTCCAGACAGGAATGTTGTTCTTTTTCACAGTAGTAATTTCATGTGTATGACAAAGCTTAGTTAAAGAACTTACTGTGTTTGTATCACATTCCTAGTTGACTACATAGACAGGCATTAGAATGTTTATCTTTTGTTAAAGAGGAGCAAAAAGGGGACCTACTAGCAGCTTTTAAAGTACTTTTTAAGTCTAGTGTTCATAAATATATGCCATGCATTTTGTAAAGCTACTCTCTAAGTTGGTAGTTTCAGATAAACCTTGCAGCTCATTACAGCAGCAGACTGCTTCCTTACAAACAATCAAGTGGCCTCAGCTTTATAAAAAAAAATATGACAGTTCAAGTAACCCCTCTGCTCAACTTGAATTTGTGCAATGTGCACATCAGTTGCCTCCTGTTGTCCTGAGGAAAATGATGTGCCAGAGAGACATATTACCTAGACTAAGAGTTGCTGAATAGTACAGTAACATAAGTCTAAATAACTTTATAAATAGTTGAGTTGGACTCAGTAGCAATTCCTAAAACCCATTAAGTAGAACATGTAACAGCTTTCATGGGAAAAAGATGCTTAAATCATAATCTGGTTGGTTATTGTATTCATTGTGTTGTAAATACAGTTTTTAAGATTTGCTTCTTTTCAGTTGAGTATTAATATTGTTACAAGATTAAGAACCCCACAGTCATTCTCATATGAAAACGCCATTAAGAACTTCGTCTGCATTTAGAAACTACAGCCTTTTAAACAACACAAAAGTTAGCTGGGGCATAATTTCATTTTTGGACTTAAAGCTATTGAAGGGACTGAGTTAAACAAAACATGCTCTGCTTGCCCTGTAGCTGGTTTGCACAATTGATTTGAAGCATAAAAACTGACAAAACTATTAAATGTGCAGGATAAAACCTAGGTAAAAAATTGCAAAGTGGAGTAGGGTGTAGTTGGTGGGAATTAGCACACACAGCAGTCTGCATGAAGGCAGCCTTCGGGCTGTCACAGGGGAGTTGAGAAATATTTCAAAAGCAAAGCAGCACTTTGGCAACTCCAAAGCTAACGGGAGTTAGTGCTCTTTCCACAGCACTCCCACAACAGGAAAATGCCCTGTTGAAGTACACACTGTACCCACTGGCAGCTGGGTAGGGCAGCAAACAAGGACCTAACACATGCCCTTCTGTGCTCCTCAAGTGTCATTTGATTTTCTTGATGGAGAGTATGTTACTGTCTCCATTTGAAAGTGGTTTATTTTACCCTGGAAGTGTGGAATCTTGTTCAAGTCACAGTGCCCTCAAATTTTTGTTACATTTTCCATTTATATACTGTGCATTTAAGAGCTTTGTGCATATGTTGCTTTCAGGTTGCCTGTGCCCTCAATTTCCTGTGTAATTTGCATGGGTTCTTCACAATAAAAAAATATGGCAGATAGTATTCTTTATTAAGGAAATAATAATATAAGTGTAAATTCAACAGGGTAGATTTATAAATAGGAGCCATAAAATTCCCCTTTAAAATTATCTTGATAATGAAATGTCTAGTGTCTGTCCTCTTGGCCTGATTATATTTATTTGAATTGAATATTTTAAAGCACAAATGAGGCCTTGTGGATAATTTAGAAAAGTGTTCACTTTAAATACAGTTTCACCTTTGTCAGTTATCTTCTGCTTTCTTAATATCTTTTTTTTAATAAATAATATTTGCACAAGACATTTTATAAATGTTTACCTACCCTGCTGCTTCATCCCCACCTTAGTGATGCTGCTCTCTGCACGACATCACACTCATTTCCACAGTGACCTACTGCTACAGGGCATTGCTGCTGGAGTGGGGGGACTTTCTTGTAAATAAGATGCTATGCTTTCCATCACAGACTTTGAATAATTCACTAAAATTTAAGTGCATGATAACAGCTTCCTCGAAATCAGACTAATCTGAGAGCGGGTTTGGTCAGTGGTACTGTACCCTGGCAGTTACACTAAAGAACTCATGGAATGCGTGCTATCATCTACAAGAAAAATGTGTTTTTAATAGTGGAACTTCATGAATTATTGATACCACTTCCTAGTAAGTGTTTACTGCAATTTTCTGTGCTCAGGAATTTAGCTGCCTATGATGGTGTTTCTTAGCAAGATCAAATGTTAATTAAATTTTTCTCTTGTGTCTCATAAAAGTATTTGCAGCTGCGTACTCACAGAAGTCAAGTCAGTTATTTGCTGTGCTGCTTCAAACCTGCATTTCATTTCTTTCTGCAAGCACAAGCAGCCTGTCCCAGCACCAGGCAGCAGCACCCAGGCCATGTGTGCCAGGGAGAGGCAGTTTTCCAGCTGGGGTCAGGGAGCGAGCTGCAGCCCAGCCTGGCAATCCACATCTCTGGTGCTTCCATCCAGTGCCTCCCACCACCAGATTCTATGGCAGAGTAGCTGAGTAACTCAGCTCAACAACAGTTGGTGGAGGGGAGTGCAGGTGCACGTTCAAGCCTGATATAGAGATGGAAAGCAGGATGTAACTACACAGAGGAGGAAAATAGTGAATTTCACAGAAAAAATTTTGAATTGATGGCAGGAAGAAAATAGAATAATGCATTGACGTTCTTGCGCCCTTCAGTTGTGTGAAATCATTTGCAGCGCCATTTCAGGCTCTTTGCAGTCTTACTCTGGCATCTGTACTTCCATTTATGCTTGCTCTCCTTTCTTGTGTTAAATTAGCTCTGTCTATAAAGGTTAGAAACCTCTAATTTTTTTTCCCTCTAAAATGCCAAAGATAATATGTCCTGGGCTGTATTCAATCTCCTTTCTCACACTGCTTTATCTTAGACCTTTTTAAGGAGAACAGCTTGAGGTAACATCATTTTTCTTAATCTTTCATTACTCACTTGGTAAAATCAGATAAAATACTATTTCTTATGGCAATAACCAAAAATCTATGCTGGGCAAACACTGCAGTTGTGTGTCAGGGTGTTAGGTGGATAATGGTTTGGACATTAATACATTTATACATTAAATGCCTTTGGGCAATATTGGAAGATCAGGCTCATAGTGGAAAACTGATTTGTTGCTGAGGGATCTTAAGGAGAGAAGCAAGTAGGAATATGGCATTTCATCCCACTGGAGATGCTGATCTCTTGAGTATTCTGACGAGAATATACCTATTAAAATCCGTATTTTGTTAATTGCTCTGCCAGCTCGTTCTGTACTTAAAATCAAGAGATTTTAATTGTGTGTTTCTACTCCTAATTGTGTTGGAGTAAAATGCTAGGAGTAAATGGCTTTAAATAAAACCTAACTCCTAGCACTGCATATCACAAGAGACTGAGGACTGAGTTTACAGACTTAGTCCAACAAGTTACTGATTCATCAGTGGTGGTGAATTTTCAATCAGATAAAATAGGTCACTGGCACCTGCTGCAGGTTATGCTACATGTAAAAGGGTGGAAAACAATAGAAGGGAAATGATCATTGTGTGTTTTTTGCAGGGAAGCTTGGTCGCTTTCCACCGAGGATGCATTCCCACGCCACTCCTGACAGCCGAGCTGTCCCTCATTTTCCAAGGTCTCACCTTACTGAAGCAGTTGCCAAAGCCAAGGCAGGAGGAGGTGCTAGTGGAAGCACTGCTGGAGGTGGAAGAGGTCTTGTGGGACAGATTATCCCTATATATGGATTTGGCATCTTCTTATATATTCTGTACATTTTATTTAAGGTAAGACCAACATAAATTGAAAAGTCAAGGAAATTACTCAAAAAACTTAGGAAAAAAAGTTTTTACTCTCATGTCAGTACTTTGTTCCATTTCAGCTGTGCTCAGAAAAATGCTTATGCTGGACCTTTGCCTGGTCAAAAGATTGGAGTATTCTGTGGGTTTTGCTGTTGCAAAGACTGTCGCTAAGAATGCAGGGAAGGATTTCTCTAATCCTGCATTGGCCTCTGACCTCTTACAATTTTTAAAGGATTTTTTTTTTGCCTGGAAGATGTGCGTGTCTAGAGTTATGTTAGATTAATTTTGAATATACATATAGTATTCTTTTCCCTGTTGTATGTAGCTACACGTTACTGTATATGTCACGTGTTGTTATTTGTTACAAGAGTTTGATAGGAGTTTTCAGCTGGCAAAATCTTCCAGGCATCTTTCATGGTTTTGCTGCTGGGTGTGCTTTTCTGTGGCTGCCTTCTGGCATATTTCAGTTTTCTGTATTTTTTTCCGTTGCCTCTGGGGCTTATCTATTACTATTGTAACTCATAGAAGGGCCATGTTCTTGTCCTCATCAGCTGGCTTCCAAGGGAAGAACTACTCCTGCAGAGCGGAAATGCCCCACTGCTACACCTGGGAACATGAAGAGGAAAATCAGTGAGTATGGCTCTGAGTTACATCTGTGTAGCTGTTGACTCTATAATGCTCCAACAAGGTTCTTCACGTTCTGGGTGCACTGTAAAGCTGATGTTCCGTCCCGCACCCCACCCCTGCCAAAAAAAAAAAAAACAAAAAAAAAAACCCAACAAAAACTGTGCCAGAATCCTCTGTGTTGGAATGAGCAAGAGTTAAAAAGAATTACTGCACTGTCACTTTCTAATCTCATTCAGCCCATGAGGCTGTGATAGCAGCCTGATCCCAAGCCCCTCTGGAATGAATGGCTTTTCATGAGGTTTGCTGAATAAACTGCATGGATTTGCTGAAAAGCTGTGTCACTAATGATTAAAAATGGATAAAAATATGTCCAGCTATAATTATTGTATAATCCCTAATAGTCTAGTAAGAGCATTGAAAGATACCATGAAAGCTAGTTTATTTTTTTTTAATTGGTGAATTCTTAGCCATTATCAGGCACTTCCCTAATTTGTCCCTTTTTTCCAATGCAGAGTTTTCATGCATGCAATAAAGAAAGCAAATAATATTCTGAGATGTTAATTCGATTTTACCTGAACATTGGAGAGATAGATTCAAGTATTTGTAGGCACTTATTAGATAAATTAATAAGCTTACTATTGAGGATTGGAAAAGTAGTTACCATTACAGCATTTAAATGTATTGTGTTTAGCTGGCTAAACTGTAAGAAAAGTCCTTAGGGCTTAATAGAAAGTGGTAACAGGAAGGTAATTCTCTTAACACAGCTGTAATTTTCTTGACATTTATGCACATATTAGGAATACCTAATGTACTCAGTGCTGTAGATTGTGTCTCCACCGCAACTCATACAGCATTGTGCCTGGCAATTTTGGGCAACATATTAGCAATTGTATTTTTTTCTCTGATGCTTGGTGAAAGAAAGTAACTTTGCAGTAAATTAACTTTGCCATCATTATATCCCAAAGAACTAATGGTGAATATTATTCTCCCTTTTTCTAGAGTTCTTAATTTATATTCCTAAGCATTCATGGCAAGCTGTAGCAGAGCAGGGGTCAGGTCACTGGATTAGGAACCTGAAGACTGAGTCACCACTTACATAGTGACTTGGAGGAAGTAACATCCTTTCTCTTTGCCAATTCCCCTTCCTCTTTTTTTAAGAGTCTCAGACATGCAAAATAATTACATCAGTGTTGCATTAAGTAATGACAATCTGTGCAGAATAGAGATCTTTCTAAAAGCAGGATGTTTGCTGATGAATTTCTCCATTCCTGCTATGTTGAAGTTCCACTGTGCCTTTGTGCTGTTTAAATGAGTGTAATATTGGTAATATTCTTCACATTCTTAGGCCAGGAAAAGTAGGTAGAACTCTCTAAGCTGAATTTTTTTGTGTCCTCACAGCCAGTTTGGTTTGGTACAGCATTTGCTACCTGTGATAATGGGACACGAATACATTTTTAAGGCTTCTACTGACACATCTTGGGAATTTTTGTTTTGTTTTACAGCTGACTATGAACTTACTCAACTCCAGGAAAGACTGAGAGAGACAGAAGAAGCAATGGAAAAATTAATCAACAGAGTAGGACCTATGAATGACAGGTGTGTTTCAATTTAGAGTATTTTAAGGAGAGGTTCTACTCTGATTAGAAATTAAATTTTCTTGCATTATCCATATTAAAATAGCATTTTTATAGCTACTTCAAATTATAGAAGTTTGATTTTACACATCCCTGTTCTTGTTCTGACATTTTTCTCTTTTCAGTAGCTATAAAATAAATAACTTTTTACAACTTCATTTTCCTTAACCAGAAAAGCAAATATCCCTATCTCCCCGCTTTGTACAGTATGTTGTTTGGAAGAAAATGGAAGGTATATGTAAACAGAAGATAAACCATCTACATTTAAAGTACATAAAACAGCCAGTTTTATGTGCCCAAAATAATATCCTGAATTATTATTTTCCAGTTCTATGGACTATTTTTCTAAATTGAAATGTTGTTATAATCTATGTAAATTCCTGTTAGAATAACCATAACATTTTTCTTTAAGACAGAATTGTATAATAATCTGATTACATAACTTAGTTCCACTCTAAATTCATGCAGTTGCTTCTAAATGTAAAAGACAAAAGGTTGTAAAATCTGCATTCCAAATTTTATTATGTTTATTAATGTTTCCTACAAATCTGATATCACCAGTCTATGTTACAAAGAAACACTGGAAACAAGTCTATGTTTTTCATAAGGAGTAGAAAGAACAGATCAATAGGACATTGCATAACTGCAGTGGGAAAACTGAAACACCCTAACTATGAAGGCAAAAAATGAGAGCTGTTCGGGTTGTAAATCATGTTAACTTTGTCTGGATCAGCCAAGGCCTGTTTTAACCAATCCTGTAGGAATTCTGTGCTGAACGTGTGTCATCAGATATTGTTCTCACTGTGCTCTGGGAAAAATGTTATGGTTTGTGTTGTGCTCCCCATACGGGTGACCAATTAATGTGATGGTTTTGGTTTGCTTAATTTTGTTTACCAAAAGTGAGATAGATTTCTGGGAGAAAAAGGCAAAACAGGCCCAGCTTAAAGGTAAACAGATAGTTTATTAACACACACACTAAAGG
>VZSR01000499.1:1334696-1412616 GCA_013398615.1 Brachypodius melanocephalos
GAGTGGGGTTAAGAAAAGTCTCAGTCTGTGTCAGGAAAGAGTCAAAACTTGCCCGGGCCTGCGGTGGTCGCGTTGTCTCTGCCGCGGGAGCTGCAAAGCTCTCAAAGCCATGGTGCAAGGTTCACAAACAGCAGCCAGGATCTCAAGGGTAAAGCAGAGTGACGGATGCCTTTCCCCTACCACCCCTCGGTCTCAGTCTGGGGTGGCCCAACTCGGGGGTGCCCCCAGGGGCCCGGCGGGGGAAGGTGGGGGGGAAATCCCATCCTCCTCCCGGGTCAGGAGTGCCGGGCCCAGCTCCGCCTTGGCCCCAGACATGCGGCCGGGACTGCCCAGCAGCAGCCTTGGCCCTTTCACCCGCTGGCAGCGGAGCAGGAAAACGGGGCTCAGCCGGCCGGGCCACCCCACCTCATGGGCAGCAGCTCCCGGAGGCCCTGCTGAGCCCAGCCCAGCCACCCCAGCCACGCCACGCTGTTACCGATTGCTAGCTGGAAAAGGAAGAGAGCTTCGACCCCAGTCTGAGATTTTATGGGGGTATTGCCAAAAGTCGCATCCTGTATCCTGAGTGGTCAAACCACATGCCAATTAGAAAAACTGACCCCTGATAGGTCCTAAAGTCCTGGCAGGGAATAACCATATTCCTCTCCAACTAAAAACCAAACTGTGGCTATGTCAACCCACAACAACAATCACATTTTGTTAGTTTATGCCTGAAACCACTTCTCTTTGAGTGCAGTTTTGCCCACTTTGTGCTGTGCCCTGTACCATCTCGGGCAGACAAAGTGCCCAGCTTGCCAGGTCCAGTGGGAGAGCCCCTAACCTGCTCTGGTTTTGTTAGCACAGAAGGATCCTTCTTTGACTGCTACTCATCTCTGTTCTTGAGAGCTGACACAATGCTCTACATGTACCTCTAAGCTGACAGAAATAGGCTTATGAGCTGCCCAGATATTGTACTGATTCTCAGGATGGAATATTTCTTTTACTGAGAAAATGGGTTTAGGGTCTGATCCAGTATTTGTTCTACTCTGTGTTATTGGCCCAAAGCCTCTATTTAGTAGAACTTCCCTTCTTTGTTCAACCAGGCTATTTATATAGATGGGTCGAAAGGTCTCAGGGAAAATGAGAATCTGAATCTAATGAAGAATTTTGTATGTTGCCTCTTTGAAGAGGAGGGGAAAGGCACCTCCTGATGGAGCAAATAGCTGTTTTCAAACACTTTGAAGCTTTCTTGATCTACTCATTAATTTCACTAATGCTGGATAGATCTATTAAAATAAAACCTATGGTTATAAAGTGTAGTTAGAGTACTGAGCTAGGCTTATTCAATCTGGATATTGATAGATTTAAATAAAAAGGAAAGAGTAAGAGAGTAAAAATGACTTGAGCTTTATTTATTGATCTGCAGTTAAACAGAAACCCTTACACAGAAAAATCAGAGACAGAAATAACTGATATCAAGTTTCAACTAAGACCCCAGGTGAGACCATGGCCCTTTACACCAGGTATGGCAAAGCAGCAGCCAGCCTATGTTGTAGAAAGCAGCAACCAGAAACTTGGATTTGCGCCTTTTTTTTTTTTTTCTTTAAATGATGTTTGAAGACCAACTGATGAGACCTCCTTCCAAACCAGCATACCAGTTGGAATTGCTACACCACTACCTTTCAGAAATGCAAAAGTATCAAAAAGTACAAGTACGGGTACTTTTAATAAGGCCTGGCATGTTGTAGGAAGAATGAGAAGAAAGGTAAAGAAAGCAAGAAGAAGAAAGTACTGCCTGGCCAGGTCCTCAATAATGCAACCAAAATTTTCTATTTCTGGTAGTTAGGTAAGAGGTAGAAATAATTCAGATCACCTACCTGTTTTTAAAGTCCTGTTTACCTGGTTGTCAACTGGAAAAAACTCCTTTTTTGTCCTAAACTGAGCAAAGATGATATGGAAGAGTGAGAGGCTCTGTGGGGTGCCATTTTTTGGGATGTAGCTGCATTTTGATAGTGATTACTTTAAGATCACAAAGCTAAAAAAGTACCAGTTAACATGTCTGAGATGCCATTTTAGATTATTTAGATTATTTTCCCTGCAGTCATAATGGCTCTTCAGGAAATGTTCTAATCTCAGAGTAAGAGTAAGAAACCTTTAGCTCACCTATTAGTGAGCTCTTTGGGACTCTACTCTAAGTATTGCCATTATGGAAAATAATTCTTGTGTTGGAGCTACAAATACAGAGAGCAGAAATAATGACCTTTTCTTGCACTGTAAACTTTCTGCATCTGTTATCCTCTTAGTATTCCTAAGTGCATTATATCCTGGTAAATCTCCCATGTGCAGGCAGCCAGATGTCTTATACACTGCCAGCAACCTACAGTAAGTCTTCCCAGAGGCCTTAAATGAAGTCAAAATAACACGTGGGCTTTCGTTTCTTCGTCTCTGCGGGGAAATTTGCCTTTTAAGCAAGGTATTTGGAGAAGGAATACTCTGAAATACAGAGCCCTTGTGTTGCAATAAGACAGGAGTGTTTTCTAATGAGAGTATCTCACATATTAGGAATTTTCCTGTATGAAATGCCACAGTGATGCAGCTGCATTGATTGATCCTGTTATTTGAGCTAGCTTATCTGCCCAATGTGCTAAAGAGATAGGCCTCTCTGTCTTCAAGTGATACATATTGAAACTGGGTACAGCTTTGTCTGTAAAAGGAGGATTAGTTCAGCAATTCTGTCACAGTTTTGGTCAAAGGCTGATGAAGCCATTCCTTTTCGTGGGCCTCTTAATTCACATCTCAGATTCCACATCTGCATAACCCAGGCTTTTGGGAAGATGCTGTCTCACACTTTCAGCTGTTTGTGGAACAGATTGCCACCACAGCTTGGGGGCAATCAGTGCAACCTATGTATAGTGTTGGGATATCAACTTTTCAAACTCTGGGGCAAGGTGCTCCTTGGTAGAAATGTGGAAAAGTGATATTTTGCCTTGTGATCTCAGTGAAGCAGTTTAATCTAGGTAGGTGCTAATCAAACCAGCTCCTGAGCTACGTTCACTTACAGACACCTGTGCTTACAGCTGTGCACAAAATCCAACCCAGGATCAGCACTTCCACCACCATCACACCAACCAGCAGCAGGATGCTAATCTTACTTTAAACCAGTGTGACTTTGCTGCCTTTAGTGGAGTAGCCATAGGGTCATCATCATTCCCATTTAGGCAGAGTGGCACAAAGTACCTCTTGGAGTGCTGCTTCAGGCCCAGCAGCAGGGAAGAGAAAAACCTGAAGAAGGACATTGCAAGTTTATTAGAATTCTGATAACTGAAATGAGGTTTACATAGATATTAACCACCTAATGCCAAAATCTCCTTCCTGCTCCTCTCTCTCCATCTCTTCCCTACAATTCACTGAGCAGCCTACTCAATGAATCTACTCTTGGAGATTATCTATCTGCTCTCCAGACCAGCGATCACCAGAGATCATCTGTCTGACCTCACATACCATCTACAGTTCAGCATTCTGTGCATGCCAAGGGCCAGCCTTTCAAGTGACTGGGGGCAACAGCTCCTGACTGAAACATAGATCCAGAAGAGTGCCAGAAGAGTGGCTTGAACAGGCATTACTGCTCAAGAATGACTTAAACCTCAGGATATCATAACTTTAAACTCTTGATGAAACAAGCACCATTGGTCAAAACCATGTTCACCCCTAATGGCAGCCAGTGTCTTTCTCATTCTGGCCTACTGAGTTAGCAGACTTCAGAGCACCCCCCTCAAAATACTACCTTTTTTTTCTTTTCAGAGAAAATAATGTGTAATGACTACATGATCTTATCTGTTGGAAGCATTTTTGTTACAGCAGTAGTTATATTACCTAAGCAATAATAATTACTAGATCCAGTAGTGTAGAACCAGTCAAAAGTTTGCTTTCAATCTGATAAAAACCTTAGTCCTCTCCCTCTAATTCTAAAGGGCAAGTTACAGTTAAATGTAACACCTTCTTTCCATTCTTAAATCTTCCCTTCTGTTTCCTCCCTCCACCTCCCCACCAGGCTGTTTTGTTGACTGTCTATAATAACAGGATGATCTACCCAACTTGCACATTTAATGGTCATAATTGGAGATTTTAGAGTCTTGAGACTAATGACTGTGAGAAATTTTGATCAACCTCACAAACTACACATGTAGCACAGATTCAAAATTTAATTTCCTTATAATACTTCAAACAAGGCACTGCATCCTAATTCTCACCTAACACACTTTTAAAGGCAAGAAATTTCTGTAGTGTCTTTTGTACCATAACTTTTTTGTGTGTGTCACTTTCATCTTGCTCTCACGTTGGCTTAACCTGCGTCCCTTTACCTGTTTAAATTACAGGCTTTTTGGCTAAAGGGATAAACTATACCCAGGTGAAGTGCAGAGCACACACTCCTCAGTAGGTTTCTCTAGACTGTGCTGCTGGCATGGACCAAACAGTTGGGTTCAAACTCTTTTCGTAGCTTGTAATAACAGTGGACTAAATTCTGGTGTCTAATATTTTCTAGCAGGACTCAAAATGTTACAACAGACCAGGAAAAAATATTACTTCAACAACTCCGAGAAATTACCAGAGTTATGAAAGAAGGAAAATTCATAGATGACATCTCTCCTGAGAAGGAAGCTGAAGAAGCTCCTTACATGGCAGATTGGGAAGGTAAGTGAGAGCCTTTCTTACCATTACCCTTACAAGAAAAATTGGATAAAGATTACTCACAGTTCCAGATCCTTTCAAAGTTTTGGTTAACTTTATCCTTCCTTTTCCAGAAGCCAGTGTTCAAAACTTTGCAAGAGGTTGCTTGGCTTTTTTGTTTTCCCCAACCGTAACAGAAAAAATAGACTTTGAGGTATCCAACATTTCTTTTAGTGTAAACACTGCACTATCTGCTATCCAAAGTGGCATATGAATATTCACATATGCTCCATCTGCTGCTGGGGCTTGGCTGCTTTGGGTTTATATCCTTCCCTTTCTGAGCTGGGCTGGATTTCATGACCATCATAAAACCCTTGGAAATCAGAATCACTATGTTTTAGATATCTTACAGTTTTTACTTTTGATTAGTCACTCTTTGTTAGCTCCAATGTTGTAAAAGTCAACTCCAGGAAGTCTTTAAAAAGCTATTTATTTTAATGTCCTTTCCATTCCTTGGTGTTTACCTGCTATGTAAATGTGTTTTCAAGATACATTAGTTGAGCTATTCTGTATCATAATTTTAAATGCAGACTTAATTTCTTGCTATTTAAAAGGCTTTCAAAAACGATCCAAAACATAAAGCATAAACAGTGGCCTTGAGCTCTGTTCATAAAGTCAAGTTTATGATGGTATTTCTAAAATGAAATGCGCAAAATCATTGATGTATCTGTTTTTTCAACTTTCTCAGTAATGCTCTTATAGCAAATGTTCAAACCATGTATCAGTCAATCTGTAGGCAGAAAAAAAGGGATCCATTTAGAGACCTAAGACACACCATTTTTAGCCCCCATAGCTTCCAGCAAAGCTCAGCTTTCACTCGTGAAAGTCAGGGTTGATATCCTGGTTCCCTAAAAGTAAGTGAATTTTTTTCATCATCTCCCAAGAAGACATGCTGTGCACATTCTTGCCATGGATTTAATCCTGTGATGTGTACATGTCATTAAAGAGCTGACACTTCCACTGGCAGTAAAAAAAAAAAACCAACTGTCCTGGCCAACTTGCATCCTCCACTGAGGTCAGGACTACTTTTAAATGCTGGTAATACTCCAAGCTACATATCTCTTTATTCCTAAGGTTATCCAGAAGAGACCTATCCTGTCTATGATAACTCCGATTGCTTCAAGCGCAAACAGGACACAATCCTTGTAGATTACCCTGACCTGAGCCAGCCCTCTCCAGAAGAGCTGGCAGAAAGAATGGAGGGCATGGAAGATGAGGAGTATCCTTATGATGAAACCCTGCTAAGTGATCTCACCACGGGAATGAGTGATGAGGATTTAATGCAGAAAAAGGATGACGTAACTCTCCTCAGGGAGGAGAAGAGTGAATTTCCTGCCAGCCAGAGCACTGGAGATTGCTGCTGTTGCTGTGATGATGATCCTGCTGTCATAGCAGAGAATGCTGGATTCCACTCTGAGACCTGCAATGAAATAGAAGAGACAAGCCAAGAGGACCTGTCTGTGGAGTCAAAAAATGAAAATGCAGCACTGGAAAAACAAAAAGTCAGGGATTCAGAGGAGACAGGCACACTGAGAAAGCGCAACACCAAAGTACTTGGTTGATAGGGACAACAGCGGATACTATCTGTATGGTAAAGGCAGAGGTCATAAACTGTTGTCCACGTGGGTTTTCTTCCTCCCAGTGAGGACTTCCCTGTGTTCATCTCCTTATACCTATTGCATTCTCGTGGTACCAGTCACATTATCTGCCTGAACTGGAAGCCAGTGCTCTCTTTCATGCACTAGTTATGGGTTATCACGATGCTGCCAGCAGTGCTTTGTCCTTGATTTTTGAAGCCTTGTATTTTGGAGCAGATATCTGTGAATCATTCCTTTTCAATTCTGAAGGAGCCGTCCTTTGTTTTGCCCTTTGTCATCCCAGAGTTAACCAAATGTCTCTTCTGACTTTTTTGAAAACATCCGTGTGCTACCAGTTAGGAGAGTTAATCAAATCCTTATATATACAAGTTTACTGGGATGCTGAAGGACAAAATATGCCTTCTTTTTCTTAGCTCAGTGTTAGCTGATCAGCAGAGCAGATCGTAGTTACACACATGACTCTCTCTTGTCATTGCTCTCTACACTTGGGGAACTGCTGTCAGTACAATCCACAAAGCTCCTATGCTAGCCCACAGCCCCCTTCCCAGTTATTCCATGTTGTTGGAACAGTAGCCTAATCCACGTTGCTTTACTTGTGTGAGCAAGACTGGAGCTCTGTGAGTTGTGCTTTAATTTTGCCTTAGCCATGGTGAAATTCCCAGATGATTGCAGGAAGTGGACCACAATGTGTGAGAGTACTAAAAATATCCCCAGAGATTAAAACCAAAAAAGGAGTGTTAAGGTTTGTCTGTAAGGGAGAGAACAGCATGAGGGGGACCCTCAGACTGAAGGTAGCAAGTAGACTTTTCCTTCTTCCTGGAAGCCTGTGTGGTTTTTATGTTCTTGGAATGTGTCATGTTGAGGCAACCCTAGGTATGGGATGAGGATGGTGCTGGAGCCAAGGGCTCATCAGGGGAGTTGGCAGGCAGTCACTGTGCCCAAGGGACAGCCTTTCTTGTACAAGCAGCAAGGCAGGTGGGATGGGCTCCAGGAAAGGGTCCCTCAGCTCTCCCATATCTGGGCACTTTTCAGGCCCACCATAACCCTGTGTATTGGGCCACACTCATGGCCCAGTCACAGTGGCTGTTTGTGATGTCACCAGTCCCCTGAGTGCTCTGGCACTATAGAAACAGGGCCCTCTGCAGCTGCCCTGCTGTCCACCCAGCTCTGAGGCCCTTGATGAATGTCTGGAAGGGAGAAAAGCCAGAGCAGCGAGGTGGATGGCAGCCCATCTTTGTAAGGGACGGCACCAGAGCCCCTTCCAGTGATGGACGAAGAGGAAGGCATGTGCCAGGAGGAGGCTGTGGAAGAGCAGGAAGAGGAGGAACAAAATCCCCCCTGTGCCGTGAGTGCCGCCGCCCTCAGTTCCCTAGTCATGGCCATGCAGAGCTTGGCTCTGTGCCAGCGCAGAGATGTCGGCCTGCCAGGGAGCCACTGGAGTGGAGAGCTGGGTGGCCACTCACCTTCGTGTGGGACAGCACAGAGACACGTCCAGCAGCAGCCAGAGAAGGAACCGCTTTCCCTGGGCCTGAGAAACGGCAATCGACGGTGCAGGAGGAGGAGGAGGAGGGGAAAGAGGAGGAGGAGGAGCATCAGCCCTTTCACCATGAGAGCCATGGCCAACGTGCGAGGGACGACATCCAGGATGTGGCTCCAGGAATTCTGGCGGCTCAAAGTCCGCACCTGCCTGACTGAAAAATAAGCAATAAGGATGAAAATGCTGTCATCCTCCTTATTTGGTACTTTGGCGACAGCATCTGTGCTCCCACGACCCCTTAAGTAGGAGGTATTTTTAGAAATTTTCCAGTTCCATGTCCACGTCCTGCTTAACCGGTGCCACCTTACATCCTGAGGCGTTTTTAGGCTAGAACATGAACAATTTGAAACTAGCTTTATTAAAGTTATCATAATGAAGGTATGGAGCCCCAGGAATTTTTTCTTTGCAAACATGCTAGGGAGTATTTTGGGAGTCCCAGCCTCCACATGGGGCCTGTCCTGCTGGCTCACCCATTCCCTCTCCTGGCATCAACAATCATTTGTTGATTGCCATGCATTATATGAGCCCTTCCTTCTCATCCCCTACCCCACACTTCCTGGAGCTCCTCTGCTCCGAGCCACAGGGCAAGGACATGAATTGACTTGGCTTTCACCAGGCTACTACACTGAGGTGGCAGGAGTTACCCCAAGAGGACTACTGAGGTTCCTGGGGTCTGGAGGTGGGGTTGCTTCAGTTTGAGGACAACAACAATCCCTGATGGATGAGTGAAGTCAGCCTTGCATAAAGAATATTAGCAGACCAAGCCAAGAATGTAGACAGCTGTTTCTTTGGAGAAGCAGCAGATGACAGTTCAGCCAGGAAGAAGTGCTGGCCTTCACATAGAGGTCCCTTCATAGGAAGTTCCTTTCAATGTTGGGAAAAACATTTTTAAAAAACCAAACCAATAAACCAAAAAAAAAAAAAAAACCAGCAAAATTTCTTTCTTCCTCTCTTTTTTGGGATTTGGTGATTGCCTATGGATTCCTCTGTCCCCTCTTGGTCTCCACAGTCCTGGAAGGGTGTTGATGTGTGAGATATAGGCCCAGCCCAGGCCTTGGAGATGGTGAGGAGTTGCGGCCCATGGCACACAAGGGCAGGCTGAGGGAGCTGCCTCTAGTCACGAGGGTGTGGCGCTGGTGGAGCAGGTGGCCCAATGAGTGTGGATGTCCCATCCTTGTCAACATTCAAGGTCAGGTTGGCTGGGGCTTTGATCAATCTGGTCTAATGTCAGCCTCATCCCAGTGTTCAGCCAAGCTCTTACAGCATTCCTCAGTCTTTCCAAGGAAATGGTAGATGTGCTGGAGCCCTGCTGTGGATACAGGCACAGCCCAGTGTGAGGCTGACACCCTTTCCCTGGATTGTCGCAGACTGGTGAGTGCTCCCTGGGTGTCACCAGAACTGTGACACTGAGGCAGAAACCCAGGAGTACAGGGCAGACATCTCACTCCATCTACACCCACCATGGCCCTCTGGGACACTCTGCTTTAATGAAATAAATTGGATTCCCTTGGTCTGCACCAGCTCCAAGACAGATGCTGGGTGCCAGTCAGGGTGGGGTGCCAGCCTGGGACTACCCTCACAGAACTGCTCACATCTGGCCCTTCGTGCTGGGATAGGGTGTGGGGGTGTGCCCATGGCAATGGCCCATGGGAAGTGCCTGTGCCACATCCAGAGTCACCACCCAGCCCTGTTTCATGCCAACCCCACCAGCCCAGCCCCCAGAGTGTCTGTATCCCTGAATTATGGGTCTTGGCCCACCAGCTGTCCTCACAACTACCACTGCCAGGTGCAATTGTTCCAAACGTACCATTAATCCACCAGGTAGACATCACCACGGGAGAGTGGATTTGTGATCAGGAGTTCCTCGTGATGGCCATCATTTTCCAGGTGGGAGTTGCCCAATCCTTTTGGCACAGCATTATTGTGTGCTCCTAGAATAATTTTGCTGTACCAGACATTTTCTCCCAGGTTTGCAAAACCTCAGTCAAGGGGGTCTCCTTTTCAATGCCAGGTCTATTTCCCATTGTTTCAAGCACTAAGAAGGACTTGAATCCATCTTTTTACATGGGAAAAAATAGGAGCTGAACTCCACTTTTACATGTGCCTTGCAAGAGCTCTAACTTCTTACACCTTAGGAGTTGTTAGGGCTACTTTAACACCTGTGACAGAGCAAAAGGCTTCCTGTTTCTTTGCAGCAAGGTGTCAGAGCCTCAAGAGCTCGTCCCTGAGGTGTCAATGGCCTTGGCAGTCCCTCCCCAGGGACCAGTAAGTGCTCTCTCAGTGTAGCCAGCCTTGCCTCGTATAGCTCACCTTCAAATTGGGATTGCTCCTGTTTGAATAACATTTCCTTTTCACCCTTTGCCTCAGCTTTCCTTCCTCTGAAACAGAAATGTCTTATGTAGAGGAGCATTTTAGAAAGGGACCATCAAATATTTGTCTCCAGCTTTCACAACTATTAACTGTTCACTTCTACTAGAGAAGACTCGTAATTGGAAGGAGAGCTTAGCTGATCAAAGTCAGGATTCTCAGAGAACTTTGATTAAGTAAGTAAATCAAAATCATAGGTCATAACCTCAGCAAAGCTGGGAATTTGAGAAAAAGTCATAGAAGCTCAGGTGGATGCCCATTGTGGAAGCAGTCAGATTCTTTAAAAGCACATGCTCCTTTACTTGTGATGTTCCCTACCTGGCAAATGAAATGGCTGTACTTTTTGTTAAAGTTAAAAGAAACAGTACATGTGTTGTTAAAATGAAATATTATGGTAAAACTAGATTTTAAAACTCACAAATGGGCTTAGTTTTCCCTGGATATTTGAGAATGGTTACAGATTGTTTCAGGCATTCCATGGGATCAGGAAAAAAAGCAAAAAATAAGATCATTGCTGGCCTCAAAAACACTCTAAAGAGTATTAGTTATCAAATGGTATTTGGAAAACAGATAAATATCATAGAAGTTTATGACCTAACTCTTTGTATTACCAATTAGTGTCCATATCTTGGATTTTTAATTTTCCAGCTAAGAATAAGAAAACTATGCTTACCTTTGAGAACACAGAACAATCTAGTGCAATAATCTTCTATTTAAATAATATTTACTTGCACGTTCTAATAAAAAATATAAAATTCTGTGTTTCTAACCTCATGTATCTCAAGCACCAGGGAAGAGAAACCATATAAGAGTTAGAAAATCATCTGTGTATCAATGGTTTTATATCGACTATGTATTTCAAAGCAAATGAATCAGACAGACTGAGCATCCCAAACACAGCTAGAAAGGTTGGTCTGGTCAAGTGATTTTTCTCAGCTTTGAAGCTTCATCAGTTTTTTTGCGGGGGGCACAGATTCCTAAAGAGCAAATAGATACTTCTCCATTGTCTCAGTGATCTTCCTGGGATGGCTTAGATAGTGCTCAGAGACCACTCCTCATCTGTGTTGGGATCAAACACCTGCCCAAGTGCAACATTACCCAAACTATATTGCTCCTGACAGACGAAATCTTAAAAATACAGTTTAAATGGCACTGGAAACTCTTTATGTTAAATAACTTCATACCCAGTGGAAGTAATTTATTGAGGGGTTTCCTTGGGTAGGGAAAGACGTTGTTTCAAACAAATTAAATTTAGTATTTCTGCACAGTGTTCTGTATTCACAAACACTAGAGCCTCTATGACACACACCAGGTAAATTATGTGAGAATACAAAAATCAGTCGTTGCACATACTGGTAAATAAACACATTTACTACAGAATACCAAAGAGTTTCTTTAAAAATTTAATTTGCAAAAGCACATTTATGCAGGTTTGTCTAAAACTCTCTAAAGTCTGAACAAAAAGGGAGATGCCTGGCTACTCGAAAGAGGCCAAGACAGCCTTGTGTGCAAACAAGCCTGACATGGTACAGCTATGGTGAAAAGACATGTCTGGTTTAATGTTAGTTCTCATGATTATGTCATTTTTGTCAGATTTGATACATTTGATATATTCTGTTCTTTAAAACCCCACATGTAAAGAAAATATAGACCATAACATATGCAAATTCTACTGTATAACATTGGTTTATTTAAGAAAGACAAAGAGATGAATCAGAAAATGTTTACTGTGGAAGTAAAAAAAATAAAAATAAAAAAATTAATCTGCTTTTTCATTTTCTAGGGACAGAAACATTCATGTAGCACATTTTCTACTTCTTGAAGTTTAAGTAAACAAGTCAGAAACAAAGGTTATTTTTCTTTACAGGCAGATATAGTCTCAACATATTCTAAAATGGGTATTTCTACAGCTGCTCCCAAACACTGGATCTTTCAGACTGTCATTAGTTAGATGAAGACAGTGTTGGAAAGTACAAAATCAGCTCAGTGGCTACTAGGAACTTTCAGAAATGAACCACCTCTAGAGTATGTACTTTCTGAGATACTTCTAGAGGTGCAAGAAATTACAAAACATCCTCCACAGACATTTTTTTTTTGTTTTGTTTCCCTGCTCTTGAGTATAAGAAATTGTTCAAAAAAGAGAAACAAAAGCCCTGGTCTTGTGATCACAGGGTAGAGATTGGCTCACTGCGTGGATCAATCCCACTGAAAAGTCAGCTCAAAGGAAAAGCAGATGGTTCTTTGTAATAGATACTTACATGGAGAGCGTGAGAGAGAATAACTTTTTGTAATCTTTTCAACAGGAAAAAAAAATCACTTGCTCAAAATGATTTTAAAAGAGGTTTCAAATAACTGACTCTTTTAGACATATTTTGCAATGATTAACCCCAAGGCAAATTACTATCATGGTTTATGCTGTCACTGTGAACAGAGGGGAAAGAAGATATCACCAAAGGAGTTTTCTTAAGACTGTATCCATGTTTATATGTGTGTGTGCACAAATGTTTGCACATCTAAACCTGAAAAATGTTGGGAAAGTCATAAACTAAACCCATCCCACACTTAATGCTGACAGTCCTACTGGGCATATATGTATGTCCCCTTTATACTTCGCATACAACTGTCAGAGAACTGATTTTCCTGTCACTGAGCACAAGATTTTAATTTGACATAAAATTACTTTCAATCACCAGAAAAGATGTTTACAATTTTAGGATAATGCAAATTATCAAAGCTTCAGTATTTGTCTTTTTCATACATGTTTTTCAGTAAGCCACTGTAAGAGGTTTGTTTCTTGCAGATCTCGTTTCTTAGGGAAACTCCCTGTGTGGTTTGCTAGTTCTCGTACAGGTTCAGTTCTGCCCTATTTTAACCCTTAAATCATGGGCAAGGTTTTGTCCTTCTAAATGCTCTGTGGAGTTGCAGTAATGACATCACTGAATTTAGCAGCACACTTAATGGAAAAGGTGAGCATTTTTCACCAAGATGTTCAAGATCCCCCATTTGAGTGTCAACAAGTCTTCATGGGATGTATGTAAGAGCAAACTTTGGCCTCCATTCCAAATCCAATTTTCTGAAGTGTTCATGCTAGTAATGCCCAATTTTTGTGATCCAGTTAAGCTCACATTTAAACAAAGACAAGAAGACATGAGGACTCTGGCAGGGACACACAGGTGTGGCATTATGGACACACAACAGAATTTAGAAAGAAACATTGGTTACACCAGCAGGCTTGGGATTAGGGCTGACACAGAAATAAATGGGTGAAAAAGACATCATGAAGAAATCTGTGCAGAAATCGAGCCATTCAGGTGAGAAACAAATGGTATGGGCAGAGTTCTTACCAATATAACACAACATAAGCAGTGACCATTAGACTATCACTGAACACTGAAATCCATGACTCCCTCAGCAGTGCCAAGCAGTGTGCCCATTCTCTGGCAGGAAATCCCCTCCTGCCATTCCCAGCACATCCCACTGCCCGACCTGCATGCTGGACTTGCTCCACATCTGCAAACGGAGCTTGTTTGCACTTTGGTTTGCTTCTCTGCAATTGCACTCCTTGGATTCTGTGCTGCCTTTTTCTGGGCTTACGGCTCAAAATAGTGCAAGTATAAGAAAAAGGTGTTCTCTTCTGCAAGGCAATGTGAACACAAGGAAAGTTCAAGTAACTTAAAGAGCCACGGGTCCCAGTTTTTGCCTTCAGGAGGAGCTCTTTCTTCAGGATTGGGAGAGCTGTAATTTAATGGCTTCGGTTCAGCATTTTCTCTGCTAAGCTTCCATGCACGTCTCTGCAGCCGTGTCCTCTGACTGGTGACAGACACACAAGGTAGGGGACAGCACACGGGGACAAGCATGCACTGTGACAGAGCAGGGTGACAGTGAGCACAGGAGAGCTGCATTGCTCCGTGATAAACCCGCTGTGTGTGCTTTTCTGACATGGCTTGTATGAATGCTAAGAGGGGCTCTCATCCTCCAGATCCAGGCAGACAGAAATGAAGAAGAAAAAGAGAAAGGAAGATTATTTTCTAAGAAACAAGCATACCCTCTGATGGGCACTATAAGTAAGATTACTAGTTCTACAGGCATCATTTATATCACGCTCCTAGAGCCAAGCTCTGCTATGCTAGTAAAGCATCCTGGCACCACAAAATCCCAAGTAGAAAGCACACTGTTGTCAGGAAGTTTAAATTCATCATACAGGTGGCAATAAATCAGAGAGTGCTGAAAACTACTGCAGTAGGAAAACAGTGGGAAATGTGGCCTCTACTGTGCAGGTGCTGAGCTTTGAGGTACAGTTCGAGAAGCCAAAAAATGTGGTACAGTAAGTCCTAAGTACCACCTTGAGAGTGCAGAGGGGTAAATCCCTTTTACATGTTCACCAGGGCTTGGTCAAAAACCTGTTCAGCACTTTAAAATTCCCCAGTGACCTTGAGCTGCCCAACTTGATGAATACCCAGGTGGAAGATTATGCAACCAGAACTGAAGGTCACCCTAGTTCAAAATGAGAACATATACATAGGGATTTAACACGCTTTAATTCACAGATATTGACTTTATAGAGTTTTCACTGACTTAGTGTTCTGAAGTGCCCCCATATCGAAAAACCTGCACACGTTTGAAAGAAGAGAAGGTTATAGATGGGGTGGAAAAAAAAATCAGGGAACTTAAAGCAAAACAAGGAATTCCAGTGACACAGATTTCCAAGAAGGTGAAAAGCACCTACCACCTGCCAGAAAGTATTTGAAGTGATACCAAATATTAATTCAACCTCGTGGGCTTGTACAACGTAGTCCAAAAGACAGAATAAATAGTGCTTTTGAAAACAGAGGTTTGGGGGTTTTTTGGAAAGAAAAGAAAACCAACAAAAACCTTGTCATAGTATTACTGGACTCAGTAACTCTTGAGAATTTCTCTGTTAGAGCTATATTCCACAATCAGCTTTTTGAGATGACACTGTTAAAAATCTTGTAAGAGTACACATCACTGCTGCAGCCCTACTTTAAAACAGAAGTTAGAATTAACAATACACAGAATTTCTTTTCAGCCTACATTGTAAAACACTGAATCCCCAACTAAATACAATTAGGAATGAAATAGAGCCTCATTGTTTGTTTGTTTGTTCTTTTACTTAGGAGAACTCAGTGCTTTTGATTTAAATATTTTGCTGAGCAACTTTTCAGTTCCTGACATTTGGTCAGTGTTCCCATGTTTGTTTGGGGTCATCCTCATAAATTAATTTGCATGAAACTCACTTTCAGTGAAACTTAATTGCCTGATGAGAACTCTGTAGTTACATGGTTTGGTTTTCCAGTATTCTAAAGTGAAACAGTTTGGTCTTCAGGATGAAGTTCAAAATGGAGATCCTCTGTCTCCCAGTGCTCACCCATGGCAACAGCTGGAACAGTAAGGAACAGTAACATTCCTGGTCAGCAAAAAAAGGCTTCTGCCAATCCAGGCACATAGCACTAGTGTCAGTGATTTTGTCTAGAGAGCCTGTTTTTTTTCTTGGAAGAAAACTTTATATTTTTAGTAACAAATACCAAATCACATGTAAGGTAGCAAGAAATGAGGCAGAGCCTTCACTAGAAAACACAGCTCTATTTGTGTTTAGCACTGGAAATACTGCCCTTCAGAAAGAAATGTAGTGGTGCACAAACCAGCAGCATCATTAGGCAAAACCCAAGGAAAGCATATTATTATATAATATGCTGAGATAGATAGATAGATATAATGTAATAGCTGTGTTATGTTTTTCCAGCAGGACTATCAAGCTCTGCTCGTACAACAGCTGAGGAAATTGCTGGAAAAAGCAGCTGCCTCTCAACTAAGCCAACTTGGTACACCTCTAACTACTTGAAAGCCTATTTTATTTGAATTTAAACCACATCTTTGAGAACATTTTTAAAACAGCTAAAAAATGCTGGAATGTTTAAAGACACATCAGGATCAACAGAGTTCTATTTCTAGAAGGCCAGGAGATTCTCCCTAGGGAAGAGAACAGGGTGGTAATAATTGGGTTATCTTCTGCTGGCCCAGACTGGAATGAGGTGCTATGAGGTGCCAGGGCTCATAAACTTCTTTGAGTACTGAACATCAAAGGCTCAACTTGATGCTCTTGGAGGTCTTTTCCAGCCTTACTGATTCCATAAGCAGTGTCCAAAGCCCACCCAACACACTCTGGTTTTGTGTACTGGTGAGATTTTCTGCCCTGGCAAAATAAGTGATCTCATGATATAATTTCCCAGCACATCAAGACTAAATGTTAAGATTACACTTACCTAGATAAGTAGGCCTTAAAAAAAACCCCAAAAAACTTAAGATTCAAAGGAGGTGAAAATATTCCTGCTGTTTTTGGTAAGTCAACATAGAAAGTGTACATGATTTCCTACATGATGTTCAAGAGTGCCTAAGAGAATTAGGAAGAGCACTCTTGCCAGGACTTCGGAATTCTCATCACTTAGTGTGTCCTCATCACACTGACAGATTGCTGCAGTCTCAGTCTGGCAGTCTGCATGGAGCTGCAGGATCAGAAGCTTACTAAAGCTTACTACATCTCCTAAATGCAACTCAAGCTTCAAGCCAAGCTTAAGGAAAGAAAATTTTGAACAAATAATCTCCTTGCAATTTCATCCAAACTGTAAGCATTAAACTTAGCTAGATTTTAATGTTAAAATTTATAAAAATGTTTATAAATTACATTCTGTTACTTTGAGAATTACTCTTATACTTCATAAATTATTGACACTTCTAATGGCATTGTGCCAACTGGGACAGCATCAGTAAGAAGCCACAGATACAGGGTGAAATGTGAGAAACACTGTAAACATCCCAGCTGAGTATAAAGGTAGTCAGAAATCATGAGGCTCATTGTTTTCAAATCAGATGTGCATGACAGAGTCAAAGTGGGCAGTAACAACAGTTCTGAACAACTGAGTCACATCCAAGGGAAAGAAAAAACCAAACAAAAATACAAAAAGGCAATTTTCAGCATAATTGCTAATTGTCTCAGTTTGCTACATAAAAGCATAAATAGGTGATTGCATTAACTGAACCTCTGCAATGTGTTCAGGAATAATAGTTTTAAAACAACAGATGCTGGGAAGTAAAACACAACCAACAACACACACCGTCAGAGGGAACAGTGTATCAGATACTTTGTCCTTACTGTTATTTCTGCACTTTTAGTAACCAAAAATAACACAAGGTAAAAAAATTGAAACCTCACTTAAGTCATTGACAAGATTTCCATAGAATTCAACAGCATCAGGATTTGATCCTAAGAGATTGGTTAGTTACGTGGTTTCTACATAGGCAGCAGAAAACTTCACATTTTGGTTGGTTCAGGGAGCATTAAAATTGGGTTATGAGCATGGCAACACCACCTGTCATTCACCAGCCTCAAAGCACTCCTGGAAATCCTCTCAGCAGAACACAGATGGACACGAAAACCAGGAGTTCCATTCAACTTGTTTGAACTGAGGCACAAAGAGGTTCCCAGATTTGCATAAAGTCAGACACTCGTTGGGATTAAAGCCCAGGTGACCCGATCCCCAGGCCTGTGTTGATCAGCCTAGAAGACTGTTTTGATTTTAATACAGATTTTGACTCTTCAGGGGACAGAACAGATCATGAGTATTCAAAGTCCTTGTGAGGTTCTGACTCTCAAGTAGGACTTTGTTACAGTTCATGTGCTTAACAAGCTTTTGTCAGAGTAATTTTCAAACTGCCATTGCAGACTGAAATAATACCATGATAAGCTTCCAGTGTTATTGTATAATCCAATTATGATGTGAATGGGGAAGATTTTTTTCTCACAAATGTACACATATTTTTTCTGAACAGTGTCCTCTTCCTAGAGCCATTCAGCAAACTGGAATACCGGTTCCATTAAAGAGTTTCAGGAAAGCCACTTAATTCAAGTCTTCTCAGTGAAGGTATAGATAAATATACCCTTACTGAAAAAGGGGAGTCAAAAATGTAGACAGTTAAATAAAATACAACATACAAAATAATTTTAATGTGTTTTCACCCAATATACAGGCATTTATGAGTATCAGCTACTGAGCTATAGTTCATAGCAAAACACCAAAGCATTGAGATAGTTGTGCAAATTCTTTTCTTAGTTCCTTGGCAAGCAACAAAAAGAACTGAAGAATAGCTACATAATTAATTTCAAACACTTACAGAGCTGAACCCTGGAAGGTACTTTTTGTACATGAGGAATAACAGGAACCTGATTTCATTAAGTAGCACATACAAGAGAAGCCTGCACCTACAGTTAGATTAACTCTACTGCAAGATTTATATGTATAAAACTACTTTATTCTAGTAATCAAAGTGAGGCCTTTTGAGAAATCTGAGTCATCAGCCCATAATTCTAATAAAGGTGACTGCTGTGTTGTCCTTAGTTGCCAAGCAAAGATACCTGATTGATGAGCACAGGCTTTTGTAAAAGCAGGAAAAAAATATCACAAATTATGTTTTAGGAGAGCAATAGGATTATATGGGGCAAATAGTTAGAATGCCACAGGATCAAACCCAAAATCTTCCCTCTGACACGTGCAATACATTAGAAGGAATCTTCTCTGCCCAGAACACCAGGCAACACTCTGTCTTGTCCTACTACAATGAACAAAGACAAAATAATCTGATATTGGTCTAGACTCATCATCCCTCCAAGGCAAAAACTCTTCTTTCCCCATCCTTGTTTTATCCTTATGTGAAATTACAAATTAATTAATAATAAAATTTGTAAAAAGCTATGATACAAGAACTGAGAATCATTTTCCACAGTAAGGATTGATTGATTTTCTGATTTTTTTTTAACAGGCACCACCCAGGTAGGGGTAAGATTTTAATAGCCGAAAAGTAGGTCTAATGCCCAATACTTTTAGAGAGCTCACTGGTGTCTCTGCTTGTTTAAAGCCCCTCCTTTGTTCACCACAAGGGAGCAAAACCTCAGAAAGTTTGAATTGGCATTGGTTCCCCATGACTGATAAAACTTCGTGGTGTCATTTGACTCCACAATGATATTTTTCAATTGTGCAGCCAGCAGATTTTATTACAGAGCCCTTTTTACTCCAACTCCTTCAGTGCTAGGACCTCATGAGGACAGCCAGCTGGGAACTCCAGCACTATTGTAAGGCAACTTGAATAGCAAGAGATTTGCCCAGTAATTATTACAAAACCATTCTCACCGATTTCTTAACAGTAGAATTTATAACGAGAGCCTATGACATTACTGTTTTATGTGCTATATATTATCCTACAAAAGGAACAGAGTGATGCCTAGCTTCTAAAAAATAAACTATTTTAGGCCACCAACACAATTCGGCTCACAAAATCACTTCCAACCTTTCAGAAAAAAAAAAAAAAAAAAAAAAAAAAAAAAAAAAAAAAAAAAAAAAAAAAAAAAAGGAAAAATAAGGCAGCACTACAAAGGAGGCAGCTTGCCTCCAGGCTTATGGACAGCTCTGCTCATTGATTTGCAACCAATGGTTTGGAAACTGAATGTTTACTGAGAAAAATTCTGATTATATTTTAGGCAAGCTTTTTTATCTGCTACCTTTTAATGTGTTAATTTACTCTACTGAAAAGCCAAAGGGCCAAATTCACCCCTCTGATAAGGCTTCTATTGTAGGAGCATCACTGAATGTGCACCAAAGGCATTATTCATCTATGGAGAGATCACTGAGCAATATTGTCAAACATTTCTGAGTTGCACATCCTTGAAGAGCAGATTAAGGAATTGTAAAGAGAATGAGAAGGAACAGAACATCAGAGATGAAGAAAATTAGATAAAGGGCCAGGAAGAAACTGTTTGATGTAAACAGAGTGACAAGTTAGATTAAGAACTCTCATTAAAGCATGCAGCATTTGCCCATAAGCAATTCAGGCAAGGAATTTGTTTACAACTCTGCCAAAATCAACAGCAGCTGCAAAAAATCATCAATATTGAGATTTTAAATAACATTAAATCTACTGTATCCAAGCATTCACTATGAATGTGTGAAGGAAATACACAGCTCGGGGCCTTTCTATTCCTTGTCACACTGAGTAAACAAGGTTATGCCCTGCTGCACACTGAATGCAGGCCCAACAGAAGTTACTAACAGGAGTATACCACTAACTACTCCTTGGTTACTTCAGTGTGCATCTGTCTCTGAAAATACTTACTAGTACCAACATTTTATTACTGATGGGGAAGAAAATGTAACTTCATGAGGAAAATATAATTTCAGGTATGACTCTATGCTAAGAGTATGACTTTTCCAAGTTAGGAGGACAAAATTTAGAGATGTGCTGGAAGGCTCATCTTGCATGTGAGCTCCACCAGACAACATCCAGCAAAAACGATCCATCAGAAATTATACAGATTCGAAATTAATCTTTGAAACTGCTTCCAGAGCAGATGGTGACGGTCAAGTGAATCAAACCAAGTATCTTGCTCAACAACAGTGAGGAATTAGGGTTTTGGGAAAGGGCATTAGGAACAAAATCCTATTCTAACTGAACCAGATTTAATGAGAGTTCCTCATTCTTAGTCCCAGGTTAACATCCCCCTCTAGTGACCTCAATTTGTTGTGGGGAGTTTTTCCCTCAGCACCTCACTGGCTGATGGCCCCGTACAATTCTGTTAAGATGATGGGAATTTGAGTCATCACTTTCCTCCTGGCATGGTTACAGGTTAAAAAAAAATACCTGGCTGGGAAGAACATGCAGTGAGAGTGAAGTTACACAATGTGCTGGCAGCAAAATTGTCCCAAGAAGCTGAACTTGCAGCCTTTCCCCAGCCCCTCATTCTCACCCTTGTGCAGGAGTTCACTGCACATGAGTTTCCTTTCATGCCAATTCCCTGGGGGTCATGGTGTGAGTCAGACCATTGTTATGATCTGGGTTAAAAATAACCCTTCCTTAACCAACTCCACCACTAAGGCCAGCAGATTGTGTATTTGCACCATGAGACACGTTTGTTCCTTTGACACAGTGTTGTGCACAGACAGAGGCAGGAAACTGTGTCAGGTGCCACTTTCTCAGGCTCTAAAGTAAGCGTGTGACTGGCAAGGCACAGAATTCGAGCCATGTAGATTCAGCCATTCCCATGCTGCAGAGTTCTCGAAATCCACATCACACCCAAATACCAGCAACTGGGAATTCCTGCAGTCCAAACAAAAAAGTCTGGTGGTCACTGGAGCTGGGTTTTAAAGGCTGACATGAGGCCAGCAAAGGCTTAAGAGCCTTCTCTGTTAACTCCAAAGTGAGATGACAGATGGGGATATGAAACTGTTGGAAACCACCAGGTACAGAGAAAAACAAAGCACCCCTGTGCAAAGTATCACAGTGCAGCTCATGACTCAGCACTTTGATCATTCATGGAGGGAACCGATGCTCCATTCACCCAAACAAAAAGTGTCTTTCCATTTTATACCGTTGCATGGAAAGGCTTCTTGCAAAAAGATGAGCGGAAAAAAAAGACAGAGCTTCCTGTTAATTAAAGATAATATTTGACATGCTGAGTCTATCAACAAAACACTGTTTAAAGCCAGCAGACTTTCTTCCCATGGATTGTTTAAAAGATTAGAAAAAATGCTGGCAATTATTTATTTTCATTTCTTATCTGAAATTCCTTTGTATACTGGGAAGGAGAGCTGAAGGCAAAGGTGAAGAGAGCATGTTTCTTTTGTTAGTTGAAATGATGGAGTCCAAATGGCACGACCTTAAAGGAGAGCTTTATGGCCTGTCCCCTACAATCAAAAAGGGCCTGTCAACTATGAGACAATCAGATTTGATCTCATTTTTACATTGCATAATCTCTGGTTATGCAGTGCAAGAGTTTATAAGGAATAAAATGGAGGGCCTAAATACACAGAATATAAAACACAGCTACTACTTCACTCACATTTCCACACCCTTCTGGTGAACATATAAATTCTATTACTCTGTGTGCCATTCTGGACAACATTGCACAGAACAATGGCAGCAAGACCATTATTTTTAAAGATGTTTTACAATGTGCTTTCGAGTCGCAGCTCCTGGCTTTTGAAATGTTCAGAAGAGAAGATAACAATGGCTCATTCTTTGCTTATGTTTTGTTTTGAAATGGTATTTGTTTATATATTCCAGATAGATCAGAAAAAAGGAAACGCAAAATCTGCACTATTTTAAACTATTCTGTGTCCTGCCAGTGTCTCATTTGTATGCAGCACACACTAGATTTGCCTAGAAGGATTTAGCTCAGTAGCTGGCACGTTTACATAAGTGAACAACATACACAGTTTCAATCGATTTCAAGCATTCTTACAATGGGAAATAAATATGAAAAGTGGTTGTTGCTCAAAGTTCAAAAAATGCAATCAACAAATTGTAAAAGCTCAAAAGGCCAGACAAATTTAATAAAATATTTCCATTTACCTTCCACAACTTTACACTGCCTGTTCAAAATAATAAGATTCTCTGCAGAGTGCCTTTTTCCAATTGTTTATATCACTCCATACAAAATTTGTGTTTGAATTACCACAGCAATACAAGGATATAAATTCTCAGCCCACAAAATGCCAAATTCAACATAAGTTATGCTTTCTTGGCATTTAGATGTTTTCCTTTTCTGTTTCTGTACTGCAAATACATTTCCATTTGAAACAAATTAAAAAGCATGTAGATGTTAAAACATAATGACAGCTTAGAATTCAAGTGACTTGTGCAACATTATTTTGTGCTTTCCACTTCTCCATTTCCTCCTACTACAATTAAAATTCATCATGCCCTACTACATGTACAATAGCAATGAATCAAATTCAGTCCAGTAGAGGTTTTCAATCTTCAGACTTGGCTTTATACTACATGTGATCCTTGCACAATCAAAAAAAAAAGTGCATCTTTATTCCTCATCTTTCTCTTATGCTGGATGATGTGAAGCTCTGATTAGTTGATGCAGGAATGCAATCTTGAGGTACGATTGCAGCCTTGGAATGATTCTTAAATGTAAAAAGGAACTTTTGGAGCGCTCACGCCCTTCCTGGATTTTAAAAAAGACACCACTGTCATGGTGCTACTGGAGCCACGGTACAGTACATCATGGCACACATCCATAACATAACCAGGGACATGAGAGACAACTCCTATTTACAAAAACTTGATTTCACTTCCAGAAAAATATGACAGAAAAAAAAAGAAAGGAAAATATAATTTCCTGAATGTCCTGAATTTTTAGAAGATTCCTTTTACTTTCTCTTCAGCAACAGTGGTCCTCCGCAACTGCATTTTTCCCTGACCTTTTTAGTATGGACCATAAGCGACACCAGCAGGAATTGGGAATCATATGGCAAACTGCTTCCTTCGAGAGGATGCTCACCCACACCCCTTTACTCACAAGCCAGCTTGCTGTCAAAACTGGAAAGGGCAATGGAAAAGGCTTGTAGTGCACACATGGGGTAGTTGTAGTCCATGGTGAACACGTCCTCAGCCACGCGGCCAAACTGCATCACGATGTAGTCAGCTGCAAGAAAGGTCAGAAAAGGCAAAAAGCATTACTGTCGTTTGCAGCCCTCACTGAGTAAGTATGCATCCAACACTACCCTCTGTCCCAGAGCAAGGAAACACCAACCAAACATGCTCACTCATCAAACTTCACAGCACTTATTCATGCAAGTGGGTGTGCTGATAGCAGAGCGAGAAGCAAGGACAGCTTGAGTGATAAAGGGTTGCAAGACTTGTTAGTGTCAAAAAAAATGGCGCATGTAAAAAACACTTTTTGCAAGAACAGAAAGAAGATGGCTTCTGTATAGAATGTTGAAGCCTCTTATACAGATCTCAATTAAACTTGCTCAGGTGACAATTGTGAGGGCAGAATCCCTCCCAGACTGTGCAGGCAGTACTGTTCCTACACCTCACAGGCAGAGAGCTCTACTTACGGTCGTTATCATGGATAATCTGAAAGTTCTTCACCGAGGCCTGTGTGACTCGACCATGGAAATTCAGAACATAGGACTGGGTGTCATCATTCCAGACTGGTGTTTTGTTGTGCAGCTCAATGACACTCTCTGTATTTTTGTTCTGCCACCTTGCAAGAAGCGTCTCGTGTTCCTGCACACACCACAGGTACACATTTCAGTTTAGCACACTCACGTGACAAAAAATATTTTAACAGGGAAGAAAAAATTCATCAATCCTGGCCCAAAGCCTAAACTCTTACCCTCAACCCTCAAAACAGCTACAATGAATGAAACTGAGAACTCTGAGGATCTAAACGCAAATGAGTCCTTTCCACAGTTTGATAAATATTACTTGTACTTTTTCTTATCAAAATACTTTATTTGTAGTGCTTTTGTGAGTCACAGTAGTAGTCACACATCCCATTGTTCTGCAATTGTTTGAATACCATTTTATTAACTTCTAGACCTTCAGAAATGCAAATAAAAAAACCCAACTCTACCTGAAAAAGAATTCAAGTAATTTTTAGTGCTGGCTGCTGGTATGACTTACATTTCGTGGTCTGATGGAAACTCTTTCATGATCCATATTCATTCCTGGTATGATTACACTCATTTTTCGAGGTCCTTTGAATCCCAGGACATTTGTTTCCTATAAATGTTTAGAAAAGATTTCATCATGTTTTTTTTATTATTTTTAAAGTTAATTTCTTCAGCAGAGACACATGGTGGCAGCCCAGGGAACTTATTTGTTCGTCAACTCAAAAAACATCTTGAAACTCTCACCTTCATTGGCACTGCCAAACATTCTAGCTTTGTCTTAGAAGCTCCAACAACAGGAAAAATGGAAATAGAGAGGTTTCCAAAAACACTCCCAACACTGGCTGCCAGCAACCTTAATATAACTTTTTTAAAAAACTCCTTTGTTAAAAAAAGGATATGAATTAACCAGATTGCTTGGCTACTTCTAGATCCCAAGATAAAGTAGTTGCAATTTTAAAATCATAAAATGCAGTCACACATTTTGATGCAAAACAAAATTAAATATATGGGACTAGCTCCATTTATCCCAGAGCCAGCACAAAAGCAAACAAAATGCTAGTCAGAGTATCTGATAGCAGTGCTGTGGTTTTCAAAGTTTGCTTAGAGATGACCACGGAGAAAAACCAAACACATTAGCATGAAGGCAAATTTTCTAGCTATAAAGACAGGGGAAGTAGAGAAATCACTTGGGCAGCAAAAATAAACCCATGGAAAATACAAGTTCTTCCATTAAACATGATCTGATGCTTTCCTGACCAGCTTTTCACAAGAGCACTCCAGCATTGCACTGTCCTCTCAAAACACAACCACCAAAATCCAAACCAGCCTAAAGCCTTATTTTCATCTGACATCTTTTTTCTCTCCCACAGAAGGAACTAGGGCCAGATATTTCAGTATGTTATCATCTGCTTTTGAACCAGAAAAAGTAAAGAGCAATATTTTCCAGTAAACCCCAATTTTAGCATTAACCCAGTAAGTGAAACAGTGACACTTTCAAGTCCATCTCCTCAGGTTTTGTGATAGCTTTTTTTTAGCCACATGTATTTTTTTCCCCATCTGCCAAACTGAAGTGAAGGGCTTTGGAGATCTCAGGAAGGAATCTCAGGAAGAATCTCAGAAGAACATTCCCATTGTTCCCAGCAACATGCCACAATATGCCAAGAACCAGACACCCCTAGGCTCCAGCTGGTGCAGCTTTACCACTGGGACATTTAAAAGTGATATATTCAGCTGTCTCTGATTTTATATTTTTAATTAAAATGTCCTGATTTTATGGAACACTAAACTTACTAAAACATCTCTACTTTTGCAAGCAAAAATCCATGCATCTCAACCCACCGGAGACATCTGAAAATACCCACCTAAAACACCCGCAGCTTTGCCATCATCAGACCTTTGAAATAACTTTGCCTGTTCCAGCAAACCATCTGGAGATTTTCCATAACTCATTAAAGATTTGCATGCATGCAAGAGAAATTCTACTGGATTGTTTTACTGCATGCTCCTGAAGCGATCCAGGCATACTCATATATCTTCCTAACTCTGCACATTAATGGGAAGATTCTGCTTCTTTTCTGAATCCTTTACGTCCCCTCCTTTGGCAGAGTAAAACATGTTATCAGTTCAGTTGGTTCTGCATCATGGCAAGATGAAAACTGATATGACTGCCAGCAGATTTTATAAGTAGGAGAGACTCAGCTCAGCAGAGGACAAGTTCTAAGAAAAGATTCATGCTTATGCTTATTTTCCACTAAATACTGACAATTTTGGGCTTCTCTGCAACAGAATGCCTTACAAGCTTTTCTTCTCCTCAAGCTGCAGTTATATTATACATAATTAATTTAGATGCTGACTGGTTGAAGACATTGTTGAAGGTAAAATTAAATAGTGCTGAATCACTTCCTTCCCAGCAAGCAGAAAAAAAAAAAAACCAAAAAAACCCCAAAAAACAAAACCAAAACAGGACTATATTCTTTGGGTTTACTCAGAAACACTGAAATTGGTACATCTGGCATAACAAGAGAATGGTTACTAGTTGCACATTACCACCATCACCAATTATCACACGCTGTGCTGGCAAATGCTACCCTTTTGCTAAGCTCCCAGCACCAAACTGAAATTACATGAACATGGAATATGTGAGGAAAATTATTAAAATTACCTCACCTCCTGCCTCACTCCCTGCTTCTCTTTTATTTCTCTCCTCCATTATTTTGTGTGTGGAAATTTAAGACTACGAAGGGTATTATTAGGAGAACATAAACCAAATTCTGATTCCACACCATTTTAATGCCACTGACAGTCTTGGTTTACACAGGAACGTTGTTCACTGGCAGAGCCCTATTGACTCAACCAGGACACCAATGAGTTTTATCAGCTCAGGACCTAGCCCAGTACTGCTGCACTCTCTGCCTTAGCTCATCCTGCCAGCCTCACAATTAACTGGGCTGCAAGAACACAGAGCCTCTCCCCGGGGCTGCCATTAGAACATTACACACTTTCAAATAATTATGTAAGCACGTTGCTTTAGTGGCAACAGCTGCCATGATAAAAGCAGCAAGGTGAATATCCCAGCAGCCTCCAGGAAATTCACAATTTTATTACCCCCATTTTCTTGCAGTCACTTCCCTTCCTGGGCTTGTTTCACACAGCCGTGCCTTGTCCTTAATGTTTTCTGTAGAAACGACCATTCCAAGGAAAGCCCCAATCACAGAAAAACACTGGAGGAGCACAGTGCAAGTGATGGAGGCCTGAGCAGGAACACAGTCTTGTTAATCTACTGAAACTTGAGCCACACCTCAGAGTACCAGCTGAGCCCCCAGCCTGGAATCTGACACAAACTGAACCGTGAGATGCTGTGGAATCCAGCACAGGAAATCCTGGTGCCAGTGGCACAGTTGCACCTCACTGCTCCTGGGTAAATTTTGCCAACGATTCTGCAATCAGCCATTAGGTGCTGCTGCAGGTTTATTAATATGCTGGGCTGCCACCACAAGGGGAGTAAAAGGGGGCAGCAGCACCCGAGGAAACTCTGATCTTGCCTAGCTCTGTTCCTGTCGCCTCTGAAGGTGAGCTCCACAAAGAGAGCCCTCTCCACATTTATCCCACAGTCAGCTCCAGATGCATCACCACTTTCTGCCTATATAAATTAGACCTGCTGAGATGATTAAGCAGGTCATGCTCAGTAAGTTGGATACAGCTTGATCTCCTCATGGGTACTTGCTCAGATGAGCTGAGGGACAGTGAGAGGCACAGTGGTGCTTTCAAAATATTGTTTTTATGGCTTTTGCTGCAGGGGAAATCTCAGGGCAGGAATTAAAAGACTGCCTTAGGACAAGGGTGTTTCAGCTCTCCTGTTCCTGGCACTCTCTGCTCTGGTTCTGCTGCAGCCAGGAACAATAATCTCACTTCAGCAAACCTGGCTAGTTTGAAATGAAATACAATTCCAATTTCCTTTTGTCCTCTGGCCACAGCACATCTGCAAGCCTGCTGCCTTTCTCCATTAGTACCAAAATATCAATGGAACAAGTAATTTTCTTATACAAATGTACCAGTTTCAAACTGCTGATTACAGACTTATAAAAGCAGATTATCTCAGCCCCATTTTCCAAACAGTGGCCATGGTTTGGTTCTTTCCAAAACCCATACTTCTAATTACCTCTGCTGACCACAACAGCTTTTTATTTGGCATTGTTCATCATCCAAGTATCGTTTGTTGTTGACTTAAGCAATGCCTAAATTTCTCCATATATAAGTTTTTTTGTAAATTGGCTTTGGTTTTCTTTTTGCATTTCCAGTTTGCACCAGATTAGTTTCCTGGCTCCAGGGAATGCCATCCTATATAAACCAGTAAAACTACCTTTATTAAACACATGTTCTGCTAGGCTTCTACTGAGACTTCTCTTTTTAAATCCTGCAAGCTGAATTTTTGGAAATTCTCAGAATTTCAAATCCAACAGGAAGGGAGGGATACGTATCTGCTCATCTGTCTGTCTCCAACCATAAACCATGTGCCTGAGTAACAGCACATGTGAACACACACGCTTTATCCACATTAAAACAGCATCCTAAGCAGCAGGAAGGGAAAGTGCTGGCAGCTAATACTGTTCTCCTTCAGAACTCCCAGCACTTTGCATGGAAAGGATGGCTCCCAGCTTCCTTGTTCATGGAAATCTTTCAGACGCATTGCTCCCCACAACACAAAGCTGCCCCTTCTGGGAACGCATTCTGTGCATACATGGGGTATGTGGACCTCAACCTGACAGATTTCCAGGCATCCTTGATTAGAGCTGGGCAGGAACTCTTCAGAAAAGTCATTCTTGGATATTTTTATCAGAGCTTGCTGATTTGTGAAACCAGACAACATTCTGTAGCAGTGCACATACCAGTTTTCACTGGAAGAGTTTCTTGGGCCCAAATATTTCTGGACAGAAAGAACACTCTCACCAAAAACGTTATTCATCCAGCAATCATGAAACAACAGCAACTGTGTTTCAAGTCTTGATTGTCTGCATTGCTCCTGACAATGCTACTTACTCTCCTGCAAGAGCCCAGTTTCTCTCATTCAATCATATTTTGAATTTTACTTGGGTTTTTTTCCTGGTAAAAAGGAGTTTTAGAGTTTTTATCCCAATCTCAGCTGCTGCAGACCTGGCTGTCAGCTACCAATGGTTTGAAGCAGAGAGGCCTCCTCCAAAATGCCATAACAAACAATCATACTTTAGAGCAGTAATGCCATGTGCACAACACTTCCCAGTTCAGGAGGTTCCCTCAGGTGGTGCCTGCAGGCTGTGATCCTACCCTTTCCAGAGGGTTGTGTAAGAGCTCCAGCATCTTCTTCTCACCAAAGGTGAGAACTGGGCAACGCTGTTCAGTGCACGACATTTTTCACCTCCACTTTGCACTGAGGGTCCCGGTTTCTCTAGTGGAGATCAGCTGCCTGGTTATATCAAAGTCTGAATGCTGATTTCCATAATCATAAGTGAGAAGGAAATTCAGTGTGCTGTTTCAGAAACTGAGCTGCCCTTTCTGCATGCTGTGCCTGTGAGCAGTACTTACGTAACAAATAGCAGCTAGCTCCTGACGCAGGGTACTCGCCTCCAGGCTGGATGTTGTTTTCATTGGATTTACTCCACTGTCATAAACTGTAAACTTAGTTCCCATAAGATTTGATCTACCAAAAAATGGAAAATCCAATCACCATTTGTCAGCAATGCTGCCCGAGACATCTATCCTTTACTGCTCTGTGGCCCCAGAGGAAAGGTGAATATTGAGTACAGAGAGTTGTTATTTCGAACCCAAACTACATGGCAATTCTTGGATTAAAGGCCAAAATGACAAAAATGTAAAGGTACAGTACAGAAGTGTATACTAAAGGTCCCTTAGATCATGCTGGAGATTTCTGATAACATCTTGCAAACTAGGAAATTCCAGAAAGCTGTAAGGAAACACTCGGGTGGGGTTATTTTCTGTGTCTGCCTGGTTTTTAAAATACACTTACTCACTACAAAACCATCTGCTTTCTTACCTGACTACTAAACTCTGTTAGAATATAGAGAGTGACTTTTATAAAGCCATAAGTGAGATCAAATCTTTCTTATTGCAATGGAAAGGAGTGCAAAATACAGTGCAGGCACAGATGATGCAGGCACAGAGGCGGACTGGTTGTACAACGTGGGGACAGACAGAAAAGGAACACGTGGTTTTGAAATAATTCCACTACCTGTAAATAACTAATTCGGATCTTAAGGAACAGACAAAACCAAAGGGATTTTCATAATGTGTAACAGTGCATTCCAAAGTATTTATATCAATAGAGGCTAGACACAATGTACTCATGCACTTCTGAAAATCCCATTAAGATAAGTTGTGCCGGTACACCCTTGAGAATCTGGCCTTTGAGCACTTAAGAGTCCTGCTGACTTTTAATAAAATGTGATCCTGTAAGTACTTGAGACATTTTTGAAAATATGCCTGGTGATCTTTAAGACCATGACCACAGGATGTAGTCAAGCCTCTAACTAAAAAAACGTAGTGGATTACAGGCTTCTTAATACCAAATAAACTTTACATTATATAAAGAAAATTCCTAGACTTATCACTGTTTACCTCAGTTTTCCAATAAAACTCTCTCCACCCCGAGACAGGTCAGTTGGGTCTATAGAGATGAGGTAATTAGAGGTTTTACTCTTCTTTCGTTTCCTTCCAGCCAACAGAAACACCTAAGCAATGCAAAAAAACATATTCTAGAATGCTGAAGGGGTTAGCACACACCACTTCCTGCTTTGATATAAGGAAACCATAAGCAATTTTTCTGTCTTCAAGCATCACTAGCAAAGTAACAGAAGATCTCCTGGGATTCAGCAAAACCAGGAAAAAAAATCTGGTAAGGGAAAATGACTTCTCAACCACTCATTCCATTATTTATAGTTTAAATAATTAAATCTGATCTATTCTGTTAAATGTTTCATTCTAACTTGCTCTGGCTCTTCCAGCTGAATTGAAAGTAGATGCTTTTCAGGCCACAGAATGCAGAGAGCCCCAACTGCTGACAGTCACATTAAGGTGCCATGCATGGATTATTTAAGGCCAAAGATTGGACATATGAAGAAAGGCAGTGCAAGAAGGTGATACTGTTGTTTGGCTTTGGGAAGACTTGTAGGGTAGATCTAGCAAAAGCAAAAATGTATTCAAAATATAAAACTACATTTTCTTTGTAAGACTTCTTCAGATTTTAATTTTTTTTTTTTAATATTCAGATGCAACTGGTATGCCATTCAAGTTATGTTATGACCTTTTTACCATGCTCCCTTTCCAAGTGGAGGTAATAAGTAGGGTACATCCCTCGGTCCATTCCCTTCTTGTCTCTTGTGATCCTGCACTTGACAGTGACCCCCTGTGGGGCAGGTCTGACAGCAAACTCCTCCAGGTCATCCACATCTATGAGAGGCTCATTTGTGGAAGGACTGGGGGCTGAGGCCGCTTCCTAAAACAATAAGCAAAATTCGGAGTTGTTTAGCTTCCATTTACAGCAAGGTTATAAGCACAAAGGAATGGCATTTGGTAGAAGCTGCACTTTGAAAGAGTCAAACCAAGGGCCATGTTGTCTTGCTGGTGCTCTGTGTACAGACCCACAGAACAGGGTGGCTGCACAGACAGAATGCTGTACAGGGGTTACAGAGCAAACCCTGGCTCACACATTCCCATCTCACCACACTCCTTCTGCCAGAAAGGCCATGCTCAAGGACAGGGGTGGTCTTTGATGAAAGGAAGAGATGGGATAGGGAGCAAGAATTTAAGCTCCAGAGAGATCTAACAAAGGTGAGAAGTCAGTGCCCTTATAAAAGAACAGGGCACCATCAATTGGTTTAGCAAGGGCTTGTGATTTTGAATATTTGAATCAGCCAAAGTCTTATTTTATGTTCGGATGGTAGCAGAGAGAAAAGGGTGGGAAAATGCCCAGAAAAAGTCAATGGAAACAAAAGATCCTTCTGAGCACCTGCAAGAGGTAGGAAGGTAAATATTTACTGTTTCTCTTTCTCTCCATTCAAGTTCAGACAATATTTGCCATTCTTTTCTCCAAGTCGTTATTTTCATTGCTTGCTCTTGCGAAGCCTGAGAGCTATCACAGTAAATCACCTTGGAGATACTCTAGTGCATATTAAAAACAGAACAAGAAAGCCAGGCCTGTCCTGAGTGCACCCTGAAATCGTGCAGCTTGCAGCAGCTTGCACACTCCTTTTTCAGCCCTCTCCCCTCACCTTATTAGATTTCTTGCTCGTGGCAGAACCAGGCCGGGTGTTACTGTTTAACTGTGAAGAACTGGAGCTGTCTTCATCTTCCTCATCTTCTTCCTCATCAAAATTCATGCTACTTGAAATGCCTGAGGGGAAAACAGCACACTTACATGAAATAGTGATAGATTAACGCTGCCCATACTTGCTGTAAAACATCACTTACACGCTGCTGCACCCTTAGGTGAGTGAGGGGGTGTGTGAGAGTGGTTCACTGTGTGAGGCAGTGCATGAATACACGGGTCAGACAGCAGCTCTCCTGAGAAACATTCAAGTCAAAGAGAAAGGAAACGTCATGGTTTCCATTCCACAGAGAGGACCAAGTTACCCAGTGATACAGGAGCAAATATCTGGTTAGGAACTAAATTCAGATCACCTTCATCCAATCAAGTACTTCAAACACAACACAAAATCATAAAGCTGAAATTGGAGCTGAGAAGACAACCTAGCACAGCCACTTGGAAACCCTCACAATTAAAATGCAAGCCCTTTTATAGCACGCTTTTAGCTGTGTGATCTGCTGAAGAGCACACCTTAGACCAAGAAGAAACATTCACATCAAGGAAATGTTCTCCTGCATCTTTATTTCATGCAAAGAATAGTATCAGCCCAGGCCAATGGAACTGCCTTATAGCACTTGAAAATTTGACTTTATAGGAATTTCAAAACCTCAGACATTTCAAAGGGAAACACAACTTTGAACATCAAACAGGTCTTAGCAGCAAAAAGCATCAATTATGGGACATTTGCCAGGCCTAGTTTCTCAAAGAGTATCCTACAGATGAAGCCACCCCATATCCAAGTTCAAGCTCTCTAAATTCCATGTATTACAGGCTATAGTCTATCCTTTAAAAAAACCCAAAAACATCACTAGGTCCAGAATTCCCATTATGGGTAAGTCCAGTGTAGGATAAATGGAATGCAGATTTCCAGAGCCAAGCGGCATGGG
Source organism: Brachypodius melanocephalos (assembly GCA_013398615.1). Lineage (NCBI taxonomy): Eukaryota > Metazoa > Chordata > Aves > Passeriformes > Pycnonotidae > Brachypodius > Brachypodius melanocephalos. The sequence goes on from VZSR01000499.1 coordinate 1,368,119, forward strand.
CATAATTAACTTTTTCCTTCTGTACTCACCAGGAACATGATCCAGGGCGACAAGGCTGGATTGGGAGGTGGAAGAGGACCAGGATGTATTTGCATGGGGATCTGGGAAAGGAAAAAATCCAAGGGTTTGATTCTGCAAACCCTTAATTGAGTGAACAAGCCTAACCTGGCGAGAGGACTCCACACATGGCTAAAGGCTTATGGGGTGGGGCCACAATGCTGCTGCTTGGATTCACAATTTCTGCACTGCACAATCAAATTCACCTTCTACCTGCTTATACCTGCTGTGATCATCACTTCCAGTACCTTGAATAAAGTGTTAAAAAAGCCCTGGGTCACAGAGCTGAAGCTTCAGCAGAAAATCATTCACACTGAGCAGTTGTGCCACCAACGCTTCTGTGCGTGTCAGATGGCTGAAATTATACTTCAGTCCCTGTGCCTACTGTGTCCTCATCATCAAAAGATGAAATCAGGCTCTCTAAATTGTTTTTCTAGGAGCTCCAGGGATATGCATAAAGATTTTATTGTAGTTTGGTCTTCTGGATTATGAACTTGGTCTGTAACAAGCAGACACTAAATGAAACTGATGTACAGAAATACAGACAGCAGGTATAGACTCAGTAATCATTTTCTTCAGTTCAAATTTTGGAACAGATGAAGAAAAAGACAGCAAAAAAGGCATTAAAATACTTTTTGCTTTTATTGCTGCTTCCAATTACTTCAGTGCATATCCCTTTAGAATATCCAGATGCACACTGGATAGTGAAACACCACCAGAGTAGGAAGAGTGAGGGTATAGAAGTAAACCAGGAGCGTAAGCAGTGCATTCAGCTGCCCTGTGAAAGTTCTCATTATCCACTTCTTCATCTCCGCCAGTGCTGACATACACCACAGACCACAACAGCAAAACCTTTCAATAAGACCTGGTTATGCAAGGGAGGCCTGAGTTCACAGGTCAACAGATATTTTCAAAGCCTGTAGAATTCATTCATTATTAATCACACACTCATTAATCACAAGCATTATTTCTTAATAAGGACAACAGTGTTCTAGGCTCTATGCATGGGTAATAGAGACAGTCCATCTCCTCAGCTGGCAGCTGCACAATAAAGCCATAATTCGTATCCACAGACAGAACTGGTTTATTTCCACACCTGTGCTCACTATTTCACACCAATACTTTAGTGGTGAAAATCCTGTGCCAGCCTTAGAAAAGTCTGTGCTCACGATCTGTGGGGAAAAGCGTTTCAGGAGCTCCTGTTCTGGAATTCAGAAATGAAATTAATCCCTTTCCTAAATCTCAAAACTTCAGGTGGCAAAAAAGAACTAAGACCCCATTGCTCATTCCATGCCCTTTACAGAGACATATTGGAAACTGGTAAGTGTGAGGACTACATGTTAGTTATTCAGTGTTAAAACTTCTGGAAGTCTGACTCTGTCCTAGTGACTCATTTGCCAGGGAGGAACTCTACAGATTAACACTCTGGAAATCAAAAGGACGAATATTTCCTACAGGAGGAAAATTATTCTAAGATGGCAATTTCCAACAGATGGAGAAATCAAATAAAGCATTTGGCATTTTCTTGCAAGTGGCATATTCTTTTCACACTCAGTAGCCTATAACCTCTTGTCTTGTTACAGAACTTGACTCACTGGGGAAGGAGAGACACGTGCTAAAAGAAGCTTCTCTCCATCAGGTCAGTGCCAGAGAGCAGAACAGGCATGAACCAGGGCTATGCAAATCCAATGGGATTTAACTTTCTCCACGAGAACAGTTAGCATTTCATAGAATCATAAGAATAAGATGAGTTGGAATGAAGCCTTCAGGATCATGGAGTCCAGCTCCTGGCCCTGCACAGGACACCCCACACACCATGTGTCCCAGAGCATTGTCCAAATGCTTCTTGAACTCTGTTGGGCTTGGTGCTGTGACCATTGCCCAGGGGAGCCTGTTCCAGTGCCCAACTCTCTGAGTGAAAAATCTTTTTCTAAAATCCAACCCAAACCTCCTCTGACTCAGCTTCAGGTCATTCCCTCAGGTTCTGTCCCTGATCACCCTAGAGAGGAGATTGGTACCTGCACCTCCTCTTCCCCTCATGAGGATGCTGAAGACCACAGTAAGATCTCTCTTCAGTGTCCTCTTCTCCAGGCTGAACAGACCACGTGCCCTCAGGTACTCCTCATACAGCTTCCCCTTCAGACCCTTCGCCATCCTGGTGTCCTCCTTTGGACACTCTCTAGCAGTTTAATGTCTTTTCTACACTGTGGCACCCAAAACTGCACACAATATCCAAGGTGAGGCTGCCCCTGCTCAGAGCAGAGCAGGACAATCCCCTTCCTTGCCTGGCTGGCCATGCCGTCCCTATGTCCCCAGGACACAGCTGTCCCTCCTGGCTGCCAAGGCACTGCTGGCTCATGTTCAACTTGTCTTGGACAAGGGCCCCCAGGTCCTTTTCTGCAGAGCCTTATCTTTGTGTCCTTCTCCTGCTCCTATTCCATGCAAGAGAAGGCCTGGAGACAGCAACTCTAAACCCTTTTCAGGTGACATGCCAGTAAGGACATGCCACAGGCAGTGAACTGGCAGTGGGGATCCACATGAAGAGCTTTATCGTTGCATAAAGTAACTCATGAATGGTGGGATACTCAAAACTTTCTCAAAACAAGCATCCTCTGCTGGTATCAGGCAGCAAACCACACACACATAATAAAAATAATTTACAGAGATGCTGCTGGAATTGTCTTAATACCTGTCTTTGTGCGTCATCCAGCATAGCTCTCCTGCTAATAAAAACAAATAAACTCCAGTATTACCGTTTAAATAAAAGTGTCCCCCTCACCTCAACTTGAAACACACACTAGTGGTTCACTTAGCAGTGTCTGTTCTGAGCAGGAGTATACTCAGACGTGGTAAAAAAGGTCGTATCGTATATCTGAGAATATACAGAAGCAACGCAAACCAGAAAATTTCCACTCTGCTTCTATTAAAAATAAACACAAATTTGGGGAGAATAAAAATATATGATAACCTGGCAAAAAAACATCAAAACCAGAAGTGTCCCCCAGAGTAAAAATCTGAGTGCTGTGACCTAATTTGCAAAGTCTGTGGGTACTTTTTAAGTCAATCAGCTTCAGTTTAGTAGTGTGCCCGACAATTAAATATTCTGAGCCATGGTCTAAGGCAGCACAATCACCACACAGATCAGAACTTGTTAGTCATGCCCAACATCCCTGCAACTCAAATGCCCAGGAAATAGCTCACTTGGAGAAAATCTGCCCATTTCAGTTGGAGCTACTCACATCTGCAGGGTAACATCCCAGAAAAAAATGAATCTTAGTGAGAACTGCTCTGCAGACAAGAGGCAGCATTTAGGTATGAATAGTCCATTCTACACGAGTCAAGTTTGCACTTACATTTTGCTCTTTATACACAAAGAGTTTATTCTTAAAGCATCAGAGCACTCTTGGCTTGAGCCATCTTTGCTTCAAAAGCTGAACACTGAAGAAGAACAACTCCAAAGCAAATGTCTTCAGAAAACGCTTTGTGAGGGTTTGGGGATTTTTTTTTTCCTTCCTACCGTTAGTGTCTAAGGGAGATAACAGTACAGGAAGGAAGAGACAGATGCATGAATGTGTACATACACAATCTATCTCCCAAAGCATGCATGCCTCTGGAAAAAGAAAAAATAAATTCCAGAACATTTGAGGACTCTGCGTGGGAAATGCTGCAGAATGTGGTGTACTTTTCACCTCTGCAACTCTGAACAGACACTACGAAAACATGAACAATGTGTAACTGACTGCACCACTAAAATTAATATTCTAGTTTGAATGTTGCTATTTCATGCTGGTTTTTAACCACCAAATAAATGATTTCCAGAGTTGTACATTATAAAATTGTGAACAGATGGATGTGAGCATTGGCATCCGCCTGGTACCTTAATAATGGCACTGCACTGCAGATGGGGAAGTCACACCCCCGAGAGCCTGCAGAGCTCTTGTTCCTTGGGACAAGAGAGAACTTCATTGTTTTATATATTTCTTAGGGTTGTTGTTTTGGATTCTTTGAAGTACAGAACAGAGTCTAACAGGCTGTGATGAGAAGACACACAGAACTAACAAACTCTGCTTAGGCTAGGGCTGAGAGTGAGAATAGTAAATTGAGTCAATGTCCATCAAGCAAGCAGTGAGAACACAAAGGAATCTTTAGCTACTTACCTTTTTTCTGCATTGCTGTTCTAAGATCTTGCTTGCTTTGCTGTTGTTGGCCAGGAGCCACTTTGTCACCATCATCTTCATCATGGCTAGACTGTCCAACAGTGAGAATCTGCACTTGACTTCCTATCTTCTGAACATCATCTTGAAAAGCAGCTGGGCCATCAATCCCTGTCAGACAGCAGCAAAAGCCTGAGTTGTCATTGTGTCAAGAAGTTACTGGAAAGAGAATTGCTCACTCACAAAAACAGCAGCTTTTCTAGGAATCACAGATTGGATGTTCACATTCAATAATATTTCTAGACTTTAACAAGACTAAGCTAGCCTCCAAGGCAAACATTTCACTTTCCACATACTACACTAGATAATCTCCAGGAGAGGATTAGGATTTCACTGGTGCCCTCCTCACCCCAAATCACACCTGCCTCATGCACCAGAAACACTGAAAACTAAGCAGAAAAGAAACACACTGGAGAGAACTGACAAAGAAAACAGATAAAATTTTCATAAGTGCACACAGATGATCCAGAAAGAGATGAACCTGAGTCCTGGGTTATACCATAGCCCCACATAAACACCACTGCAGTCATGAAATACTTTAAAGCTTCAGAAACCTGGAAAATTCACAAGTAGATCTGTCAGTGTATCCAACAGAGGGCCAGCATGTTAACAAGCCTAAATACACCTTTTGAGTTAGGAAAATCGCCATACAGTTAAAACACCAGAGTGAAACTATAAGGAAGATATTACATATTCCCTGGAACCTCCATCCTCTTGAGATGCTTAAATCCCAACCAGGCACAGTCCTTAACAACCTGCTGTGAGCAGGGATGAGGGAGAAGACAGTGCCCAGAGGCACCTCTCAGCCTCAGCCATGCTGTGATCCTGTGGCTTCTGACCACAGCCACAAAGAAACCATTTACCTCCTTATGGCTGTAAATCACCTCCAAAGAGAGAAAAAGAAAATAAGGGGTGGGGGGTGTTCTTACCACAAGCCAACTTAATTTTGTTTCTTCAGGACAGCGAGGTAAAACAGACTGTAAATGTACTTTGGCTCTTAGTTAAGACACAGAGCTGGAATATGTTACTAAATCAGCTACATAAAAATGCACTTCTGCATCTATAAAAATGGTCATATTTTCATGCATGAATATAATAAATAGCATGAGCTGTATATTGCTGCTAGTGTGAAATTTTTGTTAATAAGCAAGCAACATTGTGGAGAGTTAGCACTACAAAGAGCTAATTCCGTAAAGGAATATGGTGCTTCTCCCACCAAACAGAGCTGCACAAACCCTGTGAGAAGGAGCTGCAGGGGTTGGGATTTTTTTTTTTTTTTTGGATTGTGATTTGTAGCAGAAGTCTCCAAGAACACCATTTCATCCTGCTTTGCCAGCAGCTGTCAACTTGCATTAAAAGACAGCTGGATTATACATTTAGCATGCTTAACTGTACTTTGCAATATCTGCTGTCACTGCCACTGCAATACGAAGCATAATTGGAAAAAAGAGTGGTCCATACCCCCAGGAACAGCACTGGCTGTGCAACCATAGATGCAGTCTGACACTGCAGAGGTGTTAAATTCACAGAGTTCAAGACCACAAGGAGTTATTGATTCATCTGCATTACACAGACCCTGGCAATTTCTGCATCAAACCTGCAAATCCTGATTTACTTGCAGCAAAGCTAACAACAACAACCAGCAAATAAATAATCTGTCCATCCAACCTTGAAGGACTAGATAAAGTCCATGGAAATGTTTCTGTGACCTTCCTAGGATGACAATTTCATGTCAGCTCTGTATGATACAGAATGAACAGTATCATCTCCTATGCTCCAGGTATGATATGGCAGTGAAAAGAACTGCATCTTTCTTAAAATTTATCCTAGGATAAGCACCACTGCAAAGATGCTCTAGAACAGACAGGTAGCTGCTCTGTGGTATTTTTAACAGCTTTACAATATTAACCATTATCATTAAAGTGGCTGCCTAGAGATAGGTTCTTACCTTAATACTCTGAATTTCAGAAGTGTTAAGAATCCATGAGTTTAACAAGATGTCTCATGCATATCATATCTAGCCCCCTATTAAGCACTGGATGATACAAACCTAATTTTGAGAAGGAACAAAACACCTTAATTATTCCTCTTCAAAGCAGACATTGATCTGCAGCAAATGAAATGCCTTCGGCAGCACTGGAGATTGCACTGAGGCTGCTTCTTTGGATGCCTGCAGAACATCTGCACTCACACCCCACGCTGTCAGGAACATCGTGTATTATTAGGAGTCAGGACAAAGGCTACACTGGCAGGTCACAGGTTTAGAGAAGAAAAATCAATTTCAGTATTCTGAAGAGTGCATCACTGGTAGAGTGTGTTATTAAGCGTTAGGAATGGTTCCACTGGTGAGCACATTTAAGGGAATGAAATATGTAGCAAGACAGAGAGGATTTAAAAAAAAAGAGAGAGAAAAAAGAACCTCAGCTGCATTAGAACGCTGTAGGTGGTTCATGGCAAATGCAGCATTAACGACATTAACTACTTAATACTTGTTTGTGTGCATGATCTTTGTAGCTACACATGCATCTGTAAAATGGGATTAAATGCAGGCATACATGCATATTTTTCTATACCACGAGGTATAAGTGCATCTTTGTAAGCCATAGTTCAAAAGGCAGCTTTGCCAACACCTACCAAATGTCTGAAAACATCTGAAAAATCCAAGGTTGTGTAACCATGATATTTAAGGTGGATTTCTCCCCTTCTTTGCCTCACTGACTCCTTTTCATCCACTTCCTAGAAGATTAGTTCTCTGTGTAATAAAATAAGCCACTCATCTATAGTTTCTGTGCTTAAGGACATGGTCAAAAGAGGCAAAGTAGCTGAGTGGGTTGTACCAAAAGAGTTTTTATTGCTATGGTCAGCATTTTTTACAGTGCTTCCCAAAAATCAGGTAGTGAAAAAGTCTGACAGAGACTGCTTTGAATACCTGCTAAGAAGAAAGGGGAATTTTTGAGAGGCAAATGTGAAGGAGGGCAGAGAAGAAAGAAGATTGGAACAGTTCTCAGAATACCATTCCCTTCAGAAAAGGCCTTTTGGTACACTTTGACATGATCATGTCTCAGATGAAAATCAGAGGTACCAGAAATGAAAACACAGCATACTGGGGAAAAAAGAAAAGCATCAGTAAATGAGCATTGCTGGCATTTATATCCTGCAAACTACTATTCATCAATGCCTGTATTCTCTTAGCACCTAAAATCTTCTAGACAATGTTTATAAATAGGCAACACCAATGTGTTAAAAGCTGGTAATCTAAACTACTGAATGGCAAACAAGATTATGTATCAGGAAAGGAACACAGCATAAAAAACAAGTCATTCTGTCTCTGCTTTACAAATGAGGAGCTGCAGGATAGGGAAGTTCTTGTTCTCATTTTACAGAGCATTTAAGGCACAAGTTTGATGTATGAAGCTGGGCACACTGCTCACAGACTAAGAATATGATTAAGCCCTTTGCAGATCAGACCTGCAGAGTTGACCAAGGTCAGGCAGGAGGCTTCTGGAAGAGAACAGGCATTTCCTGAGCTCAGCTACTGGTCTGACAAAGGAGTCATAGCCATATGGATAACACCCAAGGCTGTGGGTGCAAATGCTATTCAAGACCTCTGCAGAGCAGCTCTCCCTCCATCTGAGGAATGGCAGCACAACCCTTCAAAGGATGGCCTGCTCTGAGGTCAAGGACAGGGAATCCCAGGGAGATTTGACACAAGAACAAATAGTTTCCATCCTTTAGAGAACTTGGCTTAAAGCACACCCTGCTGTCAATATTTTCTAAGCCATTTCCCATTATATTCCTGTTCTCATAGAGGCTGTGCATCCACTGATAGGGGTTCAAACAACTGCAAAATCACTAAGAGATTTGTTTAGAGGGAAAGGGAACAAACAGAAATTTTTTTCTTGAAAGGACATCTAAAGGTGATTTAGTCCAGACCTCCATTGAACTATTGCTAGCATGAGATCAAGACACTAAAAGCAAGTACTTGAGCACTAAGCTCTATATTCTCTTTGATGAAATCTAAAACAGTAAACAGGAACTGTACATTCATAAATCTTTATCCTTAGGAGGTAAAAATTACATCTTCACAATCAAGTTCATGTGTTGCCAAAGCACAGCCTGAAAGGTTTGTCAGATCTAGAAATAACAGGACTTTTCTTGGTGGAAATTCACTCATTGTTCCTCCTACCCTTTTTATTTAGTGCCCAGGGAAGCCGAGATAAATCTGCTTCACATGAACTTCCCTCCCCCCAGCAGAAAGGAAGTGCTACAGTGAGAAATGATGCTTCTTACCCAAGAATTGCTGCTGCTTTCTGAGCCAGCCAGTGTTAATGTAGCTGCTTGTTACATATGAAAACGGGACAGGATGCACAAATCAAAACACTCAGACAGGCGTGAAGGAGAGAGAAGAAACCCAGAAGAAGCCAACCAAATCACAACATGGAATAGCCACCCTGGCAGGAAGAGCTCTGTGTGTCAGAGCAGATCAACAGCTTCCTGGCTCCCAGAAAGTCAGCAGGAAATACCCAATGTACCACTTACATTTAAGGTACAGCACAAGGGGAAAACTTGTGCAAAATCACTGTTTATTTTGATATTTTAAACACGTCCAGGTTTCTCTGACAAAAAAGAAATCTTCCTTTATGTTGTCCGTGGCAGTTCAGAGCAGGGTTTTCCTAGAATGTACTTACATAGTCTAAGTGCAAGAGTTTTAGGAAGAAAAACTAAACCCAACCAATCATCAATAGCTTTTCACAGAATGATTCCTGGATTTTCATGTCAGAATTCACTGTATTAACTCCTGGCTTCTCATGCTTTTCTGGGGTTTTTTAAACATTCCATTTTATCTTCCTGATTTGCCCCATTCACTGCACACAGCCAAAAAATGCACTTTATCCTGCGTATTTATGAACTTCTTTGTGAACCTATCCCCCTACCTTAGGGAGAAAACCCCACCAAATAAAGTAACGACTCCCCTATGCACCTGTAATACTTTCGTGAATCTCTTTTTAAAAAGAATCATCAAGATATTTGATAGCTAAAGATGCTCTGGTTTTGTAATATTATGTAGGGCACGTACTTTTCATAGGTTCCTGCTGCAAATATTTTCACTAATTTGCATGATTTTTCTGTTGAACCACCTAGTGATGCTGTACACTGGGTTCACTGCTATCCTGAATCACCCCAATCTGCCACAAATCAAACCAGAATTTGATCCACTATCTCCATTTGAAAGACAACCATTTCACATATGCATTTGTTACATCTGGGTTTTTTTTTTTTTCCCAATACCGAATATTATGCCAAGCCATAAACTGTGAGACTGAAGCGTTCAGAAATACCAGTTTAATGAGCTAAGCTACTACAAAATGTCATCAATTTACTGCAGTTCCAGGCTCTGTCCCACAAAAGTTATGGTTCTTTTTAAAAATAGGCACAGTGCACACTGCACATTGCCATTAAGACATACCAGTAATAATCACAGATTTAGAAGAAATTGCTGAATGTTACCCATCACAGAATTACAAAGTGCACTGAAAGGAGCAGTTAGCTACATTCCTTTTCCTATGCCAGTGTAACCTCATTAAACCTGATATTTCTCTCACGTTTGTCTTCAGCGCATTGTTCTGATCACAGCTTCATCACTCTTCAAGCCACTTAAAAAAGCATTACACATCTAAAACCAGAGTGCAGTCATTACACTACAGCTTCAACAGCTACTCATGTATAATTCAACAATTTTTTGCTCTGAATTAGCTTCTTATTTATAGGATCTGCTCTAAGTGTTCTTTTTTCTTAAAACACAAAGAGCTGGGCTATGCTTAGAAAGAGAAGGTCCACTATAGCTAAATACTAACAAAAACCTCTAAAATGCTATTTTAGCATGTTAAGTGCACTCACCCTTCCGTATTCATCCTGCTCATTTATGGGACATAAAAAGGTTACACTCAGAGTGGAGACAAACCTGAACCAGTTGCAAAGCTAAAAGCAGAACCTAAAATTTCCCAAGATTTGCTCTAATTACCAATTAACTCCCTCCAACAAAATCTCTAGTGCTAAAACATGGCATAAAACCATTTCCCCTTCATCCATTTTCATAATTAAACCTGAAGTTATTAGCAAATCCATTCAATACTGTTATAAAAAAATCTTTCATTAAGACTCACATTTATTTTTAAAAGTAAATGAAAATTAATGCAAGTTCCACTACAGAGTTCAGTTAACCACTTGCATTTTCTTCATTCTTAAGCTCAAAATTAGCTATGTCTGTAGTGGATTTATCAGCAAAATTCCTCTGGAATTTTAAAGACGCATTTGGTTTTACTTTTACATCCAATAAAAAAAATATTTTGCAGCTTTGATAAGGATGGAAAACTGGAAATCCAGTCATAATCCTCCCAAGTTTACAACACTGTCAAAGGTAAACCACATATTATTCCAAGGGTGAAATTATACATGAATGAACAGCTAAATCTCAGTGTACAGAAAAAGTAGACAAGGTGGATGAGGTGCTATGTGTATGCCCTGAACATAGTTTGATTGATTTTATTGGGTTCTAATCATCAACATGAACTTCAGGAGAGGAGATACTCAGCGTTTTCTTAGCTGTAATTAATGTGTAATTGATGAATAACACCTCCACTCTCTGAAAACTTGGAACTGATGAGCAAATGCTGAAGGCCAGGGAAGAGCTTCCATAGCAGAACAGGATGAGCAATAAGAATTACAGCAGAGGCTGAGGTTTCTAGAGCTTAAAATATTACTTCCAAATACATGGAGCAGTGTCAGCATGCCAGAGTTCTCAGTCTACACAAATTGACTTTACTGTTACTGACACAACCTGCTTTTATTAACATAGGCCACCGTTTGCCTGCTTCGGGGATTTTTCAGAAGATGAGTAAAATTATAACTGGCACGTGAGAAAAATACTAGGTGTTACCTGCTGTGGGATAATAAAAAAACTGTGCAGCACAGTATCTTCAGTTCTGAACACAGTACAGACACAGGCACGGCAAAAGAGGTATTACAAGAGAGAAAACAGAGCCTCAAGGCTATGCCCTAACCATGATTTAAGTATTAGCTCACATAATGCTCTCTTACAGGTTTTCATTTAAACTAGCAAAAGAATTTTTACTCTTCAGCAAGATGTACTTCAAAATAAAATTTGCATTTGTATTACTATGCTGGAATGTCCTTACTTTTTACATTAAACTGGGAAACGTTCTTTCTGTTCATTTATTTTGCCAATAATTTTTACATTCAGTTAATTTTACCTTTGACACACACCATCTTTTCTCAAATACATGAATAGCCTTGAGCTCAGGGCGAGGCTCTAAAGCCCGTGTAACCTAGCTTCCCTTGCAGCCAGAAGAACTACAAACAGAGATATGCTGTAGATTCAGATTTCAAGAATTAAGCTGCAATACGCTAAGGATTTTACTAAGGAAGGCTCAAGTCCTGCAAAATCCCTACAGATAAGCCCCAATACTGTGACCTCAATAATTAACCTTATTATTCATTGCTATCTTTAAAGAGACTTGTCAAGGATATACACTACTTTCTCACTGAAGCAACAGTGGAGAAACTGTTGGACATGCACAAGACAGGAATACAGTACAGCCCAGGCAGGACAGTCTTACAGTGGCCTTATTCAAGAACTGCAAATTATTGGAAAGCTATTTCATTTCATTAGTCATTCAGCACCAAATAAAAAGTAACTGTATGTGGTACAACAGCCTCCCTTTTTCTGTGATATAGATACATATATACATATAAATAAAATTTAAATACCAGTAAAGTAGCTCATTACTTCTTCCACCTAGCTCAAATTGTAAATCTAAGAGTGGCAATGTCATTTCTAGATACCCCTTTGTCATTACCAATAGTGTATTTTTTTCATCTACCTAACCATACACAAAGTCATTGCAGAAAACGTTTCATACAAACACCTCCCATTTGTCAGCCAGGTGGGACAAAGTAACACAAGTAATAACTTGGAAAACCCTTTGAGGATGTTATCTCAGTTTTGTTGAATTGATTTTCAAAATGTCCCCTTAACCTGTAATTTGTACAGTTTAAACCTCACTCAGAGTCTGGACAGAAGCAGCTACAATTCAAAACTGCTTCTCCAAAAAAAGATTAGTTTCAGATAATCTAAAAAAACACACTCTAGTAAGATGGTTCTCTTTTTATACTATTGCAGGAGAACACCATCATCTTTCCTTCAGAACTTTCTTCCTCCTCTGCAATTTGAACAAACACTGTCCTCTGGAAAAGGCTCCATATACAAATTTTTTGACTCCAAGGCTGTACACGCCCAGACACAACCAAGTCACGTGCATTTTTCAACCTCAGAAAAATTTCAGAAAATTACTTTTAGACAATTTTCAGATTTTCAAACAAATTATATTAAAAACAAGAGAGAGAATTGATGGCAAAATAATGACTTTAACATCTGACATGCAGCTGCATGCAGCTAACCTTTGTGTTTCCCTTTCTTCTCCTTTCTGGTGCTGCTACTCTGACAGCTCGCAGCTGCTGCCTTGGCTTTTTTAGTTGGTTTCGGAGCTTGGGCGTCCACTACCACCTTTACATCTTCCTGTTCAGCCTCCTGCACTGCTTCAGAGAGTCAGGGTACCCCACCAAAAAAGAAAATAAACAGAGAGAGAAGAGAGAAACAAAGAGAGAGACGAGAGAATGAATTGAGAACTTTGCAAAGGCATAAAAGAGAAAGCAAACATAGCAGGCTTTGGTATTTCAGACAATTCATGCAGTGAGGAGAGCCAAGTATACCGGAATTTGCAAAGCTACAGTAAAAATCTGAAAGTGTTAAATTAGCTGAGATATATTTCCTTACATTTTTCTTTCTCACAATTATATATCAACTCCTAACTTTGGGTCCAAAAGTGACATCAGAATACTACTCTTTTACTGAGCTATCGTAGAAAGCATTTTTCCTCATAGTAAAGCTCTGCCAGAAGGATCAACAGTGGCAGCATGAAGGCAGAAAAATCTTATTTTGACTTTGTAGCATCCACGCTTAAAGCTACATCCTACCTCTCTAAACAAGGAATCATCTGAAGGTTACTTTGAAAGCACATCTTGCACAAGTGTAACACAGCATGATGAGTAGATTGGCCACGCATTTTATGGTGAAACTATACCTAAGCTGAATTTAAAAACTCTTCCTACTTTGTAGTATTCACAAATTAATTAATTCCTTGGAAAGACTCTCTACAAAATATGCACGGCATAAACTGTAAATGCCAGCATAATTCATGCAGTGCTTCTTGTTTTCAAAGTAAAAAGAGGTTTTATCATTTTCCTAAAAGCATGACACACTTTGAGGTCAATATTTGAGTCTCTGAAAGCAATGCACGCTGTAACTCTTTCCTCTGGCTAGAACAAACCTTGAAGTTAGATAAATATCACAAATGCCTTTGTGAAATGCGTAAAGAAACTGTCAAACTTCACATTCCATACTACAGATGGGCACTAAGAGATTTTGGGGTTGGCTGCTGGTCACTGGTAAGTGCTAAGCCCCACTGGTTTCATGTGGTGACCATGGCTCCTCTCCCTGGCACATGGGCCTCCCACCCATTCTTTTTCCTAAAACTAAAATACTTTCTTTAAAAGGACAAAAAGAGTTCACTAAGGATCATTACAGGAAAGAATTGGTTGCCCTAAAATTACTTTAAAAATATTGAGACAACTTCTTAAACACCCAAAAGACTAAATGATTCTCAATGACGTGTGGACTGACACTATTCTCTCTCTGAAGGGGAAAATTCTCCCTAACCTTCTGGTCTGTGAAGCAACTTTCCTCTTCAGCAAATCCTTCAAGCTCAGGGATAGAAATAGAAACGCCAGGGAGATTCTCAGAGGAGAAAGATGAAACAGATTTAGTCATGTGTGTGTAGACTGCAGCTCCCAAACCCGCTGCTCCCCTCCCCAGCACAGCAATCTGTTATGAGTAGCACTGCATTCACAACACAGCAGGCACCTGAGGCACTCAAGAAACACATGCTCCTCTTCTCATTGTGCAGAGGAAGGGTTCCAGTTCTACAGAGAATATACATTAAATTATCAGAGGAGAGACTGGAAGTCCAAATAAACAGCCTGGTTTTTCACATCTGTCAATGTCAAACACTAATCAGAGGACTGCAATCCCTTTTGCTGAGTGGAAGGCAGCACTGGAAATGAGTAGGACCAAATCAAAGGAGGCAGTGCACAGGGAAAATGGCACATAAAAGACAGTACACTGGGACTTACCTCCACAGGCATGGCAGCCTCAGACTAAGCAGGGAGCCAGAGTCAGCTCCCCACAGTCTTTAAATAGGTGTGATTTGCCGACCCAGCACCTCTGCTATATTTGTACCTCAGCCTCTCTTTCAAATCTAGGCTGTGTTCTTTTAATTGTTTTGAAGACCATAATCCATGTTATAATTAAATTCAGTACTTTACAAATGACCTATATTAAATGGCCAGGCAGTTCTCTAAATCATTTTAAATTTGGCTGTATTCGTTCACTCAGAAGCACCACTTACTTGGTCCAAAGCAATGATCAATCAGCAAAGGATGAAACTTTCTGACATTATTAATTACAAAGTTAAAGATTTATCTTCTCTACCTTGCCAGCCATCCTTTGATTTAAAAAGTAAAGCCCTGAAGTTTTTTTGAGTTACTTTTGCCTCAAAACTTTGAGCAAGAGGTATCTGATTATAAGTTCAGTGAGGGAGCTCCAAAGGACAGAGAAGGGAATATTTCCATTGCTTTACTCTGTGAGGCAGAGAACAGGATTTCAGCCCAGTAACCATTCCGAGCGTTATGCCTTGGCTGCTGTCTGTGGTAAATGGGCCTTTCAGACACAAGTGATGGAGGCTGCAAAATAAGATTTAAATCATAACGATAATGATACTGTGCCTGGGTTCATGGAAGGAATTGGCACAGGATGTCCTGTTTCTAAAGGATACATTTCTGAGCATTACCATTACATTTAAAGTACTACCTCTTTAATAATTCCAAACGTAATCCCAACATGCCATCTCCACCACAAAACCATCTCTTTCTTAGCTATTTGGTAGTTTTAGCAATTCGATAAACAGCAGACCTCAGCTAAGGCTCACCCACTCACTCACTGATGTTTACTCTGTGCTGTCTGCAGATACCAAAGGAAGTTTGCTTTCTGTACAAATCCAGTTCAGGGCAGTTGGTTATATCCTTGCATTTAGGCAAGCTCCTGTCATCAGGCCAGCCAGGATTTGGATCCTTGCAGCCTGCAAACCCAAAGGGACAGGCCTGTGAGCCTCCCCTGCTCAGTTGGTCCAGCAGGCTTGGATGTGGAGCAAAGTGAAAAATCCTGGCTTCTGTTTCCAGTGCTTTCTCCTGCCCTGGGGAGTTGGAAGAAGGACCATTTCTAAGCCCTGTGTACTCGCTCTGCAGCTGGTCATTAGCATGTGCAGCTTTGAACCTCTCCAACCAGCATTCCTTCCAGGCTGCCTTTGTGGAGATGAAGCAAGTCAGAGAGGCAGTGTTTATCCCAGCCACGCTGTCAGGGGATCAAATGTCTTCCCCTCTGCCCTCCGCTGCATCTTTAGATCATTATCTAACAGACTAACAAGAATTTCCCTTCTCAGCAGGATGGAAACCTTGAGGTTAACTCTAGCCTACATTTTCCACAGGCTCTAGATAGCCCCATAAAACAATTTACAACTCCCTGCAAGAAAGCCTGAATAAGGAAAATGAGATTAACTGGCTCTCTAAATAATATTCACTGATACAACAATATGATTATGTCCTTCTCTGGACATCAAAAAGTTAAAAACAATT
Organism: Brachypodius melanocephalos; assembly: GCA_013398615.1. NCBI lineage: Eukaryota > Metazoa > Chordata > Aves > Passeriformes > Pycnonotidae > Brachypodius > Brachypodius melanocephalos. The sequence goes on from VZSR01000499.1 coordinate 1,384,216, forward strand.
TATTTATCCTCTGGTGCTGCCTATCATTAAGAACCTTAAATGCAGCTACATGGGGATGAAATTTCAAAGACTGTCACTCAAAATTGCATTAATTTCAGTACAGTTGCCCATTTACGCAGCTTTAAAAATCCCTATTGACATTATCTTAAACAGCAGGAGATTAGATTTGAAAATCTATCCTGATACTTCATATGCCCCACTCCAGATTATTAAAATCTTCACTTAAAAAACCCAGAGATTTTCCTTTTCCATAAGAATTATTTGTTTGTACTAGAATTTGCATTCAGAGAAGAAAAATAATGGGGGAGACCAAGTTCTGTAGTGAGTCAGCATTCCAAACAAAAATCCACTGGACTCTCCGACGTGGTATTTCATTCTAGTTTGAACTTAATAAATTTTAAAAAATACTTTTGAGATAAATGCCAAGCTTACAAAGAAAACAACTACATGACTTTAATTTCAGTATTATTCATCCATGTTCATTAAATCAAATAGTGATTGCTAACCTCAATAGCGTATTAAAAAAAGTATTTTTTGGGAGACAGAAAGGAGCACAGATTGCAATATTAATTCAGGATCTGAGATGAAAAGAAAAGAAGAACAGTCTGCTAACATAATACAGGTGAGTGTGGAAGGGCTTTGTCAAGGCAGACAAGGGCAGTGTCCCAGTTTTGCCTTGCACCACCAATGGCCTAACTCAGAAAAGGGGAAAAAAAGAAACCTCTCCATAGGCCAGCAGTGTGATGGACAACACTCCAGGTTACAGGGATAAAGCTACAATGCACAGTCAAATAAAAGGATGCAGTTTGTAAGCATGTGAGCCAACTGTGATGCAGACAAAAGTTCTTTTTCAATTCTGTAAATTACCCACATATATTTATATGAGTGAATGAAAACATAAAACACGTCTTTCCATCTGGACTTCATGATGAGAAGTTCACACAGGAAGTAAGTTTCAAAGTAGCATGAATGAAAATGCAGATTTCTTTCTGCCATTTGTATGACCATATTTCTTGATATGAGTGCTTGCACACTCTTATGATCTTAGAGGAAGAAAAATAAATCTATGAATCATAACTTACCAATCTCTATCACATAAAAATGCCATGTGCTAAAAAAAGGGTGCTTTTGATCAGTACATTATGTGAAGAATGAAGTAAATGAAAAATCACAGACAGAAAAAATAATTCTAAAATTGTGCAGTCTGTCTGGAAAACACTAAGTAGAAAAGAGGCTGAACCAGACAATGAGGTATGTGAGGTAAATATAAGGCAAATACTGTATAAGAGAAATATTCATTCTATTTACCAACATCCTCTCAACAATAAAAGTGAAACCCAGAATGAGTACCATGCAAAGAACTATCAGCTACAGTTCAGCCAGGGTGTACCTTAACAACTCAATATGAATTGACTGTCCTTTTCTTTCCTGTTGCCTCAGATGCTCTAGTGTTTCATTGCAAGAATGGCTTCTTGCTTTTCATTGTGAAGTTCTAGTCTTAGTCAATCTTCCTGTTTATTTGGGCTGTTATTTATTATTATTTAATCAACTTAGATTCTGAATTGGTCTAGTATTTCTACAATCATTTACAAAACACTGGAGTCTATCAGAATTATTCAGAAGATGGACAAACCCCTGATATTTTACAGTGCAGTGAAATATTTTTATTAGTTTTACATAGACCACACAAATAGTTAAATCCAGGGACCTGAATTAGGACAAGGACTTTGGTGTGTTAGTTACTGTTTAATCACATGCAAAGATTTGATTCCTGCTTCAAAATGCTTATAATCAAAGGCATTACTCCTCCAGCTAGTAACTTACAGTCAGATTCCAGATTCCCCAAACCTTATTGCCAATAAATTCCCTAAGGGTCCTTGCAGTTTATGCCTCTAACAGTGATGTGATGACTGGGCTGATGTTGCAAACCTGAAAATACTCAGAAGTGAAATGGGATGGGTTTTTTAGTGCTAAAAAAAAAGGAACCAATGTACCTGGGAACTTGGTGCTGCTTAAGGACATTATTAAAAGCTCATTGGTCTAAGAGTTCCTCAGAGAGAACAATGGAAGGAATTAAATAAAAGATTCTTCTTAACCCCCACATAGCTGCTGCCTAATCCTGGCGAGGGGGAAGGCAAAGGAAGCATGCAAAGTTGAGAGCTGATAGCAATGAATTAGACTTTGGGAAGCAGACAACTAATGAGGGAAGCTAAAATGATCTATGAAAAACCTATGCCAGGAAGATTAATGACAGTGATAAATTATGTAATTACTTTGTGATACTGGAGCCTTGAAGGCAGGACTGGGCTTTAATTGCCCTGAGCCTCCTTGGGGGGTTCCACCCACAACCTGCCCATGGGCTTTCCTCCAGCTGAGCCCAGGGCTGTGCTGTGGGTGCTGCTTCCCAGCCTGTCTCCTGGCAGCATCCTGGCACTACAGGCAGCTCATCTGCCCAACAGGGATCTGTGCACTGCAGCATCTCCTTCCCACCCTTACTGGTACCCTGGAGGGCCCTGGTTCATCCCTGGCCATGTCTGGGACTGCAGGGAATCCTGTTGGCAGCTCTGCCTGCCGTGTTTGCAGCCTTTGGGGTGGGACTCTGCCTGCCAGGGCGTTTCCTGTGCTGGGGGCACCCTCAGCTCCTGGCTCCTGAGATACTGCCCAGCACAGAACACAGCTAAATATAAAGTAGTAACTGAAGAGTAAATACACTTTAAGTGGGACATTAAAGATAAGGGAGTTTCTCAAGCCATTTCCTCTAAAATTGTTCAGAACCAAGAACCATAAAAGACCTGTGAAACACTTTCTACCCACTGCCCTCTGCTCCTTGCTGCTGGGTTAGTTTGTTTATTTTGGAAGAGCACTGGTGCAGTAAGGACTGCTGACAAATCAAAAAGACGCTTTAAAGATTAAGGTGAAGAGACTGTGGCTGAAGTAAAGATTTCAGAACATATGCTTATTGGAAGTTGGGTATTTTGCCCACATGATGTTTGGAGTGCTGCCTGATCTCTCAGTATTAACAGCCCTTTGCAAAGAATATTCCTTGCTATCTTCAAAAAACAAACTAATACCTACTCATTCCAAGGTCAGTGAAAAACAGGGATGTAGAGAGACTCCTCTGATAAACAGGAAAATATATGATTTTTTTAAATTAATAGTTAACTGATGTCATTTTTTTAAGCTGACAGCTTCAGATACTCATCAGAAAACTCTCTCTCATCATTCATGGTAAATAGCAGAATAACACATCAAATTTAACAATCCAAAGCTATGAATTGTCATCAGAGGTCTGTTTAGCACACCACACAACCATTACATCTAGATGTGCTGCCAAATGTCAAAGGAGAAAAGTAAAAAAGTCGTTCTGCCTCTTTTTACACATGGTTAATCGAAATCGCTAAATTGGAAGTTGCAATGAAAATTACTTTGAGAGTACCTAATTGAAAACATTTTTAATTTCAAGTCTTATAAAAAAAGCCACAGCTGCAACAAAGTATGGCAATATTAATGAAAGCATATCTGGCACTCATTCAAATCTCTGCCTTCCTCAGTGCTGTGAAAAGAAAAATCACTCCCCAATGGAAATTCACCATTTTCACAGAAGTAAAATCTCTGTAAAAATGGGCTTTCAGCATTTGCATTAAATGTAATTAAATAATGTAATTAAATTGTTGCAGTAATTAGTGTATCTCTGCATGCTATTTGGCTCCAGGAATGCTCAGTATTTGCAATCCAGATTGAAAAGAGCTGTATTTGTAGCAGAATTTTGCAATGTCAAATAAGGCTAAAATGTTTGTTCAGGTTTTCAACAAACTTCACAAAGTAAGTTGAGTAGAAAAACATGAAAACAAGCAAGCAGATGTAACTGTGAGATATTACAGAGCGGCAAGTGAAATTTTAGAGAAGCTTTAAACAAACAGGTAGCAATATGTCCTTATGAAAGACACTGAATTGAAAATAAACCAGAACACATGAAGAAAAGACAACACAAATGTTCTCTCCTACAAAGAAGGATTAAATTTCTTCTGGTGAATGAATGCCTTTGTCTTTCATATAGAATTTAAATTTAATAGCAATACAAGAAGTTGCTATGGGTTCTTACGTGGCTGTTTATGATGAAATAGCAATTGAGCTGTGGTTGGTACTGTGAGAGAGAGGCTTTATTGTAAATAGCACCAACTAGAGCCATGGAACAACATCATGGAAGTCAGTGGAAGGATACCCATTCCTTTAAATGGCAGGCAGATAAATGTAGAGCCTAACCTTAACTACCTGATCTACAGATGAAGATGACTGTGTTACCACTGGCTGGGACTCCAGCTCAAACTAACCCCTTATAGACCAGAGTGCCAAGGAGGTTTTTATCTCAAGTTGGTCTTTTCAGCCTAATTCATCTCTGTTCCCACAGATAACTTTTGTTGTTGTTAGTTAATTAGGCCTTATGTCCACAACAAAAGGGTTTTAAAAAGATACATTACATGCAAGTTATTTACAAGCTATAGTATCTGAAGGCTTTTATCTGTAGGTGAAATATGGGAACAAGTGAGAAAAAATGTTCTGTGTGGTGACTTGTGCAAGGTGGATTCTGCAGAACCACTTCCTCACTGGAAGGGCACCTAACTCTTTAAAAGTCTCATGGCACCCAGAGGAATTGCTAGCAACACTTGGCAGGGAACATAAATACCATTTTGTCCTACCAATGTGTCATTTCTCTGCCTTGAAGTCATCTACGAAAAAAATTATGGCGTTTCTGGCAATACACAATTAGCTTAACTAGCAAAATACGGTGTTCTACTCTATCTACCCACAAGTAGCTCACCAGGCCGATGTTCTATTCCACAACAAGAATGACTGACTTTCTACTCCAAACTCTGATAATTATTCTGGAATTAAATGAGTTTTTACTGCAGAGTAGAGTTGCCCGTGAGGGAACCATTGCAGCACAGATAATGGGATCAGAATAAGCAATGGCAGTGTATGAAGGAGAATTTCCCAGCACAGATAATGGCATCAGAATAAGCAATGGCAGTGTATGGAGGAGAATTTCCCAGCACAGAAAGCCCAGCATCTGAGAGTTGCTGAGATGTTATCTCTGACCTACTTTGCTCAAAGTACCATAGAGATATCTCCACACAGGCATCCAATTATTTGTTGAAATCAACAAGTACTTTTGTGCTACACGGAATTAGTGCAAGCTAAAAGAGAGAGCAGAGCAGGATGATAGGTGGAAAGAAATGTTCTTTCTGTAGCATTTGCTAGCACAGGAATTGATTTCCCAAACGTGCTCATCCAAGCAGTGTAGTTCATTCAGCAGAGCGTCAACTCCCATCAAAGAGTCATTCTTAACTTGGAACCAGCAGGCCCATAACAGCAACAAATGAACGGAAAAGAGCAGAATAGTTCTTTAGAAACAGCCCAGCTGTCTCATGCATCCGACACTGCCACATACAAATGTTTTCATTGACGGGGGGAAAAAACCTGCCAGCCCTGAAGCTCAATGCCACAGTTAAAAATGGTCATCAAACCCCAAAATGTACCCTGCAAACTGGGGAGCTGAAGACTTTAAGCACACTCCCAGAGAAGACCACACCAAAAAAGGACGCTTCTGAAATTCTTACAGTATTTTCAAAAGCAACGTGCCTAACAAAGGATTTTACAAGGCAATAAAACACCCTGCCAGGTAATTAAACTCTTCTAAGCTGGCTCTTGCAAACTGCATGGTTTATTACAAGGAACGCTGTCCCAAGGGATTAACAAATGTCATGTTGAATATGAGAAACATTATATTTCTTTGCTTCTCTGAAACCTTGTGAAACATTAAAAGGGTTTGAGAGACAAATTTAGAACAAACAGATTTAGGGAGAATAAATCTTAAGTATTCCAGTGAATGGTGTGGTATAATATGACAGGAAGGGTCACTTTTACCTTAAAAGCACACACAGTTAATCTCACTTATAGAGAGAAAGTCCACTCTGGTGCTAACTGGTGTAAAATTCAGCTCAGTTAGTGCAGATATGAAATTCGTTACTAATTATGGGATGATAATGTCGTTTTCTCTGATTTGTGTAAATTAAATCCTTGATCAACTGACAATATAGGGGGTTTAGTAAACAGCATCATCTCTCTGCTATAAGATATTATTTCTTAGAGCAGCTCTGTACCTTTAATAAACTCTTGAGTGTAAGAGGAAAAAGAAAATGTCTGTTTTGTCTGATTAAAAATAAACAAACTAAATGTTTGTGCTAAATCAATTTTGGTTTAGACTGGCAAGAAATTCAGTTTAATCCTAAAAAATTACATCCAAGACCCTGAGAAACAGATAGTAAAGAGAAATATTAGTAATGTTTTTAATCATTATTAGAAAAAATAATTAAAATAATACTAAGTTGAAAAAATAGTTCTCCATCTGAAACCACTTGTGGTATCCTATTTGCTTGCAGAAAGAAGATTAAAAAGGCCCATTATTATCAAAACCTCAACATTTAAACAACGCTATTTCCGTATTCTAACAGTAAATTCTGTAGCTGTAACAAGCTAAAAATTTCCACCAATTACTAACCAGAAAGAAAGACTCTGAAACCTGCACTTCTTAGAGCAGGATTTGTTAGTCCACTAAACACCCACCTTGTTCTTGTGGAAAAATAAGACCACCAAGCGAAAATAAAACAACAGGGAGAAAAAAAGTACAGCACATGGAGTAAAACTTACAGAAATCTGAACTGAATGCTGAGTTAAGTTTTTGTTTGTGTAAGAACAGGATACTGGTTGGTTTGGTTTTTTTAAGAGTTAAATTCATTAAGGCATCTTAAGATTTAATGTGTAAACCTCAAAACCTGAATACTCTGCCAGCTAACACTATTCCCAACTAGAAAACTGCCAACTGCATTCCCAATCAATATCAGTAGATTTCAGCTCCTGTCCCACAAACTCATCAATAATCAGGGAAGGAAACCTTTTGCTATTGAAGCTTATGAATCCCTTATGATTTATATTCAACTTAATGATCTGCAAAACAAGAAAACTGGAAAATTACTGTTCTCTATACATCTTGGAGGTGTTATCAACTTGGAATGATATCTACAAGAGTCAAATTTTGGACAAGGATTACTCAAGCTGCCCCTCAAGAAATCCTGACGAAAAGTATGCCTATACCATCTTTAGAGGGCCAAAAATCATGGGCTGTATGAAGACAGAACTAAATAATGCCTGGTTTTCCTTGGGATTTATTTCTGATTATTAAGGTCTTCAAAAAGAAATGGCATTATAATTTTTTTCCCCCTCTGGGTGTGACACCTGAAGCTACTCTGTCCCTATGGGATCCTGTAATCTTTAATAAATGGCAACATTGTACAAGTTTGAAATGTTCTTCTCTACCTGTTTTAATGGACTCTGCAGAAACACTGTATCTTTGAAATTACTATATTCAGTCCTAGATGAACTTAGCTAATAGGTTTCAAATTTATCATTACCACTGTCAGGTTTAAGCAAAATTACATGCAGAGGAATATTCAGAGTGGAACCCATCAGCTTTAGTTAGTGGGAACCAAGGCTGAAGACACTTAAATAGTCATGGCAGAAGGGACAAGCTGTCTCTTTCCAGGTTCAGCACTGAAATGGCAGCTAGTCACCTTGCTCCCTCCTGTTAGGCTGCAGTTGCAAGTTCTGACGGCTTTATCCCCAAACACAAGTGAAGGGTATCAATGAATTACTAAAACAGGCAAACCAAGAGCCTTTGTTCTCATGAGCATGGGATGAGCAGCCCACCAGCACTCTCAGCAAACACAGCTGAGGAGGAGCCGTTCGGTACCGTGATAGATGGTGCTGCTGTTGCTGTTGAGATAGGACTCCACCAGCGGCGCCTGCTCCTCCGAATGCTTCGTCCTGCGCGTCCTGGCCCGGCTGTCCACGTTGGACTGAACCATCAGCGGCTCCTGGCGCTTCTTCTTCTGCTTCTGTTCCAGCAGTGCTCTCTGGAGAGAGGCACACAGAAAAGCATCTGTTACTGGACTCCAAACAGCAGCAACCCACCATGGAAAACAGTGGTCAGCTTTACACCTTCCCCAGCTCTACAGCAGTTGGCAAACGAGAGATTGGGATGTTGGGTTACGGGAAACCTTTCCAAAAAACCACAACCAACCCACCCACTGCTGAAACACCTTCTGCTGAAAACAGCAAATAATTAAAATGCATCTTTCTGAGCGGCCCACCAGCTGTCAGAGCTTGCTTGGAAATAACCCTTGGGAAAACAACAGTGTGAGAATACTGGCTGTGAAGCAATGGGAGGGTAAGCAAGGGCATGAGGCAGAGATGCCAATTTCAGTTTCTGTAAATTAAAAGCAGGTAATTGCAAACTAGAATCAAGTGTTAATACTGGACACGAGCCTAATTTAACAGCTATAATAGATGAACTTTAATTAAACACTTAAATTTCTCAGCTAGACCTGCTGAAAAACAAAGCCTTCGGCATCCAGTGATACCATAGGGACTCTATTTGAGCCCTCTTCCACAACCTCAGAAACTGAACTGTTAATTTTACTTTTCTATTACTGGACCATTTCCTTGCTTCTGTTCAGTGATATTTTAGCTTCTAGAAAGGAAATGCAATGAACTGAGGAATGAAAATGGAGAGTGAACTCTTTCAGCTCCCTAAGTTGTGTTAACACCTCAACATGACTCCAACATAATCAGAATTAAGTACAGGATTATGGCATAAACAGTACTTGAATTTGAAAATGAGATGCTGGTAGACATGCAAGCTGATTAAATAGTGGCAATAGAAAAAGATAAAATTAAACTCACAAGGTTTAACTATAAAAATGACAACGGTTTTTGAGAAGGGGACCACAGAAATCAAAGTAAAAGCAGAAACCTCAACTCCCATTAAAACTGGATGACACAATTCCCTCCGATTTCATGCCCAGGGTTCTGACTCCCTTGTACAAATCATGTAGGAATACAGTCAGAAAACAGGCAACATAGCACACAGTGCCACTAGGCTACAGCCACAAGAGCTAAATCCCCTGAAAAAAAACTTTGTGGTCAACCTCTGTTGGCTGGTGTGACTGTTCCATCAGTGGGGTAACAAATACATTACACAATAACTTAAAACATGTCCAAGGCAGTGGGAATCACTCAAACCACAGTCAGAAGACAAATTTTAATGGAAATTAGACTTGTGAGTTTACTTCAGCCTCACTTCTGCATCCCCCAGTCAGAGGATGCAATTTTCTATCAATTATCAGTGTTTTCATTACTCCAGGATGACTTTAGGGAGCAAAGAAGGTCCTTCTCCAAAATCTCACCTGTCTGTCAAGCTTCTGCTGACGCAGGCTGCTCCCCTCATCATCCAGAACACTGCAAAGACAAAAAGTACACAGTTGGAACAAATTTATCACTCAAAACAACACCTAGCAGCGCCCAGTGGAGGAAACTCTCACAGGAGTTATCCATACAAAACTCCTGCAATGTTCCATGGAAGTTTGCCTGCCCTAACTGAAAAAACTTGGCTTCAGAGGATTTAAATGCTGTCCCTGAAAAATTGAAAAACTCTGGCTCACACAAACTTCAACAAAAATATATAATCAGACAGCTCACAAAGAAATCAAAAATCCACTCAAAATCCACTGTCTACAGTTTCATTTCTTTTCCACTCTCTTCTAATGCAAAACATCAACGTATACAGCACTGAAATTGAAAATTTGCATATAAAGGCTAGAAAAAGGGAGGAGTATAAGTGACCTGCTTATCAACTCAGCAATATTTAAAATTGTGGTAGGAAAATTAAGCGCCTCATCTTTTGCACACTGAAAACCATCATTTATTCCTGAATATCTGAGAAGTCACATACTTCAGCATCTAGAGGGAGGCAAGATAAACAGCATTGCTCAGTGCCATATTTCTCTCTGCTAATTGTTGCTTATTGGGAGACCAGCTCCTGTGTATTCAATCATTTTCATTAATTAGATATTAAAGACTGGCATTGAAATCAAAAAGCTATTTTTGCAAAGTATTTTATCAAACTACTGACTAGGCTTTATTTTTCTGGAGAACAAAGGTCTCTATTGTAAGAACACTATAGTTAAACATTGAACACAGATAATTGAATCTTTTGAACCTTTTAAATAGCAATATGTCATCTACAAGGAAAACAGTGCTATAGAACAAAAACAATAGCCTCTTACAAGGAAAATTCATTTTCTCCTACAATACACTTTTATAAAATGTTAGCCCCTTCTCTTATATCACTCTTAACAATCAAAAAGAGCAAAAAAAAGATCCAGGACAAACAAAACTGGATTCTGACCTACATACAAACCAACAGTATTGCCATGGAAATTGCATAAAAATGTGAATCACATGTATTAATTCACAGTCTTTAGGAGACAGTAAAATTGTAGCAGAGTTAGACAGAACAGCTAACAAAGGCATGCAGAATGCCACCTTTGCAATGCCAGCATTATCAAACGCCTAAAATTAAGCATTTCTGGTAGCATCAGCCTTTCACAATTTTTCTTAGGTTATATGCTACAAAAGGCTGATGTTCCACAGATTGAAACTGTGCTGTGCAAGTACCTCAGGTATGAAATTACCATCTCTTGTAGAAGTAATGCATTACCCATAGTCCACAAAAAAGACTAAAGAAAAAAACCCTCACACTGATAAAAATGTTCTGCTTTACACCAAGCATTCTTCATTTTGTAAATTACAGAAGTTATAAAAGGAAGACACACATGCCTCCATGGTATACAAGATCAGCTTTGCAGAAGTGTTTCACTATGACTGCAGCAGTATTAGCTGCACTGCCAGAAAGTACAACTACCCTAATGGAGATTTTTGGCCAAACAATTGTGTAAAAGATGCCTAAGAGTAAAGTTTCAGGCTCAGTGGCCTGAACAAATTCTCCTAATTTCAGACAATGCTTGAAAAAAAGCCAAAACCATGTAATGATGCTAATAGAGACCCCAAGAACTGCAGAGGCAGCAATGCATATACCCTCCTACCCTCCGTGTCCTGGAATGACACACTGCACAGACCAAGGGGGCAGGAAAATGCCCTGTGCCTGTGTGGGAAGCCACAACAAGGCAAATTCAGGTTCAGGCACAGCTCCTTTATGTCTCCTAATGCCCAGCAGTAGCATGGCAAACATGGCAGTTTAAATAACACCCAACAGGCAGAGAATGGTGTGATTTGCATTCAGCATTCCAGGAATGCAAAGCAACTATCAGATACACCAGAGGACTGCCAAAAAAACCCCCAAAAAACAACAACAACAACAACAACAACAAAAAACAAAACAAAAAGAAAAAACAACAACAAAAAAAAAAGAAAAAAAAACCCCTTCCATCCAAAAACTATGGATATTGCAATGCTAAAACATCTCTCCACATTGCCCTTCTTACGGCAAGACTTTTTTTTAAAAAGCTTCTGAATATATGCAATCAAAGCTGAGACTGAGAAGCAGCATGCCTTGAAAACCAGATGACAATGTCATCTGTAGCTTCCAGCTCTTTCATTATCCCCCTTCATGTTTTATAAAGTTCTGAGTAGTTTTCCACAACCTTTTTTAGGCATGCATTAATGACAAGCCTCACATTTAACATTCAACAAATAAAATTGAATTCCAGCTTTCTTCACCGACACCAAGAGGTTGCTTCAACAATCCTCTCGCTCTCTAGGATGCTGGACTGGTATGAGAATGCCTTGCCCCCACCAGCCAGCCACACCACTCTCCTGAATCCTTCACAGGATAATGTTAAAAAAGGCCTTATTAGCACCAACTCTATCTATTTTAACAGTTACTCAGTTCCAGTATCACTGGAAAGCTGCAGTTCTGTCCTTTCTTGGTGTCTTATAACACCTGTGCAACTCCAAATACAAAAAGGATTCAATTTAGCCTGTATATTCTTCTGCTACAACAACAGAGGACTCCAGTTTCAGGTTGCACTTTGTCAGTGTTTTCTGCAGAACTACTGGACCTTGGAGTTGCTGACCAGCAGCCAACATTTCACATTCCCCAATTTCCAACGGACAAAGTCTCCTGAAACTGGGTGACTTCCAAGATACGCCATTAAGGGAAGTCAGGGTTTAAATACATGCACCCATAAATAGGTAAGTAAATAAATAAATAATATCTGCCGTGTTTCCATAGCAATTCCATCAGGCCCTCGCTCTAGCTCCCTTGAAAAACATCTGCAGAGGACTCTGAGATGAAGTGTGTAAGTGCCACTGACCCTTTTTCTCACACTTCAGTGAGTCCCTGCAGAAGGATTCAGCAGATCATCTCACCACAGCATCTGGCACTCTGTGCATTCTGTCAGATGCTCCAGGGTCCAAGAGCTGAAATCCAGTTCTGGACTTCTGCCGTTAATTTCTTTGGAAAACACAAAAGCATGAGAGCAGAAGCACAGCCTTTGCCCTTCCTGCCTTTCAAAAGAGCAGGAATCAATTGCTCATCCCTCTGGAAGGGTTTTGCACATGGTGAGGACCCAACTTGTCCTGCCCAGTTTTTTTGTTGGACTCTGGTCCAAATAACTGGGATGACCAGAAACTAAAGGCACAGTACAGCAGAAAAACTGTGACTGAAAGATGGCAGGAAGAAATCTCAGAGAGAGAGAGAGAGGCTGTTAGAACAATTCTGCCTACATGTTTGATGTGATGCTAGAAAATCCCAGGAGCAGCATGAAACTCAGTCAGATTTAATAGGGAAATATAACTTTATAATTCATGAAAATTGAATTATTGAAGAGCATGCATACATATTAGCAATCTGCTCAGCACGCTGAAGTATCCTGAAGATCCAGTAAGATTCATTTTTACTCCTATTTGATCAAGGATCATGCATCTGCCTGGCATCTTGGCTATGGCTCTGACCCACTTAAAACAAAAAGCAATTTTACACTATACATAATATTGTAAACAGCCCTTCAGCTCTGCAGTAATAGCCTAGTCCAAATTCAGCTGACAAATCAGAGCTTGTATATATTTCCTTGCAGATTCAGGGGAAAACCATCCTTCTATACAGAACTTGAACAATCCACCCATTAGTATTTACTAGTACTGGGTTTAAGAAGTCATGCCTATGCTACTTATTGTAAAGATTTATATCAGTTGCCTGGACCAAGGCCCACAGAGACTTAAGTATTATCTTCAGGTAGTATTATTTTCAAATTTCAAATACGCCATTTGATTCAAACATCTCAACTCCTGTTTTTTAAAGGAAAAAACATTAAAAGTAAAATTACATCTTAGTCAAAAAAAATACTTTTCATATCACTCTTTTAAAACACAAAATGCATTTTGCAGAAACAGTTTCAACATTAAATTCAATTTATAGTAAGCCAGGCTTACTAAAGCACTGCATGTCATAACAAAGATGAAAACATATGAAAGGATTTTAGTATTCTAAGCTTTTTATAATCTCTATTCCTTAAAAAACATTTAGAGAGAAACCCAACACCAATCAGGTTTTAAAGATGAAACTTCATGATCACAGAAAGCCCAACACTTAACTGCTGAGATGAAGGCAGAAGATTCTGTAAGTCAACATCTTGCTACATCTTACTGTAATTCCACATGGAGGGATTTCAGTTAAAGTAAAATCTGAAAAGACCTAATTCAAAGAGCACTTTTCACAGCAAGTACTTCACCTTTGCTCTTTGAAAGTGCAAACTGCTTGTATTTCAAGAAGTCATTGCAAGAAAAACAATTAAGAAAAAATGCTTCTAATTAGAATGTCCAAGATACATGTAGTCACTGATTTTACTTAAGGGGTTTTCTTTAAAGAAAAAGTCTGCCACAGTAAAGCAGCTCTATTGTTTCTGCCTCATGAACGAGGCAACTCTTTTGTTCCCTCCTGACACTGCTTCATAAAGGAATATTTTCCATGAAAATAACTTTTTTTATCAGGACAAAATCTCACCTAGCCTGTCTCTGCAGCCCAGCACTAAATGCATCAAAAAGTACAGCTGCTAAAACAAGCAGACTCATACTACTGCTAAACTTTAACACACTGTTTAAGAAGTGTCACCCTTGCATTTTCTCTTTTAGTTGGTTTATAATATATTACTAACAGCAGCACCCAAAAGCTCTGTGTGAAATCAGGGACCTTTGCACAAGCAAAATGAATATACATAGGCAGAGAAAATTCCTGAAACAATTATAAAACAGTTCACATTATAAAAAGATGAAGAATTGGCTAAGAAATTGTTCCTCCCATACAGAACACTGAACCAGAAGCAAATGGAAAATTAGGGGCGGTATTTTCATCTTGAGTTTCTTCTGCCATATTGTGAGCTGCAATTCAAAAACAATGGATGGTCAAACCAGATAGAAAGAAAGAAAAATGCACCATACCAGACTAATCTTCAAGATCACTCAGATCTTTTCTATGCACTCCTGCTGTGAAGAAAGCTGCTATGTTGCTGTGTCAAGACAAACAGGTTATGGGATCCTTAAGAGCACAACAGACTCAAAAGAACAAGAATGGGTGTAATGTGCCATTTGAACATTACAGTCTCCAAAAACACAGGAAATAAAATTCCTGTAAAGAGATAGCACTTGGCTGACTGGATACCATCTGTCATATTCACCCAATTACACTTCTCTGTAATCTCTAAAAAGTCTTTGCAGTTCCATAAAGCCCAACTGCTCTGAATAATGCTACTGTTAAGTCCTTAAGAACAAGCTTTCCTGCAGCACTGATGAAATGCTACTGTAAAAGACCATTAATAGACTTAGGGACCTGCAGGCTGAAGTCACGCTCCCAAGGAATGGCACACATTTAGGTTCTTCAAACAAGTGAAATTCAACCAATTCCTAAGCAGTGAAGTCGGCAAAAATGCCAATGCCTACCAATCCCCACACCTGCAAGTCCCCATACAAAACAATGTCTGCTGCCCCACAAGTGCCATATGCTGAGCACACCAGAGGCATTAATGTTGGGAGAACATTATTGAATCAGGCACATAGGCTAATCAAAGCCTTATAAATGAGACAAAGCACTCTGAAAGACTGCAAGGGCTCTCCTCATGCTAGGAATCATCAGGGCTTTCTGACCATGTTAGGAATCATCACGGCTTCTGACCTTAGAGCAGCTGCTCAGTCACCTGATTTAGAGTAAAACCTGCAGCTACTCTCTTTACAGTAAAATGAGTGACTGCTTTCCTGAGCTACCTAAGAAAGCAGATGTCTGGATATTGAGGAGCAGCCCAAGGACACTGAATATTATTTTGCCCTTCTACTGCAAAGAGCAGCAACAGCGACTCTTGGATTTCTCCCATGCCATGTTCAGAGGGCAGAGAGGACAACCATCTACCCTTACAGGTCACCTCTCGGCCACCACTGAACTGACCAGAAAAGTACAGACACCAGGAACTCCTGCAGAAATCGAAATTGCAATTCTTTAGGCGAAGCTTCAGAGGAATAAAGTATTTCACTGTGAATCTCACATAATAAATAAAAGCATGCCAGTCCAGGAGTACAGCATCACCTCTTCTGCCTGTGCAGAAGAGCCTTAAAAAGCCTGAAAATAGTAAAGTAAAAGGATAGGCGAAAAAGGCAGAAACAAGAAACAGATATTTGTACGACAAATATCAGCACCAAGCCAGCCACAAAACAGAAGATGCAGAGGATCATACACTGTGCTGATGATCCAAATGGCACTAAAAGTAATGCCTGCAGGGCAGATGGTTGATAGCAGACTGCATTTGTAGTTGCACAAATAATTACAGAACCAAATGTTTTATTTTCTTCTCAAATCCTGGATGGCAAACTAGTTTAAAAACCAGCAAATTAATGAGACCTTCCTGAAAGGTTGTTGGTACTATTTGCTCCAGTAAGGTTTATCTAAATGTCCTTTGTACATTAAGATCTATGACACTCATTATGTCTGGCAACAGTTCTGCAGACTAACTGAGAGCAAATATAACAATAGGAACACATTCCTTTTTTTTTTTCCTTAATTCCATGTAGATAATTGTTAAGATTAACTCCAGCCAAATCCTCAGCATGGCCACACAATTGCCAGAGATCAGGCTGGGAAAGCTAAAGCCCTGATAGAATTAAATCTGGCCAGAGATGTCAAGGACAACATAAGCTCCTGTAAGTGCGTTGCCGAGTAAAGGAAGAGTAGGGAAAATATCTGCCCTCTCCAGAAGGAAATGGAAGAACCAGTTACCCGGGACATGGAGAAGGCTGAGGCATTCTGTGACTTTTTTGACTCAGACTTCACCAGCAAGTGCTCCAGCCACACAGCCTGAGTGCAGAAGGGAGAGACAGGGACTAGGAGAATGAAGCACTGCTCTCCATAGGAGAAAGCCAGGTTTGAGACCATCTAAGGCATCTGGAGGTGCAGGAGTCCCGGGCACCTGATGAGACGCATCCATGGGTCCTGAGGGAACTGGCAGGAGTAGCTAAGCCACTACCCATCATACCTGAGAAGATGTGGCAATCCAGGGAAGATCCTATTGAACTCAGGCACATAGAAAATGAGGAGATGATTGGTGACAGCAAGCATGGTGACAGTAAGAGCAGATCACGCCTAAAATATCTGGTAGCCTGCTATGACAGGGCTACAGCACTGGTGGATGAGGGAAGAGACACAGACATCATCTGCCTGAACTCTTGCAAAGCATTTGACACAGTCTTGCACAACATCTTTGTCCCTAAACTGCAGTGGCATGGATTTGACAGCTGGAGCCCTTGGTGGATGAGGAACTGGCTTAATGGTCACACTTAAGACTCATGGTCAGTGGTTCGGAATCCAAGTGGAGACAGGTCAGGAGTGGCATTCCCAAGGGTTGGTACTGGGACTAGGGCAGCTGTTGCTGACACGAACAGTGGGATCAAGGACACCCTCAGTAAATCTGCCCACACCTAGCTGTGTGGTGTGGTGACACGCTGGAGGGAAGGGATGCCATGCCGAGGGACTGCGACAGGCTGGAGAGATGGAGCTGTGTGAACCTCGTGAAGTTAAACAAGGCCAAGTGCAAGGTCCTGCAGCTGGGCTGGGGCACAAGCACAGGCTGGGAGGAGAAGGGATTGGGCAGCCCTGAGGAGAAGGACTTGGGGGTGATGGTGGATGGGAAGCCCAACAGGACCCAGCCATGGGAGCTCTCATCCCAGAAAGCCAAACATGTCCGGGCTGCACCAAAAGCAGCGTGGAGAGCAGGGTGAGGGAAGGGATTCTCCCACTCTATTCAGCACTCCTGAGAATAGAGTAGGAGCTGTGCCCCGGTCCGGGGCTCACAACACAAGAAGCATGTGCACCTGTTGGAGCAAGTCCAGATGAAGGCCAAAAAGAGATCAGAGAAACAAAGCACCCTCCTATGAGGAAAGGCTGAAAGAGTTGGAATTGATCAACCTGGAGACGAGAAGGTTCAGGGAGACCTTGTGGCATTCCAGTGCCTGAAGGGAGCCTACAAGAACAACGGAGAGGGATGTTTTACAAGGGCATGTAGTGACAGGAAAAGAGGGAATGGTTTCACACTGAGAGTCAATTTTGATTGGATATTAGGAAAAACATTTTTACTGCTTGGGTGGTGAGGCACTGGCACAGGTTGCCCAGAGAAGTTGTGGATGCCCCATCACTGGGTCTGTTCAAGGCCAGGCTGGATGGAGCTTTGAGCAACCTGGTCTACTGGAAACCCATGGCAGGGGAGCTGGAACAAGATGATCTTTAAGGTCGCTTTCAACCCAAACCGTTTTATGATTCTGTAACAGCATTTTGGTCTGTTTTAATTAGAACAGGTCACCAAAATAGATCTCCAATTGTTACGACTTTAGGGGTATATGAAACCAACACCATTGTAGAAATCAAATGTTCTACTTAGACTAAGTTTATGAAAAATCCATCAGAGTCAGGTAAAATATATTGTTAGATGCATGTGTTACAGGGTATATAAAAACAAACACTGACCATTCTAGAGCAAAAAACCCAAGGGACTCTCAGTGCTGAAGGGAACAACAGGAGCTCTGCAGATACTTCAGATATGCTTTGAAGTAATGAGATCCAGCTTTGAGTTAAATCAGAACAAAACTGTAGTCACAGAGAAAAAGAAACTACAGTTTAGGATCTGAAATGCCTAGGCTGACAGCTTTCAGTGAGGAGGATAAGAAGCCAGGAAAAGATCTAGTGAGATGAAAAGCAACACTATTCCCTACAGCACATTGCATGTTTTAAATAACTGAACTACAGGGCTGCCACAACTGCCCTGGAAAGATCAGTTGAACTAATATTTGTACAGATTCATTCTCTGCAATTACACAGAACTGAACAAGATAGCATATGGCAGTAAAATGCAGGCAATGAAAATATCACCTACTGCAAGAGCTGGGTTATTTCTCACCCTCCCTCAACACACACAAACTCTTAACACAATGCCAGAGAAGGAATCTATGTCCCAAAAGAGGTGAATTTAATAAACATGAATGATGGAGCAGTAAAACACTTCAGGTTATCTATGCTAAAATTGTGTTTAAAGTAGTTTGACAAGAAGTACCTGAATAGGAACAAATTGGGAAGGAAAAATAAAAAAAACCTGCATCACCTGGAGATACACTACCTGCAATGCAGATGGATCCAGATGACAAATGACATGACTTTCAGGAAGTGCCTTTATCACAAACACTTCACTGCCAGCCACTGCAAAGATCCAGCCCTAGCAGCCAGGTTTCTCTCTCAGTACCAAACCCCAGCTAATCTCAGTTGTTAAAACAGTAAAATATATGCACAAACAAACCAAACCCCTTGATGCACAAAGTATCCAACCACAACAAACAGTAAATTAAACAAGCAGAAACTAGGGAAAAGTATTGTCTGGATAAGGAGACTGCACTTACACATCCATACACTGCAGAACAAGAGTTCTCTGCCTGGCCCACAATGATTTTCCCATTCCATTACTGCTGACCAGGTAAAAGGTGTCACCTAGAACAGACCTTTGCTTTTTTGATGTGGAAAACACTGTGAGCCACCGTGATGAAGAGAAAACCTGCACAAGATGACTGCTGGCTCCTTTCCCTCCCTGTCCTATACCTGTTGTGGGAAACATGGGTTTGTCCAGTTGGCAGCTGCTGGGCCTCTTTTACATCAAACAGTACAGCTTTCCAAGACACCTGTGAAATGAGGGCAACAAACAAGCCTTAACTCCTCTTGGAAACACCTTTGTAAAGCAAGAATGAAGCCTCACAGGTACAATAATTAACCTAGAAACAATGTTGGCACTTAAAATAACAGCATAATGGTGAAGTGTTTAACAAACAAAAGACTGATGCCAGCCATAGGGTCACCGCTGCAGGTGTTCAGTGAGGCTAGTCCCTGCAGCAGGCGTGCAAACACAGGCATGACTATGTAGATCAGACATGCTGAAATGGATTATATTTGAGATAATTCACTAATGCAGCAAAGCATTAACAGATCCCACTGCCTGTGTATGTGTTTAGGACAGGGCTGGAAAAAGATGGAGTTGTATTTACTGGATTTTTAAAGGAATAGTAAAATTAAGCTATCAATTTATTGAAAATGTGAAGGTGAAAGAGACGCCCTAGTTTACCTTTGCTGCTCCAACAATCAAAACTGAACAAAAATACAGTAAGAATTGTAACCCTGATAGATGCTAGTGAATTGAAACAGCCAAGCTCCCTCTTCTTTTTTACAGGTGGTTTCACAGTTTCTACAGAATACAGTTTCTAAGGGAAGACATGTCATTTCATGATAAATACTAACTGTGAAACAAAATATTTTGTCACTTTTCCCCCCCACACATACTATCTTTATAATCCACCTAGTACACTTTTGCTGGAACTGAGGAAAGCAGATTTTTCATTTTGGTTTGAGTTTTTTCTCTGTATCACCTTCTGCACTAGTAGCAAATACTGACAATCCTGGACAGCATTTTAAGAGGAAAATTTTGTTAGATCCTGGTGCCTAAGTACAGATACAGATTTCAAGAGTGGCAAGATGCTGATGGCTATCAAAAGTAGCAAACATCACTTGGCCTCTATTTTGTTCCCTACAATGAAAACTAAGTCTTTATTTCTAACAGCACTCCATGCAGATGAGGTATTTCATACCTGGCTCTGAATCCCCAAACCCATGAATTCAATCCCATGAGAATGTTGCCACTGACTTCAAATTGCATAAAAAGATGCATATGTATAAATCCCTCCAAGCTGGGGTTTTTAATTATCAACTCCTGAAGACAAGAGGATTGTTTTCACAGTGTGCATACACAGTGCCTGCACAGACAGAGACTCTTTCTCAGGTTTTAATAAATCTTAGAAAATCACACTAATAATAAGGCTGGGATGGTGATTTTCCTCCCCCCCACCCCGCCCCAGCCCCTGCTTTTTTTATGTTGTTGTTTTGGTTTTTTTTGGGGGGGGGTGTGGTTGGGGTGTTTATTGGGGTTTTTTTGTTTTGTTTTGGGGGTGGGGCGGTTGTTTTTTGGGGTTTGTTGACTTTTTTTTCGTAAGACATAGGTATTGAATCCTGGTGATGTCTACAGAACTCAAAGATAATTTCAAAACAAGTTACATATTTAATCTTCCGATTTATCAGTTCCCTGTGTGAAGATGATCCTGTGAGTAAACAACCCGAAGAGCATTGTTCTCCATTTCAAAACTAAGCTAATCTCTTTCCTTTCCTTCTGTGTGCAACCAAGTGTGGTAAATGGAATCTACTCTCAAGACCTAAGAAGCAGCAGAAAAACTTTACAACACAGTCAGAGAGTTTGCTGCAGCTGTGAACCCCCCTTGTTTGTGTACAGTGAAAGCCAATTTTCTATCTCTGTTTTCCAATGTGTTCTTTAAAGGCCCTTTCCAACATTATTGGAACCATTTCAGCTTTTCTTTTGTTACATTAAATGTTTTTCTCCACATCTGTGTGTAACTCCCAGCCAAGGGAGTTTACTTTCTCTAGTAAAAATAACAGTAGAGAGAAAATAAACAGGAGGGGAACACATAACATGGGGTAATACTATATAGAATCATATGTCAGAGGCTGTAATAGGAAAAGGAACAAATAGTAGTTTTTGACACATTTTGGGGAAAAATCCTAACTTTTCCCATTCAACACATTTTTATATATTCTGGCTATACTTTATTTAACCCCAAATATGCAGGCATGCTTTTTCTGTTTCAAATTTAAGAACATTTAGCCCTTTTAATAGCAAAATGCACTCACTACATTTACAAGTACTTGGAAGCGTCACATCAAGTAACAGTCTCAATATTTTTATGCAATACACCTCTTTTTGTAGCATACTAAGATATGTACATTGCATTAAATCCCATCATCTTTGTTTTTCATAAACACTAACCATGCTCACCAATTTGAATTTATACACCTAGTTCAGCATATTAGTTTTAAGTACTTCAAATAAATTAGTCAAATTTAAAACAAGTCAGGTACATGTTACTGCAGTATTTTTAGTTCCATTTTCATTATGAATCATCAGAATCCCAACTACTTCTTGACTACTCTGTGACCATTTTTGTTACAACTGACAATCATCTTCATCTGGCTCTCCTTAACTGTCTCCAATGAAATTATCACTTAGTCTAGTAATTACTCTGGATTATTCTCTCAACACTTTATAGTACATTGCGTGGTGCTACAAAAAGCTAAGTGATATGCCTTGCTACAGTGATGTATAAATGGAAAAATATTTTTAAAGCATTTAATTATTAGGAAGTGTGATAACTTGAGAAAAATGATACATTATCTGCTCTATCCAGCTTGATGTCTCAACAGAAACCAGATGAGATATTATTTCCTCATATTTAAATTAAGTATATATGCATAGATATTTGTGTGCACATATATATATAGATAAAAACTGGGAGAGAAAAACTGGAAAACTAATCAGTTTAATACAGTCTGGAAAATTATCATCGTTAACTGGTATGACACAAATGCTGGATTCTTTGAGTGTTGGGCAGTTAATTGATACAGCAATTCCTTTCAGGACACACAGTTTTGCTCTATGAGATGTATACAACATGCAAAAATGTGTGCTGCCAGCAAGAAATGAGAATTATGAGAAAGGCTGTGGTAGAGAAGTCGAGATAGCGCACAGACTCACAGCTTCAGAGAAGGTGGAATTCGTGTCCCCAAAAAGCTTTGGATTTCCAGCTGAAAATCGCCTCTGCAGCATGCAGCTTATAGCTGACACTGTTATCAAATTACTGAAAAACTAAGAGCTAATGGTCATGACCCAACTAATTCACATTTCTAAGTTGCAACTACCTTTTTCAAATTATTGTTCTGGGCTTTAAAACACTGTCACATGAATGGTCTGTGTGGTACTGTTTGAGAGCAAAGTCAGTCCCCCAGGCAAGACATTTCAGACTCTGGAACATCATTTTCACTGCATTTGAATCAGACTGAAAAGGGGGCCTGATATATGCACAACATCTAATTTTTAAGGTTCTGATCCTGAACTGACTAACATAACTTATTAATGCTGCACATAAATATCTAGACCTGCTCAAATGGCTAAGTATTTGCACAATAAAAGCTTATAGCACACAGAATGTTAAATATCAGAATAAAAGGCTGATAAAAAAAGGTTTATTTTTATCTTTGCTTTCTAAACTGCTTGTCAAATATTCGCCAGTGCCATCGAATAGTAACCAAGAAGGAAAAAAAAAAAAAATTTAAAAAAAAAAAACAAAACACTAAAAAAGACACTAAGATGCTTTTTATTATTGTTTTGAAAATTCCTAAGATTTGTACAAATATGTTGCATGCAAAAAGAGTAACCTTGTCTTTGAAATAAAGCATGCATAAGATAATTAGAAAAAAACTGTGTCAAGTCTAAATATTTGTTTTTCTTAAACTGGCAAGCAGCTGTCATTTGTGACTGTAACAAAATATCCGAAGGAACTAGATCAAAAAGATTTCAGCATTTTTCCAATCTACTATTTCTTAAACTGTTTTTACTTGAGTTAAGCATTTATTTCTTCCTTCACCACCTGCCAATGGCTAAGGAAATGGGGTACCATGTTCTATAAACTGATGGACATCTCTCACACAAAGCCACAAGTATCCTTTGCTGTTCATGCACTGCTGCAGATTTTCAGTATAATATGACCTCTCAAAATAGATAAAGGACACAATACCAGCATAATATCCAAGGAATTAAGCGATGTAATTCTCATTAAGGTTGTGCCACTAATCCCTGCATATTTCTCTACTGAAAATTTATGCTCAAATTATCTCTTTCTAGATACTGGTAGAAATTACACTACTCTAGAATCAGATCATAATTACATAGGATTGTAAATTGTACATTTGTCAGTTCCTAGAAACAAAATGGATAGCCAAATCGGAGATTCCAATGGCTGCTTTCATGCTAGATATAGATACTGCTGTTCACTTACCAATTAAGACAAAAACTGTTTTCCTTGTCTTTTTCTTCTTTTTGTCTAAGATTCAGGCATGTAAACCCACAGAAACACAAGGATAAGAAATAAGATAGGCAAAACCTACTAACTCTACACAATGCATAGGACAGACAAATTCTCCTCTTTAAAACATAACTCATAATTGTGTATCACTGGGTTTGGGTACTTTTTTTGGGGGGAGAGGTTGTGTTATTCCCTTCTTTGCTTTTTAAAGGAAGATGAATGACAGTATGACTTTGAATTCCAACTTGTAGATTTAAGGTGTGGAACTTGCATGAATCTCCAATAAGCAATTATATTGTGACAAGTACTGCTTCCTATGTGGTTACAACTTAATAAAAATCTTCAAGATAGAAAGAATAACCAGAATGTAGAATTTAGCAAATGTCACTCTTCACGTATTCAGAAAAAGTACAAATTGTTTCCCACCCCAAATGTTTTGATCATAAAATAAAAACAAATCTGTTTAAAAGCGCTTCAATTTCTGATTTCTAAACCAGCACAGCTTTAGAGAGCTACCACTGATACAGCCATGCCCTTGTAGCAGATTTGTTTAAGTGTGACAGAAACAGGTCCTGAGGTAATTCAAGATATTACAGGTCTTGGATTTTGTGCTTTCCATTTTTCAACACAGAAAACAAGCCTAAACTAATTTGCTCCTGTGTGCCATTTAAAAATGTAACTAAACAGATCACAGCTGAAGTAGATCAGATTAACTGCTAAGGAAAGGTTGTGTTGACAAAATGGAACTTCTGTCGGTAAAGAGAAAAGTTTACCAACACCTTTTGTGGATAAAAAAGGTACAGCAAAAACATACAAACCTACTTGGCAGGAGGCTGCCTTGTGTTTAATTTGCAAAGCCAAGGCTGGCAGAATAAGCTGTAAAGAATTTCTATTGAACAAAGAGCTGCTCAGGTGCTGTGACATCCACAGCAAACCATTACAGGAAAGGGCTTCCACCACCCTTTTCATATGTTTTTAATACCTGGCTGAAGTTGCCATTTTGATTATTCCATTTCACCTGGTAGAATGCCTGCTAGCAACAATTACAGCAAAAGGAATCTCCACAGGGGACTGATGTGCCATGCACAGCCTTGTCTCTGGACACACCTGTAAGCCTGTTACTTCCCTCCTATGAAATATTTTCAGTTAAAAGGGGTAAAATGCGAGCAGAAATATGTGATTATCAGTTTGGCTGCTGATCTCCTAGAACAAGAAGCAGATCATACTATACAAGTAAAATTAAATTGAAAATATTTGAGTCTTTGTCAGAGAAGGATTAAAGTTATCTGTCTCCCATGAAATATGTATGCTAATGTCACATTTTGTAGAAGGCAGGGAACCTCTAGAAGTTTCAGGAAGAATTCTCATTTCTGTGGGGCTTCTATGATAAAATTAGACCACAGTGCTCAAACTTCAAATTCCCTCACTGACAATTCCTATAATGAGGGGGTTCTGCCTGGTTTTGTAACAAAGAGAGATTTATGCATCCATAATGCCTATAATAATGTCTTCAGTTGATTAATTTCAACTAAAATTAAAGAGGGTTAATATTTCTAAATCCATCAGATTTCAAAATTAAGATGGTGGTTGGATAGAGGCAGAGGCTTTAAACAGCCTCTCTCTAAGAGGAAATTTTGGGGCTCAGCTCTATAATATTACTACAGCAATGAGAATCCACATAGAGAACATTATGAAGGATAGCTACAGGAATTCTGATATCTAAAAAGTAGGGATCCTAGTCTTCATATGGATCCCAGGACCATTCCTTATAGATACATGCAAAAGATCCCTTCCAATATCAACATATTGTGAAGAAAATTTACTGGGCTCGTTTTTTTAATGCCTAGCTCTCACTATCCCACTTTGGATTTGACAAAGAGCAATGTAAGTGAAATAAAAAAGACCACAGAATCACAGAATATGTAAGTTGGAAGAGACCTCCAAGATCATCGAGTCCAACCCATGCTCTAACACCTCAACTAGATCATGGCACCAAGTGCCACATCCAGTTCTTTTTTAAACACATCCAGGGATGGTGACTCCACCACCTCCCTGGGCAGACCATTCCAGTACTTTATCACTCTTTCCGTGAAAAACTTTTTCCTGATATCCAACCTACATCTCCCTTGATGCACCTTGAGGCCGTGTCCTCTCGTTCCGTCCACTGCTGCCTGGAGAAAGAGACCAAACCCCAGCTGACTACAGCCACCCTTCAGGAAGTTGTAGAGAGTGATAAGGTCACCTCTAATCTTATTGGTGGGAAAGAAGGGTGGAAGATAAAGCAAATATAATTCCTTCCCCAGTCTTGCTACTGAGTTTTCATCCCAGAAAAGCCACGCTTCTGTATGTGCAGGGTCCCTGTCAGTAACACAGGGGTAATACATTTCTGTCTTTGTAACCTCTCCCGGAGTTCCACACCAAGCAGGACATGAGGCAGTGAGACACAAGCCTGGCAGCACACTCCAGCACAACGCCAAGGTGCTGGAGTGCCAAGGTGCACACTGAGGGACCTGTCCCACTGAGCTTTGAGCCACAGCCACCCTGTAAACCACCAGGAGCATGCCAGGCAAAGGAGACAACTGTAGGTGTAATCAGTCAGCACACATCTTCTCAGACAGAGGAAGCTCTGTCACACAAAGCTGGAGACCTCTTCTAACCACATCAGATATAATTAAACCACTTCAGGCACTGTGGGAAGCTATTTCCAAATGCATTTAAGTAAGGCAGAAAGAATGATTTTAGCTATTGGACCATTAAAAAGGAGTGAAGCTAAGATTCCCCTTTGGGTCTAATCAAGACTCGTACACCAGCAGATGTTTTGTTCTCCTCTCTGATAAATACATATAACTGTGTATCTTCTGGTTTCTTTATGAAACACTAATTGCCCACTGCACAGAAGGTCTAATCGATGTAGCATGTGATCACTGTAATTTGCACATTTTTCATAGCTCTAATACTTCAGTGCACAACCCGTGAGTTTGTGTTTATTGCAGGATACAAGGTGAGCCATTTCAGCCTGAAGGAGCATCCACTCAATGTCACTCAGCTTCCTTCTATCAGATTTAGAGGGCTCCATTTTCTCACTCACTCAGGACCCACCAAAACTGGCACAGGATGAGGAGGTTCAGCAGAATTATGGAAAGAAAGCTGGCTGGCACAAGCAAGCTAGTAATTTATAAGACAGCAGCGGCTCCCTGTATGTGACCGTCCAAATGTTTTTACCATTGTGGGATGGTGTTGCACACGTTCTTATCTTCACTAGTGTCAAACTGGGGAGCACACAGGGTGTCTGTCTGGACTGCCAGCCCACAGCAGTGACCACAGACTGCTCACTCACCCTTCTGCAGCCCTGTGCTGGCAAACCAGCCTGCTCTCCAGGGAACACATCTGCTCCCACCTGCTGACAGAAGGACCTCCGCCTGAGTCTGGAATCTACTTCAGAAAGACTGCTGCTGACAGTTTTTGGATGACAGCAGAGACTTGGAATCCTGCTCAAATATTTATCTGCTTTACGATTATTAAGAGATTTAATTTAAGAAGAGCTGGAAGATTATAAGGACAAATGCCACTGACTGACAAATTTAGCACAAGCCACACTATGTCCAGGCACTCTCCCAGCAGCACATCCACTGTTCTCCCAAAGCCAACACCAGCCAGGTACAGAGGACACACACAAAAAAGGGAAGAACCACAGAAACCAGGAAAACAAGCTTCCTTAAATACTGAGTATCATTAAGAAACAGAGGCAGGCATTTAATGATGTAAAAAGAAAACAAATGCCTTCACTTCCCAAAGTAAATAGCTCAGGGAGTTATTAATAATGACTCAATCATTGCTGGTTATAGATCTATTCTAATGGCACGAAAACAAAAAACAGAAACAGTATCATAGCCATGTCATGAAAAATTAGCAACAAGACAGATGTCATCAAGTGCAAAGTGAAAAGCAAAACCATACAGAACGACATCTTTCTGTTCATTCTTTATTGCAATATGCACTCGTGTTTGGCACTGTTAATCCAAGACCACACAGAGACACAGAGACTCCCAACACACAGAGACTTATTTTGAGATTGCTTCAAAATGTCAACTGGGCATATTTACAGTCCATCACACAGTGCAGTGAAAACCTCTGTGCCTCTAATGTATCTTACATTTTTCTCCAGAATCAGCTTTTTCAGAAGAAAATGAGTTGCTCTTGCCAAAGAACACATAAAAACCACCCTGTGTTATACACTGTTTGTCATTTTGACTAGGCAGCACAATAGTCCTTCTCCTCCCTTCTCATTCCACCACATTAAGTATTTTCAACAGAATCTGAGCACTCCTCAAAATCCAGCCATAGTCAGGTTCACAGCATTCTGTCCTTTGAAAGGCCTATACCAGCCTAAAGATAAAATACAGCTGTTCTGCATGGGTTTAAACCTTCTGTTTCAAAAGCTTTACATTTTAACAGAATACAACAAGCAATAAATGGGATAGTCATTCCCAGTGAGCTCCCAGTTGCCTTACTATCTCCTTCAATCTTGGTTATAGCTTATACTATTTGATACCATAACAAGGAAAGGATGGATTTCAGAAACTACAGTTTCTTGTAATTGAAATTAATTTCCTAAACATTAAATTATTTTTTCTGAGTCTAGAGTTCACTGGATTCTTTTACCAGAAGTCTTCGTAAGAGAATGCCAGTTTATCAAATCCAAAGTTTATAAACTTGATGACCTCCACAATTTCACAACAAAATTTTGGGGAGACAGGCCCAGCACACACCAACAAATAACCCGAAAATCCAGGTATTGATCTGAGGTATTAAAAACCTCTTTCCAAAGACTGAAACAAAGGGCAGAGACACAGGATAGGAGAACTTTTTTCCTTCCCATACTACTCAGAACAACCTATATCTTGCAAATCCTAAGGCATACAGCATTAAATTAATTTAAAAAAAGAAAACAGAGGGTGCCCAAGAAAATAACAGGAAGAAAAAGAAGGGAGG